>VWZS01008427.1:134233-186052 GCA_013397075.1 Rhabdornis inornatus | reverse complement strand
ATATCTATAAAATATAAATATATTAAATAATAAATAAATAAATAAAATATATAGATAAACACATACATTCAGTATGTAGCTACACATATAGATGCAAATGCATATAAATGATCCAAATTAGCATCCTAAATAAATATATCACAGCTAAATATATCAAATTAAATGGACGTATAAATATATCATGGGCTATATTTATGGGTAGGTTTGCATATGTGGAATTTTTTGTGTGTGTGCTATCAGATCTGTTAAAAATTAATTCCAAAACTTCCTGAGTCTGGGAATAAGGAAAATTGCGACTCTAAAGGGATTAAAGTGAGTGGGAATTTTTTCCCCACCCCTTTTATTGCCAACTTTAAGTGCTGAGGGGGATTTTTAGGGGATGCTGGGACCCGCATCCCCTGCCTGGTTCTGCTGTGATCCCAATCCCTCAGAATTCCTGGCTGTGACCCCGATCCCTCAGAATTCCCATCTATGATCCCAGTCCCTCAGAATTCCCGTCTGTGATCCCAATCCCTCAGAATTCCCAGCACACAACGAGTCCCTCCAGGTGAGGAGAGAATTCCAAAAGGCCCCAAAGAGGAAACTCCTGTGCCTGAAGCTGATTAAGGCAGCATCTTCTCCCATCTCTCATCTTTGGGAATCTCAGCTCCCAAAGCCACATCGAGGGATCCGGGCTTGGAATTTTCCGGGTGCCAGGGGAACGGGGGAGGTTCCAACACATCCACAGGGTTCATTCATTTCCCATTCCCCATTTCTGGTGAACAGGGGGAATTCCAACACAGCCACAGGGGTTCATTCCCNCTCCTCCTCCTCACCGTGCCCGGGCCCTGTTCCCGGCCGCTCCAGCCGCTCCATCCATCGCTCCATCCATCCCTCCGTGCTTCCATTCCCGGCAGCGCCGGGGCCGGGGGAGCTCCGGGCTCTGCCCTCGGCCCGGCCCCGCTGCCGGGGGGGCTCTGCCGGTACCGGGACCGCTCGGGGATGCTCCGGCGATGCCGGTACCGACCAAGGAGAGCCCGGCCCGGCGGCTCCCTCTCGGTTCTGCCCGCAGCCGCTGCCGGGCGCAGCTTCTTGATGTCTCCATGCAGCGGCTCCGCTCCCTCCGCCGGCTGCCGGCCTTAACCCCTTCCCTCCCGCCGCCCCGATGGGGTCTCTTTTAAAAAATTTATTTCTTGATTTCTCTGTTTTTCAGGGATGCGGCACTGCCGGGAAGCAGCTCTGGGGTTGGTCCCGGTTCCGCTGCTGCGCCCAAAGCGAGGGATGCTGAGGATCTGGATCGCCCCCAGGGAATCCGGTTCCATCCTCCCGGCACTCGGGAGAATTACTGAACGGAGCCAGCAAGGATTAAACCTACATTAAAANCTGGTTCTGCTGTGATCCCAATCCCTCAGAATTCCTGGCTGTGACCCCGATCCCTCAGAATTCCCATCTATGATCCCAGTCCCTCAGAATTCCCGTCTGTGATCCCAATCCCTCAGAATTCCCAGCACACAACGAGTCCCTCCAGGTGAGGAGAGAATTCCAAAAGGCCCCAAAGAGGAAACTCCTGTGCCTGAAGCTGATTAAGGCAGCATCTTCTCCCATCTCTCATCTTTGGGAATCTCAGCTCCCAAAGCCACATCGAGGGATACAGGCTTGGAATTTTCCGGGTGCCAGGGGAACGGGGGAGGTTCCAACACATCCACAGGGTTCATTCATTTCCCATTCCCCATTTCTGGGGAACAAGGGGAATTCCAACACAGCCACAGGGGTTCATTCCCCATTCCTGGAGCCCGTGGTGGGAGCAAAGGAGCCCCGGGAACGCAGCAGTGAGGGAGGGATGGATCCTGCCGAGGGAAAGCGCAGCCTCGGCCCATCCTTGGGATTTGGGAGCATCCATGTGGGATTCGGGAACATCCATGCATGATTAGGAACATCCGTGCGGGATTTGGGAGCATCTCTGTGGGATTTGGGAACATCCGTGTGGGATTTGGGAACATCCGTGCGGGATTTGAGAACATCCGTGTGGGATTTGGGAACATCCGTGTGGGATTTGGGAGCATCTGTGCGGGATTCGGGAACATCCGTGCGGGATTCGGGAACATCCGTGCGGGATTTGGGAATATCCATGCGGGATTTGGGAACATCCGTGCGGGATTTGGGAGCATCCGTGCGGGATTCGGGAACATCCGTGCGGGATTCGGGAACATCCGTGCGGGATTTGGGAACATCCGTGCAGGATTTGGGAATATCCATGCAGGATTCAGGAACATCCATGTGCGAGCAGCCGCCCCACAGCAGCCCGGGCAGGCGCAGGGGAGCGGCTGGACCGCGGCGCTCGTTTCCATAGGAAACCGGGCTGGGAATGCTGCCTCGGTTCCAGTCTGGGGGCTGAGGAGTTGTTTTGTACTATTTTAATCCTCCCGAGGTTTTGTTCCCTGGATTCGGCCACGCAATCCTCCCTCCCTCCGGCCAAACTCTGGGAATTGCAGGGGTGGGGGGAGATGAGACCTGCCATGGGGTGGGGACAGCAGCTCCACACTGGGCTGGATCCCCAAGGGATTTATAAACTCTCCCATACTCCCCCCAAACCCAGCGATTCTTCCTTATATTTTATAAAATCAGGGATATCATCTCCCTCCACAGCTCCCCAGTGGGGTGCTGGCAATCCCAGCTCTCCTGCTGGGATTCACGGTGCCCTCCCCTGGGAGCAGCATCTGTTGGAATAAATTCTGGCTTCCCAGGATCCTCCTGGGACATCAAATCTATTTTCCTTATGGACCGTGGTGTAATGGAAGCAATTCCCAATCCATGCTCCCAGTGATGCTGCACCAGAAGGACCCAATTCCGCAGGGTTTTAAGGGTTGTTTTTATCCCAAAGACATGGAGGTTACTGAAAAGGGACTTTTGACATTGGCCTGAAGTGTCCCCAGATAAATCCCTACGTCAGGGACGCTGGATTTGGAGCCAAAAGTGATTGTGGAGGTTCCTGGCGCCAACCTTATCCAGGGAAACGGAGCCGGTGGCTCCCAGTGCCTGGCACTGGGGTGGCTTTCACTGGAAAAGGGCAAATCCTGGGTCCCCACCCCAGTGAGGACACTGGAGTGACCTCCCCACCACTGCACCCCTCCTTTGTGGGCATTTAAAATCCTCCTAATTTCCTGAGGGCTCAGGAGGGCTGGGAAAAAGAGGATGCAGTGCATTGTAATATTGAAAAAGCTGCATCCAATCGCATTTGGAGGATTAGGAAGTGCCAGCACACACACACACAAAAAAAAACCTGGAAACAGGATGGCTGGAAAGATCCTCAGCAGAAAGGTCAGAATCTCCAATTTACATGGGATGCCTGGTGCTCCATAACAAGCCAGGATGTGGGAAAATGAATTTGGGATTGAAGTCCCATTTGGGGCCTTTTGGGGTTGGAAATTGAACTTTTTAGGAGATCACTTTTAGCTGGGGGGTGTAGGGTACAGCTGAAAGGGAGTTTCTCTCCTGCTGGGCCCCGACATTCCCATGGCAGATGCTGGAGCAGCATCCCAGAGCTTTTCCAGAGGTTTTGCCTTCTTCCCAAGGATGAGGCTGTGCTTGTAGTCCCAGGTCTGGGTTATCAGGGAGGTGACATCCAGGGAAGGGCAGGGTAAGGAGCCCCATTTCATTTATTGACGTATTTATATCCCTGCTGACCTCCCAGGGTGTTCCTCATGTCCCTGCAATCCCAGTATTCCCGGGTTGGGGAGCTGGGCTGAGTTATCAGTCAGCAGCTGATTAAAAGTCAATAATTAGCAAATCTTGCACTCTTGGTGCCTCTGCTCCACCTGAGCTGTGTGGGGCAGGAAAGGGAATAACACCCAGGAATCAGGAAAGTTGTGGAATCACCAGCTCCTGCTGTCCTTTCCTGACCTTCTTTTCCACATTCGTTTTCCAGCAGTACAACTTGGGCAGGAGCAAGCTGGAATCACTGAAAAGAGGCTGAGCAGAGTTTCTCTGATGGGTTTGAATTGCATTTAGGGACGAATTTTGGGATCTGGAGGGGTTGGAGGCAGGAGATCCGTGTGAAAAGGATGGAGCAGCCTCTGTGGGGGAATATTGGGAAGATTTCCATTGAAAGAGATTTCCATTCTCTTTGGAATGGGAATCCAATTCCCTGTGACCCCCTGGAGCTGCTGAAGGCTTTTCCTCAGCTCTGGTGTTTCCCTGCTCCCCCGGGAAGCAGCCACGGTTCCCTGGGAATTCCATGAGCCTCTCCCAGGAAGCATCCCCGGAGGGCTCGCACCTCCCCTGCCCTGCTTTTCCTTAATTAACTCATTAAGATGCCAATGACAGGGATGTCTCCAGGGGGGAGCTGGCAATGATGGATATCCAATTCCTGCTGCCTGCAATCCCAAAAAACGCCCCAGGGCTGCAAACCCAGTGTCATTCCAGGGTAAAAAGAGGGAAAAAATAGGAATTGTGATGATGTATGCTCAGGGTTTTGTGGATGCTCATGGAGCTGGGGGCTTGGACATGGAGCTCCAGAGTCTGGGTGTTGGTTTTGTGATTATTCGGAGTGGGGGGAATTAATACAAAACCAAACAAGAAAGAGGCAACTGTGTGGATTAAAGCTGAAAAGAAGAGGATTAAGGGATTGAAGGGAAAAGAAGTGCTGGGAATGCAGATGGAGGGGATATTTCCCCTTTCAGCCACTCTGCCTGTGGGAAAAGGGGGGAAAAAAAAAGATTTTTATAAACTCTTTAAAAAATTCATGAGGTTTCTAGCACTGTGTTTGTTTATTTGTTCCCCAGGGATAAACTCCTGGAATACAACATCCCATTTGTCAACAGGGCGTAAATCAGACTGTCCTGCTAATAAATTATAAAAACCAACACTTTGGGATTGTGCTGCTGGCACAGGGCAGGGGGAGGAGGGAGCATTTTGAGCCAGGAATGAAAGATTTAGGGCAGGAGGGGATGGTTTGGAGGGGAGGGATGGCTCAGGGAAAGAGGGGATGCTCCATGCAGCCTGGCCTTGGACACTTCTAGGGATCCACGGGAGTGGTGCCAGGGCCTCCCCACCCTCCCAGGGAAGGAATTCTTCCTGAAATCCTATCTAAATCTCTCCTATTTCAGTTTAAAACCATCCCCCCTTGTCCTCAGCCAGGGCAATTTTCTCCCCAAACACAAAGCATTCCTTAAGCCTGGCAGGAATTCCTGAGCAATGGGCATTTTGCAACCCATGCAGATGCTTCCAGCTGATTTTGGGCTCAGGGCTTTGTTTTCCAGAGCTGATGAAGCCAAAAATGTGATGGAGATTCCTATCAGAGGTTTCCTGAATATTCCTGGTGCTCCATGAGGATGGGAGGCACATCCCAGCTGCAGCTCCCATTCCTTCACGCACAGCCTGGCACAGCACCTCCCCTTTAAACTTCAAAAAGGGATCGAATTTCCATTTCTTGCCACTAATTCATGGATCTGGGGTTGTCTTTCACGTGTTGGAGTTTGCAATCTGCCCTTGGAGCACAGCAGGCACTGGGATGTGACTGTGCCACATCCTGCCAGTGGAATCCATGGATGGCATTGCCAGACAGCTCCTGGAATTTCTTCCTGCCCTACAAACTCTGGGCTTTTGGAGGAAAAATGTTTGAAGAAGGGAATTTTTGGGACCTTTGGTGGGTTTGGATCAACGAGGGGTTCCAGCTGCAGCCACCCTGGAAGGGCAGCATGTCCTGGATGCAGGGAAATAAATCCTCCAGCAGTTCCTGGGAGCCTCAGGGTGTGTTGTCCGTGATTAAATCCCCGCGGTAATGGTGACGGATGCAGGGAAGGGCTGGAGCTGAGGCAGGGATCATGATCTGCCCCTGACCTGGGCAAGAAGCAGCTCTGTAATTCCTCAGTCATGGATGGACAGGACACAAGGCAGAGCTGGGAATTTTCCAGTGAACACTTGGAGTTTTGAGGCTGTGGCCGCTCCCGGCCATGGCCTTGGTGGTGCTTTTGGTCTGGATCAGGAAATTCCCAGCTAGAGCAGGTGCCTAAACCCTGGTGGTGTTTGGCTGGGGGGGAGCAGAGGAACCATCTGTGTGCACAGGGATCATCCTGATACCTCCATGGAGCTGTGAATCCAGAGGAAAAGCTGCTTCCCATGGCTTTGCCACAGGATTTTGGCTCCTCCCTTAGGTCTGGCTGATAAATGAGCTGTGAGCTGCTCCTCACCCTCCCTGGGACAGGTTTGCACTCCAGAGGGGAAAAAGTTGGAGAACAGTGAGGCAAATCCAGATTTCTTCCAATGTGGAGCGGGGAAACTCAGGAAAACCTTCCAAAATCCCCATTTTTGCCCCATGTTACCATCCTTCCCTGGCAGCTCCTGGCACAGGGATTTGCTCTGCCCTCCTCCCTGCTGGTGAGGATGAGGAGCATCCCAGGGCTGGGATGAGGGCAGTGGGATGGTGGGAAGGAGGGATATCACTGTGTGATGGTCCCCAGGCAGGGGTGACATCGATCCCAGGGGGTCCTGGGGGTGTCCATCCCCTCCAACCTCTCCTCACTGGATCCAGAGCCCTGGAGCACCTGGCAAAGCTGCTCCTGGCTGGAGGGCTCCCAGCACGACAATTCCCAAGCCTGGCCAGCAGCAGGAGATTATGGAGCTTTGGAGCAGACACGTGGAATGGCTGTGTCCTACTTTTGGAGAGCAGAATTCAGTATATTAAAAAAAAAAGAGGGAAAAAAAAAAAGGCACAGTTGTGGTGAGAGCAAATATAGCAACGGGCTCTTCTGGAGTGCTACGAGTGACAAAGCCCTGCCAGGGTGACATCCTCACCACAGCGACAACCCCACAGCCTGGCATGTCCCCTGGGAATATGGAAAAGGGTTTGTTTGTCCCCCAGAGCCTCCTCCTCCCCACTGGGGAAGCATCTCCCGGCACATTTGGGGCTGACACAGGCAGGACTCCTCTCCCTTCCCTCGGGATGAGCAGCCCTTGGAAGTGTCCTCCTCCTTGTCCACGTGTCCCTTTCTGTTCCCATCCCTGCTCCTGCCCCATTCCTATTTCTGTCCTTGTCCCCGTCCCCATCCCATTCCTATCCCTCTTTCCCGTTCAATCCCATCCCAGCCCCATTTCTTACCCCCATTCTCATTCCCATCCCATCCCATCCCATCAAGTGCTGATTCCACTCCCTGACTGGGAGCCCTCCCCCACCAATCAATGCCCAAACTGTGATCAATTAAAACCCCTTAATCACCGAGTGGAGCTGGGGTGCATTCCCAACATTGCCCCCGGGAATTCTGTGACTCAGCCGTGGGTTTGCTGCCTGTGCTCCATTATCCCCAATCAATAGAAGAGTTATTACTTAATGGGATAAAATTGTCATTCTGAGGGCCCAGATCTGCCTGTTCTGGCACTGCTAATTGGAGGGGGGCTTAATGAAAATGCAAATCCAGGCCCATTAATCAAACAATTATTTGGGAACCAGGAGACAGCCGGCGCTGAACCTAATTAAGAAATAAACAAAGTTAATCAGTGAGCAGAAAACATTTACTAATCAGAGAGGTACGTTGCAAGCAAGAAATATCAGGCAATCATTTATTAAACATTCTTAAACCTGTTCCTCTCCTCAATAACCCCACATTCCATCTTCCAGGAAGGCCCATCCTGGGTTTATGAAAGCGTTCGTTCTCCTTTAGGGCCCACTGGGCACTGCAGAACAGAAATTTATTAGTCTGCCAGAAGAATAATTGAATCAATTTCAAATAATAGGGCCAGGGCCCCACTGGGGACAGGGCACCTGATCCTGGGGCGGTTTGGGTTTAATTGTTGGCATTTAGAGCTTGCCCAGCTCCAAAGTTAATTCTGATAAAAACAGAAAACAAAAAGGTGCAAGGTGCAAACAGAAAACAAAAAGGTGCAAAGACACCTAAAGATGGAGATGGTGACATTTCCCTTCCTGGAAAACCTGCTTGTCTGGCACAATTCTGGGATAAATGTGAATATTCACTCCAAATTTCCCCTTGCCTAGTGCCATTTTCCATCACCTCCAATATTTCCAAAAATAGGAAAAGCTTCAGGTCCCTAAGCTGCTTTTCAGCTTCCCCTTTGACCCTGCAGCAGGGCTGGGGTGTGTTCCTGGGGTTTTATCCATAAATCCCGTGGCTGGCAGGATTCTGGTGCTTCCATCCCATTCCTGCTCCCTTCCATCTCTGGGATGGAGAGGAGTAGGATGGGGCTGAAATCCTCTGGGATTAGGGGAGCTGGGAGGAGACCCCTGCCCTGATACCCCTGAACCCCCCACAGCTCATCCCAATCCCTTTTCCCGGACTTTTTCCAGGGCCACAATTAAGCCCATTTTCCCCCCAGCCAGGCTAAGCTGTTTATTCAAAGCCTCCATCATTAGGTTAATGATTCTCAGCAAATTATTTTATCCACAGTGCAGCTCATCCTGAAAAATGGAGCAGCATGGGAATATCAGCAGCTCCATCAGGAGAGATGGACGCCAGAACCACAGGGTACTCAGTCCATTATTTCCCCTCAGATATCCCACAACGGGCAACGTTCCAGGTGCTGCTCAGGACCCCGATCCCAGCTCCATCGGTGCAGGAACAGATTCACCCAGCAGCAGGGATGGTTTTGGTCTCCCTCCATCCCAGCTTGGCATCCATCCATCCATGCATCCATCCATCCATGCATCCATCCATCCATCCATCCATCCATCCATCCATCCATCCATCAATCCAATCCATCCATCCATCCAATTAAATCCCATCCATCCATCCCATCCCATCAATCCATGGGACATAAGGAGGGCACAAAGCTTCACCCTCCAGGCTCCTGCTGCCCAGTTTGGTGCCAAACCCTCCTGCTCTCCGCAGGGATTTACCACAGCCAGGAGGAATCCCGGGAGAGCAGGAGGATGGAGGAAAGTGACAGCGATGATGCAAGGACAGCCCAGGGTGTCTGGGCTCTGTCCCAGCCTTGGGGACACCTGGGTGACAAGGAGCTGGGGACAAGGTTGATTTGCCCGGCTGCTCCTTGTCCTGAAGCCACCTCGTGTCCTCACTCGTGTCCCCAAGGCCACCACACCGCTCCCATCTCAAAGCCACGCCAGGAACGGATTCCCCGTGCCAGCACCGCATCCCGGCACATCCAACCTGGCTCCAGGGCTCCAACGCACAGCTTGGTCCTCCTGGGGAGGGGACATGCCCCGAAGGTCGGGTGGCATCTCCTGGGAGGGGGAAAGGATGAATTCCCAGCTGGCCGAGCCCAAGCAGCCGCCGGGCTCGCAGCGCGGCTCCGCAGCGCCGGCTCATCGCCATTCCCCGGCCGTGCCGCGCTGCAGAGCCTGAATTATTCAGCTCCAGCAGGGACCATTCGCCGCTGGAGCAGCAAGAGAGGGCTCGGGAAGCCGCACCTGGAGCCAGCTCCTGCGGCAGCGCCTTCCCTGCATCCCGGGGCTGGCTCGCACCCCGAGCATCCCGGCTCCTGCGTGGATTGGGGTTTGTCCCACGGATCTGCTGCCTGGCTGCTGCTGCCGTGAGCTCAGCGGCGATAGATCCACGGCACCGGTCACACCTGCCCTGCCCTGAGGTGCATCTGCCAAAAATATCTGAATAAAAAACTGGGGGGGAGATCAGTAAATTGCTGTTTCCTTTTCGTGCTGAGGCACAAAGCCATCAATAAACAAGTGGGGGTGTTTAAAAGGCTCCTTTCCACACTAATGCTTTAAATTTCCTCCCACCGCATCTGGGCCGTTCCACAAATTCACCAGTGTTTAAGGATTTAAGGAGGTGCAGATTTGGGTCGGCACATTTCCCATTAGGCAGGGACCGACTTTCCAGGAGCTGAAGCAAAGAGATGAATTCCCACCCCATCATCCCCCAGTCGGCAAAAACAAAATGTGGAGGGAGGGACCTGCCCCAAGTGCCTGCAGAGGTGACAGACCCCTTTCCAAAAGCAGGAATATCTGGGGTGTAGATCCTCCCCATCGCAGGGACAGACCAGCATTCCCCGGCCGTGGCTGTCCCAAGTTCTTGGCTGCAGCTGGCTGGCACCAGGACAGGAATTTTTAAACTCCATTTCAGCGTAAATCCTGAAATCCTCGTCTGAGTTAAATGTCAGCGCACCCCACCTCCCTCTGCCTTTCTCCCCAGCTCCTGCGTGGGATGCTGACAAGGGTTTCAAGTCGATTAAGGAAAAAAGACGTGGAAAATAACCCGGGATGGATGAACATCGCGCTGTCACCACCAGCAGCTGTCCCATGGGTGGGTGGCCCTGTTGTCCCCACCCTGCCCCGGGGACAGCAGCCAGTGGCCACTTCCACGAGCGCAAGAGACTTTCCAGCACTTTCGGCCACCGCCGCAGGATCATCAGATTCCAGGGATTGGGGAAAGCCGGAGTGACCCACACGTGTCCCTGCATCACACGAACAGGTTCCCAACCTGTGGATCAACATCTCCCCCGCAGCCCCGGGATGATTTCCAGGGCACCAACGCCATGCTCGTGTCATTTTTCAAACAATTAAAGATAAAGAGGCCCGAGCGCAGCTCATATTTCAGTGTTAACGCCGCTGCCAAATATCATCACGTCAGCGCCGCTTGTAAAACAAAGGAGATCGATAAGATTCCCACTCCAGGAAAGCAGCTCTGCCTCGGGGTCATCCTGGTGCACCAGAGCCTGCCAGCTCCGGTGAACCCTTCCCAGGGGTCTGCTGGGCTTTATTTTTCCCTTTTCCTGGCTTTTTAACTCAGCAGCAGCTTAATGGGCTTTGCTTCGTTCTTCTGCTTCCTCCGCGAATCCCAGAAAAATTCGGGTTGGAAGGGAATTTAAAATCCATCCCGTTCCACGCCCTGTTATTTTCCACTCTCCCAGATTGCTCCAAGCCCCATCCAACCTCACCATGATCTGGAAGGAATCTATTTTTCAGGGATATAACTTACCTTGATTACTGGCAGACCAGCTTTCCCTTCGGCAGATTTTCATTCCCGCTTTTCCTGCCGGTCTCCAAAGCCTTGTTTCCCTGAAAACCTTCCAGCTGCTCGATCACAGCCAATTTGCAAGGCCAAGACATTTAAAACACTCTGGGGATGAAAGGTGTGAGCTCCAGCAAGGTGAGAGCTCCTGGAAACTCATCCTTCGGGAGAGTTTTGGAGATAAGGCAGAGCCTGAATTCCCCCTCTGGAAGTCCCACCTGCCTTTACAATGGAGCGGGAGTCACACGGAGCTGAATAACTCGGATTTTAAAAGGAAAATACTCTTTGTTAGAGGCTGAATAAAGCCCTGATTTGCCGAGGCTCTGGAGATCTTGGCTGTGGCACTCCGGGTTTCCATGGCAGGGCTCTTATCAGGGAGATACCGATCGGCTCCTCAGCTCTGCCCAGCTCGCCCTTAATTAACGATGCTGACCCTCATCAGGGGACAAAGAGCAGTGACAGAGACACCCGCGAATTTCTCAGGCTCCTTCCCTCTCAAATTCAGCCCATCCTGTTTACAAACACCCCCAAGGCTTCTCAGTGGCAATTCCCTTTGACCCGGCCTAAATTCTGTTGGGTTTTTTTTTTGCTCCTTTTTGTCTGCCACAGCTTCTATTCCCCGTTTTGCCTTTTTTGTTTGGACAGCTTTTGAAAGGAGTTTGTTGGGATTTTTCCCAGCAAACCTGAGAAATCCGTTATCTCTGCAGCCCTAATGGATTCAGGGAGCTGCTCAGATGTCTGAAAGCAGAAAACTGCAGTTTTCCAGCCTGGTTCCAGCTGCTCCATCCAGCTTGGAAGGCAGGTGCCAGCATCCCACTGCCTGATCTTCCCAATTGCAGTCATTGCCCAGCATTCCCAAAATGTCCCCAAAGGAGCCGTGTCCGTGTCCCCCACGCTGAGAATCCCATCCCGCTCCTGCCAGGCCCATATTCCACTCCCAGCTGAAACTAACCCCACCTGGATTCCAGGAAAATGCACTTTTCCAGCTCTTGGTGCAGCAGAAGGATGGGAAGGGCTGGATCCACACAGCAGGGACTGGGGGAGGGAGTGATCCCCTTCCCATCCCTGCAGGATGTGGGAATAACATTCCATCTACACCCACTCTCTGCCAGTCTGAACCCATTCCCCGTGTCCTGGAAAACGCTGCTCTTTGAAATGCAGACCCCAGGTGGGATGAGCTCAGCACCACAGCCAGGCTGGGATGGAGTGGGGTTGGCTGGAAAACAGCAAAGCCATGGAAGCAAAGCCATGGGATGATAGGAGCAGGGTGGAAAAAGTCGCATTTTTGTGCTTGTTTCTGATGAAATGCCACTTTCCACGCTGGGCAGCATGGGCACAAATTATCCCAACTGATCCCGGCATTGAGACAGTTCCCATGTGCTGGAGATCCCATCCCCATCCCCATCCCCATCCCCATCCCATCCCATCCCATCCCATCCCCCTCCCCACAGGGTGCACTCCTCATTCCCACTCCATCTCCAGGGGTCTCTCCCAGTACAAACCATTACACCCAGTTAATATTCAAGCTGTGCTCAATCAGACTCCCTTTCCTATTCCAAGTCCCTTCCCATTATCCCATGCTTGCTTCCCATTATCCCATCCCATTTCTTAGAGTGTGGAGTCTGTTGGAATCTGGGATTTATGGCAGCTGCTGACCACTCCTCTCTCCAATTGCCCTAAGTTATAATTCCCATTCTGCAGCCTGCCATAAAAAAAGAGCTGGGATTTATTGTATGGATTTTTCTTCCCCAAAAAAACTCAGGAAATTCGCACAACCACTAAATCATGGCTTGCATTTCACTGGCACGGGAGGAGCTGAGCATCCCCTGAGGTCCCCACTGGCCTCTCCCACTCAAGATCCAACATTCCCCTGTGGAAAAACATCCCAAAACTCAGGAAAATCTTCATGGCCTCTCCAGATGCCAGCAAGGCCTTCACCACTGCAGTGGCCAGTAGCCCAGAGGAGGTGGTAGCCAAGCTCTGGGCATTGAAGGGGAAAGAGAAGAGTTTATTTTAGGCTGAGGACTGATGAGATGAAAGCCATTGATCCCAGCTCATAATTACATTGTTATCTCTGCCCTGGGAGATAAAGAGATTTCTCCCTGCTGGCTTTTGGAAAAGCTGGGCTCGAAAGCGGATAGAGGAGGGATTTGTTTATTTGAGCTCCTCTATTTTTTAAGTGAAATGTTAAAGAGGAAAAACTTGGGGTTCTTTTATTTTACTTTTTTCCCCCCAGCAGATGGGAAGCCAGGGAAGGTTTCTCTCCTGCTCAGTGCACTCCTGATACCCCAGGATCAGGCAGGAGATGAGGACAGCTCCATAACATGGAATTTTTAATGAATTATCCCACATGAGGTAATCAGAAATCAGCACTGCAGGCCATGAGTTGGGTCACTGGGTGCTGCTGTGACCTCCTGGAGCCACGGGAGCCTTGGAAAGGAGCCACTTGGCCACACTGCAGTGGAACAAGAGCCCAAGGCTTTGCCAACGCCTCCATCCCATGGCTTTTCTCCAGGGATGGTCCTGGCCCCTCTCCCAGATCAGCCAAGGACCTGCCTCAGGTCCTGGCAGCTGCTAAAGGTGCTGCTGCCATCCGCATTTCCCAGCCCCCTGGATGAAGAGCAAACTGGAATGGATTTCCCAAACTCCTGTAAATTCCTGCTCCTGACTGGCCTGGCCAGAACTGGGATGAGAATCCATTGAGGGCTCCCAAGGTCCAAATCCAATCAGCACGTGAGGAAAGTGGCTGGAAGAGTGGAATGGTTCACATGTGCTGAGATAGAATTAAAATTGGGAAGCCAGGAGATGCAAAGGATGGTCCTGAACAAGCCCAATTTGCAATCCAAGGACTTTCCTTCTGCAGGGGCTGAGAAGAAAATGGGAAGAGAAATAGAGGGAATAAAGGATCCTCCCTTATTCCCATGGATTTGCACAGAATCCCTCTTTGGAACAATTTTCCATTCAGGAATTCACAACCAACCAGGGCTGGTGCTGCCTCATCCACAAACACCACAGCACCTTCATCCCAGAGAATCCTCATCCCAGTCTTCCTCTGGAACTGGGTTTTCTGTCTGCTGGGACCTCTTGGATTGGATTTCTTGGCTGGGAGGTTTCGGATGGGACTGGAATTCCTTCACTGGGATTTCTCTGCTGGCCACTTGCTGGGCAGGAAATGAAAAAGAGGAGGAAAAATCAATGAGAAGAACTCAGCTCTGGAAAACGAAAAATAATGAAAATAAGTTAAAGCTCAATTTTAGGGCTGCTGGACTTCCCTGGGAATGTTTTCCCCAGAGGACAAAGCCTCAACTCATCCCTGCCACTGAAGGTTTGGAAGAGAAGCAGCGTTAGGAGCGGATTGCCCCCCAGATTCCCAAATTCCTGGAAACAGCGGGACATCCTCCCGGCACCTCCCTGCGCTCCATCCCTGGAGCTGCAGTGACATCTGCTGCTGTCCCCGGGCATCGCCACCGGCCCGGGCCCCATCCGAGCGGCGATGTCGCCACCCGGGGCTCCCTGGAGCCACCACCAGCCCTGCCCAGGGAACCGAGCCTAAAAACGCCCCAATAACAGGAAATAACAGGAAAGAATAGAAGGAAATAAAAGGAAATTAAAAAGGAAATAATAGAAGGAAATAGATGGAAATAGAAGAAGGAAATAATAGAAGGAAATAGATGAAAATAATAGAAGGAAATAATAGAAGGAAATAGAAGGAAATAATAGAAGGAAATAATAGAAGGAAATCAAAGGAAATTGAAGGGAATGAAAGGAAATCAAAGGAAATCTTGCTTGGTTGGAGCAGCAGCACAAGGGGAGCTGCCAGCACCCGAGGGAGCAGCTCCTGCTTCCCAAACTGGAGGACGAAAAAAAATCTGCCACCCAGGACATTCCCAAACCCAGGAATTCCTGTTACCCCCGGGAAGATCCAGGATCTCTTCCCCACCCCTCCCAAACTCCTCAACATCCTGAGCCCAGCTCAATTCCAGCAGCCCCAACCCACCAGGAATTCCCAGAACCAGGCCCCTCTGCCCACCCCATGAGGTTTCTATTCCCACAGGGAAGGAAAGAAGCCAAAATCCCATGTTTTTTTTTTTTTTTTTTTTGTTCTTTTCCAATAGTCTCACTTTATTTAGATACCACATGAAGAGAGGATGTTGTGCTGCATGCAGCGGAAGACTGGAGGATTTCTAATTCCTGTGGAACGTTTTCTTTTTCTCTTAACAGTTGTAAACTGATATTTGGCTGTAAAATCACTGCATGCGAGTCTGAATGCAAACAGCAGTAGAAGAGGCTTTTAATTTTCTTTTTTTTGCCTTTTTTTTTGTGTTTGTTTTTCACCATTCCCAATCCATAGGTGCATGCTTTATTTACAACGAAAAGAAGTCATTCAGGGCAGGAATTACCATCAGAAAAACTGAGAAGAGAGGGGGCAGAGACCGGGGCCGTGGTTTTGCACAATACTGAGGAGATTGGCAAGTTGCACTCGATTTTTGGAGGTGCAAAGAGATGATCTGAGTATCCTTTTCCCAAAGAAAGCAGGCTGAACAGGGAATGGGAATACAGGACAGGGTAAGGGTAACCTTAACTGAGTTGTTCTGCACATACAAAGGAGGCTGGGCTGCTGCAGGACTGGGAGAAATTAAGGAATTGCTTCAATATGATTTTTAAAGGTTTTTTTACCCTCAGCCACACATTTCCTCAGCACAGCTCCATGCTCAAATGCTGCTCTGGGTGTGAACAGGAATGTTTGGACCAGGTCCATCCCTCTGGAAAGGATGGTGGCAGCTTAGAGTCATTAATGTTGAAAAAGGGAGAGTCCAACCATCGATCCTGGATCCCACCATCCCACAGCTCGCCTGGGCTTGGAGCAGGGAGAATTTAGCACAGGGTGCAGAGGGAAACTGTCCAAAAGAATGGGATTGTTTCAGAGTGGCTTAGGGATGTCACACTGACTGGCACAGAGGCAAGAATTCCATGAAAAAGGGGGAAATCTCCAGGTGTCCTCTTCCATTCCACCCCTCTGCTCACCAAGCCACAAACCCAATCCCGGGATGGAGCCTGGGGTGATGGAAGAGGATTCCCAGCTCTGGCTGGACCCTCTGGGCTGGGTTGGGTTGGCTTTTCCCACCTGGAGATCCAAGGAGAGGGGAGCCTGTGTCAGGCTGGGCCAGCTCAGCACTGGGGGCTTTGTGTCACCCAGGGCTGGGGACACTCAGGGACACATCAGCAATTTCTGCTGGGGGGTGGGAGGGAAATAAAGAAAATATCAGGAGAACAAAAATCATCCAACTATGAGAGCTGCAGCAGAGGGTGCAGAGGGAGGTTTCACACACAACGTGCACAGTGTGACAAAAAATTCCAAATATTCCATAGTGCTTTGTGTGCTCCTATCCACAGGGATATGCTTGGGGTTTTCCAGAGCCAGGGAAAGGTTCCAGAGCCAAGGAATGGTTGCACTGCCCAGCAGCAGCAGCTGCAGAGTTTTTGCTTTCCTGCTGTCCAGGCAGATCCAGGCCATCCTTAAAGCACAGGCTGAGGACAAATTTGTGCAGAAAATTGGGAAAAATGAAAGAAAACCAAACCAAAACAATCCCAGTTTGGAAGATCTCTGACTGCTCCAGCTAATTCCAGGAGCTGGGGTGGTTTAAAGCAATAATCCTTGCACACATCATGGGCTGGGGGGAAGTAGCAGCTCCCTCAGCTTCCCTCCTGAGGAACAGCAAATCCTTGGGAGCAGGAGGGGTCTGAGGGGACCCAGGCACTGCCTTCAGTCACTACTACACAGCTCAGAGGTGAAGAGGAGGTAGTCACAACCCTAAAAAACACAGCTGGGGCTCCCAGAGCAGCGGAGCCCCCGAATTCCTCGGGCGAAGGAACCAACCCAAACCTGCTTCCCTGCGAGCACAGAGCTCCCCAAACCCTCCTCGTCGCTGTCATTGTGTTGGTGGTGGATCTTCTCAGCAAAAGGATGTGCCACGACATTGCTCAGGTGGGCCAGAGCAGAGGTGAAGCTCAAGCAGGACTCGCAGGATGACGCTGGTGACACCGGGTTTGGCCTAACCACGACGACACGGACACCAGGCGACGGTGACACCCACACCAAAGCTTTTTTTTCGTTATTGCAACTGAGGTATTGAGATCACACAAGCAGGACAGGCTGGTGCTCCCCAGCCCAGCACTCCCATCTCCTGCTGGAGAGGAGGCTGGAGGGACACAGAGCGTCAGAAACGCGACGGGAACGCTGCCACGGGGACCGGGGAGAGAGAGTGGGGGGAACAGTCAGGAGGGAACTATTGCTCGCCAAAATTACACACCAGGAGAACTCAACGGCCTCCCTCCCCCAGCTGAAAATAAATAAGGGAGAATAGAAAAGATCCTGGGGGAGTTTTTCAGTGGAGGGGAGGATGGAGGACCCTGGGATCAGAGGCTGTAGCAAGGCGTGGCTGCGCTGGAAGACGGGACATCAGGGACATCAGGGACCTACAGGGGTGTGGCAGATGGTGGGGAGGGCCGGGCAGAGGCTCCCTTTAATCGCTGGCCACGTGGTTCTCGTTCTGCAGGGTGTGCCAGCGCTCGATCTTCTTGTCCTTGTTCTTCAAACACTCGTACCAGTGTTTCAAGCGCTCGCCCTTGGCCGTGATTCCCAGCTGGCAACCGCCTGGGAAAAGGGGAGAAGAGCAGATTCTGTATCCAGAGGTGATGCTGATGTTCCAGGAAATCCCGCCATGGGGACACACCTCACACCCTGCAATGCTTTTTCCACCTCCTGGATTAAAGAAAAATCGAATGGAAATGCCTGGAGATGCTTTTCCTGCCCAGAAGACATTCCAGGATGTTGGAGGTGGGGCAGTGTGGGATGCACCCCCCAGATTCCATCACCCCACCTGGGCAGGTGACCCAGGCTCCCCTCCCACCCAGCAAACCCCGTACCAGGCACCAAAACCCTGCCCCTAAGGGCAGAGACCTCCAGCTCATCACTCACCGATGTAGTCATTGGATTTTCCGATGTCGTAATCCCAGACGGAAATGTCCAGGGATTTCTTGGCCAGGTCGGCATGTTTGATGTCATAGAAGAACTCCTGCAGAAATGGGAACACACTCACATCACACCCCAAAGGAAGACACACCCTAAAAGCTGCAGTTAAAGGGTTGGACCCGGATTCAAAATCCAAGGAAAGGATGGTTAAAATATAATAAATGAAGGAAAAACGCTCCTTCCCTGTGGCACCTCTTTTCCAGGAGCTGAGCTCACCCCTTGCACCTATATGAGCCCTTTCCAGGTGTCCAAAGAGCAGCACCAGTGGAGAATTTCCCATTTCCACCCCCAGGAATGTTCATCCCACCCACATCCCCAGCTGGGATGACACGGAGCCGGCAGCAGGGAGCTTTCAAGGGTGTGTGGTGCTGCCATGGCAAAGGCATTCCCAAAATATTCCTGGGCACAGGAGCGGGAAAGGAGCTTGAGCAAAGAGCCAAACCTTGGGGAGTTTGTCTTCCACCTCCTCCACTCAACACAGTATTCAGTGAATTGATTTAATAATATTAAAAATATCCATCCATACCTCGTTAAACTCAGGATTCAATGTTTTCTTCTTAATCTGTGTCTTGTGCTTGGCCTTTTTTCCCATGTCAGGTTTCAGCCAACTGGGGGCAACAGAAAACACCTCAAAATTCAAGTGCTAGAACAGTGGGAGTTTTTAAGCTTAAAAAGTGAGTTTCTGGGCTGGAAGAGATTTATTTAGGGCCAGTCTCCCTTCCCACCTTCCAGAGGACGTGGGAAAAGTGTGGGGCTGGGGCTGTGCAGCCTGGCTGCAGATCCAGAACTCAGTTTAGGGCTGGGATTAATTAGATCTCTGTTACAAGCTGATTTAAAAATGTAAAGCCACCATCTTCTGTTTGTGGAAATGGAGAATACAACAAATAGAGAGAGACAGGGAAGGGAAACTGCTCAGTTCCACTGAGCTACAAAGAGATGAGCAGAATATGTTCAACATGAGAGTTATTGAATGGGTTTTAGGGAGAACAAGAGTTTTTTTCCGAAGACAAAGGAAAAAAAAAACAGGAGCAAAACCCCCACCAGGAACGGCTGCAGGGACCTCTCCGTGGCGCAGCTCATGAAGTTGGAATAAAAACCTTGTTCCCACACATTCCCACTGGGGTTTATGGGGCAGCAAGTTGGGCACAGAGGGACACAGGGCCACCTCTGTCCTGCAGCCAGGGTGGGTCACAGGAAGAGGAAAGGACTCAGTGTCCCTGGACTCCCACCACGCCCTTGATAAGTCATGGGTGGGAATCCCACTCCTACGGATCCCAGAGAAGTTTTGGGGCTGCAGCCCCAAACCCATCCCACATCCCTCACACATCCTTTGCTTGCAGACATCAGGTGATCAGAAAAAGGCTGGACTGGACTCCTGATTTCCAGCCTTTAACAATTCTGGGATTCTCCATGAGGTAACCACAGGATTTGGGCATTTGAGGAGTGACAGACCCAAAGGCTGGGTCACCACCCCTGAGCTGCACCCACAACGGGGACACCACCCTGCTGGACAGCTCCTGCTGTGCCAGGGCTCCTGAGGACAGCAAGGGGCTTCCATGGCCAGCCTGGAGCCATTCTTGGCTCACTCACAGCTTGACAAAGGGATCCGAGTATCCGTTGGCATCCATGGCCGCCAGGTGCACGCAGCGCACGATGCCCACGATGAGCCCGCCCTGCTGCGTGCTGTACATGAGCGACACCAGGATCTTGCCACGCTCCTCCACGTCACCACCACGATCCACCTGCAGGGGGGAGCCGGGACAGCAGAACTCAGCAGAGGGGCAGGAGGGATGGGATGGATGTCTGGGAATGGGATGGAGGGAGCTGGGACAGCAGAACTCAGCAGAGGGGCAGGAGGGATGGGATGGATGTCTGGGAATGGGACGGAGGGAGCTGGGACAGCAGAACTCAGCAGAGGGGCAGGAGGGATGGGATGGATGTCTGGGAATGGGATGGAGGGAGCTGGGACAGCAGAACTCAGCGGAGGGGCTGAGATGGGAGATTGAAGAGTGAGGAATAGTTCATCAAAATTAGCAAACCAAGACAATGAGGAATGCCTGACATTTACCGTGCTGGCAAAAATGGGGAGGAGAGGCAGGCTGGTTTGTGATAAACAGAGCCAGAACTTGCAAACAGGGTGAGGAGTGCAAGGCTACCAGCGATAAGTGATAAACCCAAAATCTTAAAGCAGCAAGAACTAACGTCAAGGTCTGGAATGTGCCCAAAAGGCTCGTGCTCTGGAGACAAAGCTGAAAAGTTCAAGTGCAATGAAGAGTTTGGAAGCCTTCGTAGAGACCCCCGAACTGGGGAGGTGCAAGTGCAAAAGGACTTTTGGTTCATTTTAATACGAAGCGAGGGTAGGCAGGACTAGGATATTAATATGTATGAGGAGTATTGTGTAATCCTAGGATTTCAGGGAATAAATAGAGCAGAGTTAGAAGTTTTGGGGTGCATGATTTGGGAGGAGATATCCCCGTGCACCTCAGTGCTGAATAAATGCATACCTACTTTATAACTCTCATTTCTCACGAGTTATAGAGTCAGAGCAGGAGGGATGGGATGGGATGGATACCAGGAAATGGGATGGGGGATAATGGGGTTGTACACATGGATGGAGCTTGTCCTGCCCCCAGGACTCACCTCCTCTTCGTACAGAGCCATCCCACGGGATGCCCCGGTTGTTCCGGTGCGCTTCGTCTGGGATGGGAAAGGATAAGGAGACTGCCATGAATGGCCGGGAGAGGCACCATCCCACAGCAAAAAAATTTTGGGAATGCACCCAATCCAGCTCCTGCACTGGGCTCTGGAGTGTCCATCTACTCCATAACCCCCACCCCAGCAGATTCACCAGGGGACCCGTCCCCTCCTCCACAGTGACATCCATCCAACTGGGGCAGTCCCTGGAGTCACTTCCCATGGATTCCCACCACACTCTGATCTCCTGGTCTTGGGATGCCACATCAGGCACAGGTGGGAATCCAGCTCCTAAAGGTGCCAGAGAATTCAGGCACCTCCAGCCCATCCCTGCATCCCTCAGGTGCCATTTGTTCGCAATCCCAATGGGAACCAAAGGAATTTTCATGGACACTCACTGGGATTACTCTCTCCAGGCAGATGTTGAAGTTCTTTTTCTGGTTGGCTTTGAGTTTTTTCAAGGCAACTCTGGTTTCTCCGATAAATTCGTTGTGGCCGAATTTGTCCTCGTCACACACGGAGATCCTGGAGGAAAGAGGGAAAGGGGAAAACATCAACCAGGGGCACTGGAAAAGCAAAGCAAAAAAGCAAAAAGTCCCCCCAAAACCCACCCTTGATCTGGATTTCCGCTGACCAAAAGCAATCAAATTTCTAGCTTGCCAAAAAAAAAAAGTGTAAAAAATCAACATTTTTAATATTTGCTTTGTGATGTTGCAAGAAATCAAGAGGTGGAAGTTTCCTGAGGCGGGAAAGAGCCATAAATTTTGAGAGATATTTATAGAGACTTTTTTTTCTGAGCTATTGTCAAATCAGCAGAGATACACATCTCTATGATAATAAAAATTACAGTATAATCAATAATTTACTATTAAATGACAAGGTCAAAATACCAGTTTTCCTCCCTTAAAAAAACCATCCGAATGAGCAAATTCACGTTGATTTTAACTCAAAAAATGCATTTCCAGCCCCGCTGCACTCCTGGGGGTGGTGCTGTGAGCGAGGACACCCAAAACCTCATCCCACCCTTCTGTGGGATCCCTGGGCTCCTGCTGCAGGGTTTTCTCTCCTTGCCTGAGGGTTTTCCTCTGCATGTCCTCGTCGGTGATGCCGTGGTACACCAGGGTCTCGTTCCACACGGGGTTCCGGGTGTTGCGCAGCGTCTTCGTCCTCAGCTTGTTCGACTGTGGGGTCGAACAAACACAGAGGAATTACACCCCAGAATCCCTCCCTCCCTGCCCAAACCCCAGCTCCTGGCAGATCACATCTGGCACATCTGGGTGATGGAGAGCCAGCGACTCCAGGGGAGCATCAAGGTGGAATTTTGCAAAGGTGACACGTGGTGGCCGGGAGAGCCTGGATTTTGTCACTCCTTAGGGTTTGTTCCCTCAAGGAGAGGGGAAAAGCTGCCCAGGGCAGGCTGTGGGGACTCAGGTCACAGCTGCCATGGTCTAAAGGAGGTGACAGGGAATTAAGGAGCTGTCACTTTCTCGTGTATCTTTCACAACCACACGTTCAAAATTAAAAAAAAAAAATCAGCAAATGAGAGCAACAGAAATCAAAGCAATTCTGAACGTCACACCCAGATTTCCTCCAAACCCAGGAATCCCCCGTGCATAAAGCAAAGCTGTAAAATCAATCCAATGATTTTATTATCAGTTTTCCCCTGGTTTTACTCCTGGTTCCTCTGAGCAAAACTCGATTTGCCCACCAAGATCAGCTCTGGGGCTGGGGAGGGAGATTTCCAGGAATTCCCATGATGGAACCAGAATTTCCCCCATGGTTCTCTCCCCACAGCCCCAACAGGAATGTGCTGCAGGGTTGGATAATTCCAACCCTGGCCATAATTAGATTTTTGGGCAGATGTTTTGTGATGCATTAACAGCAATGCCTCCTCTGGAGCTTCCCTCCATCCCTGAGCAGATTCCTGCCTGCAGGATGAGCTGTTCCTCAGCTCTGGGAGAGCATCTGGGAGCATCATCCCTGTTTGGAGAAACCCCCGGGGGAAACAGCAGCGAGCAGAGAAATCAACAGGAAAATCTGATCCGAGGGAGGGACCTGATGGGGATTTGAGAAACCTCTGCTCCATCCCCAGCACGGAACCTGGCAAAGCCTCACCTTGCTGGCTCCAGGCAGGAGGTGCAGCTTCACGTAGGGATCAGCCAGGCCATTGGAATCCATTGGTTTTAAGCCCTAAAAAAGGGTAGAGAAAACACAAGATGTGAATCCTCCTTCAGTAAAGGCAAGGAAGAGAAAAAGCAGCCTGTGAAAAACTCAAAGAGAAGATGTGTTCAGTGACCCAAGAGCCTCTGCCCCGAGCTCCTGTGAGTGCTGGGATGCGCTGAAACATCCGACCCATCCCTGGAAAAATCAGAATTGCAGAATCACAGGATGGTTTGGGTTGGAAGAGACCTCGAATATCACCCAGTTCCACCTCCTGCCATGAGCAGGGACATTTTCCACTACCCCAGGTTGCTCCAAACCCCGTCCAGCCTGGCCTTGGACACTTGCAGGGATGAGGCAGCCCCAGCTCCTCTGGACTGTTCCAGGGCATCACAGACGTCTTGGATGCACACAAGGAAAAGCCCCCCAGCTCTCCCCATGCCTGGGGTCTCCCAAGGGAGCAGCCTCTGCCAGCAGCCACAGGGCTTCCATCCCATTGTACCAGAGAAACTGGGAGCCAGATGGATTTAAATCAGGGAAAAAGGGGGGAAAAAAGAGGAGTTCTTGCCTTGGCCTTGATAAGGGTGCAGTGCAGGGAGCTGTTGTCCTGGTCGTAGAGCAGGCTGAACTCCAGAGCTCCCAGCGTGGCTGACAGCAAGGGAGGAGGAAGAGGAAACAACCTCGTTAAAACCCCAGCCAATAACTGCATTTAATCACCCCCGATTAGTAATAATTAGAAAGATTTGCGGGTCAAATGTAAAAGCTGTTAAATGCAGTGAGACTGTGCTGGCAGCGGCCAAGCTGCCACAAATCCAGGCAGATTCAGGAGCTGTGCACAGCTCTGCAGAGCAGGGACTGCCCAGGGAGAGCAGCCTGGGGCTTTGGAGCTGTCTCCAATATTCACCAGGCAGATGATGAACCCTACCAACCCTTCCCACCGCAATTCCACCCTGGAGCACCCTGAGGAGATGCTCCAGCTCAGGACGGCACATCCTCCCAAGGCTGGGCTCAGTTTTGGCTTGTTGGAAACCAGCTCAGGCTCGTGTTCCTTCCTCCCAGGATGAAGAGCAGGCACAGAAGGCATCAGCTGCTCCAATCCAAGCACCTATTCCCCGCCCGAGCAGCTCTTCCCACCCAGGATGTTCCACCACAGATCCTCCCCAGCAAATCCCTGCCTCAGCTCCAAGCCCCGCATTCTCCAAGGACTTCCCATGCTGGACACCCACCACGCGAGTCACACTCGCCCAACAACCTCCAAATCCCACATTTCCCAAAGAAACTCCCTCCCTCCATCCCTCCCTTCCCGGGGACGTACTGCCTTCATCCGAGTCGTAGCTGTTGGCATCCTCCTCCTCTTCCTCGCGGGGCTGCTGCTGCCGCTGCGGGGCCGCGGATGCCGCCGGGGGCTGTGCGGTGGCCGGGGGCTGCCAGGCTGGCCTGTCCTCCCTGCCGGGAGGCGCGACAAAGCCCCCTCCCCGCTCCGGGGGTCCCAGAGGGGGGCTGGCTGCGGGAGGAACCCCCCGTTAGCCCCCGGCCCGCTCTGCCCCCCAGCCCCCCGCAGCCAGCCCGGGGTTACCTTGTCTGTCCGGGAAGCGAGCGGGACCCCCTGGACCCGGCCTTGCTGCTGCGGCCGCCGGCGCTGGGGACAGAGGTGGCATCACCGGGCTTGGCCCGGGACATTCCCTCGTGCCCTCTGCCACCGCGCCAAGCCCGTGGGGTGTCCCCAGGGACCGCCCTGGCTCCATTCCCATCGCATCCTACCTGCGGGTGCTGCTGCTGGGGCAGATCCAGCAGCGGGACCGGCGGTGGCTGGCGGGGGTGGCCGCTGGCCTTGCATGGAATTGGTTCTTTTCACGCCTGCAAGGACAGGGGACAATCAGCAGGGACCACCCGCAGGTGGCCCCCGGCTTTGTGACCCCCCCATCTGTCCTTGCAGGGATGCAGGAGAGCATCGCTCTCACCGGGGCTCCTGCTGACCCCGCTCTCGGCAGCGTAGTCCCGATTGTCGCTGTCCCCAGCAGTGTCCTCGCTGCCACACGGACCCGGCCGGGCCTCGGCCGCTTTGCGGCTCCCCCGGGCGGCCGCTGTGGCGTCGGTGCCTGTAAGGAGAGGGATAAAGGAGCAGTGAGGCTGGAAAAGCGAGCTGCCATGCCTGGGTGCCAGCAGCAAGGGGACAATGGGTACGGCCACTGCAGCAGGAGGGCTCTGCACCATCAAACTTGCACACAGCGCTCGGGAAATGCCCAAGGACACGAGAATCCCATGGGAAAACAATGCCTGAGGTATCCATCACCTGGTCCTCAACACCCATCAAACTCCTGATGGTATCACAGCTCCACATTCCTGGGATAGGGAGAGGGGGGTGTCATATTTTCCACCTGCTGATCATCTCCCATTTATTAAGGAGACAGCCGTGGCAGCTGCCTCTGCTTCTCCCTTCCATCACCCAGCAGGGATAAATCCCTGCCCAGCGCTCCGGGGTGATGAATTGCAACCCCACGGACGTGACGGGAAAAGTCTCGTCGCTCACCTGGCTGCTGCTGGAGACGCCAGGGATAAATCTTTGCCGTGACATAAATGGGCTGTTTCTCCTTGGCTGGGCTCTCAGGGTCACTGGGCGCGAAGGACAAAGCGGAACGCAACAGATTGTGGCGGGGAAAGGAGGAGGGAGAGAGGGAAAAACACCGGGAATGCTGAAGAGCAGGGAGGGGGGGAAATGAGCATCCAGGAGCAGGAGCCCCGTGGTGCAGAGAGAATGGTGCAATAAATAAATTTCCAAGGGAGCTGTAGGAAAACCACGGGTACGGCAGGAGCATGCTGAGCACCGGGAGGGACGTGCGGAGCTGGCAAAGCCTTCCTGGCTCCAGGAGCCGTGGGATTAATAAAAGCTGCCTGTGGGGCTGCGAGGTTTAATGGCACCAGCTACGGGCGTGATTAAATCGCCTTAATTAAGTGCTTTCCCCAACTGCTGCTGCACGGGGAGGGAGATCATCATCTGGGGGCATCAGAACCTAAAGGAAGGGTGGGATGGAGGGGGCCATTCCAGGCAGGAACTGTCCCCTCAGCCCCTCTTTGCCTCTTCCTCGGAGCCGAGGAAGATGAGGGTTTGCAGCCACTGCGCTGCTCCCAACTTAATGATCACCCAAATGAGGAGTCGGCGGTGTTGGAGGGGGATCAAGGATCCTCATCCCCTTTGCATCCCATGTGGAAGTGTGAAAATGGGGGCTGATACTGAAAATTAAATCCCAGGGAGCCCTCCTCACTCTCCACATCCCCCTGACAGGAGCCATGTGGGGGTCAGGCTCTTCTCCCAGGTAAGAAGTAACAGGACAAGAGGAAACATCCTCGAGTTATGCCTGGAGAGGTTTCGGTTGGATATTATGGAAAATTTCTTCACTGGAAGGGTTGTCCAGCCCTGGCACAGCTGCCCAGGAGTCCCCATCCCTGCAACGGGATTTAACAGCAGTGTGGACGTGGCCCTTGGGGGTGGCCTTGGCAGCACTGAAGGAATGATTCAACTCCATGGGCTTTGAGGGCTTTTCCAAGCAGAATGATTCCATGATTGGAAGTGCTGGAGGATGCAAGGAATAACCAGAACAAGCCAGGGCTGCATCCCCACCCTGCTCTGCACAGCACAAGGCTGGGCTGCTCCATCCCCCACGCACAGGCCAGGCCCCCACAAGCCTCCTAAACATTCCTCGGGAGATTTTCCAAGGACTGCCGTTAAATAACCAGGTAAAAAAAAATATAAAAAGCCCCATAAAGCACCTGCCCCTCCCAGCAGGACCCACCACCCACGGAGGCGGCTCTGGAATGGCAGCGGCTCAGCCCCGGCGTGTGCGGGAGGTGGGGAAGCCCTGGAATAACCCGGGCATCCCCCGCAGGGTGGGCGGCAGCAGCAAGGAGAGTTCCCCCTGCAGCATTCCCGGGGGAAACTGTGCGGGAAAACGCCTTGGGAATAGAAGGAGGCAGGGACGGGGCTCGGCACAGGGAGGGGACAAATGCCCGTGCTTACCCTCGGTGTCCTCGGCATCCGCCTGGCCTTGGGGGCACAAACAGAGCGAGAGGGGGTGAAGCTGCGGCACACGCACCCCCAACCCCATCCCGGGACACGCTGCCATGTTTCCCCAGATTTTCTTATTTTGTCCCTATTTTTCCAAGGCTTCTCCATCACCACATCCGTATCCAGGCACTGCCCAAACTCTCAGCCCGGCGCTCTGATCCCCACCCGGCGCTGCTTTGCTCCTGCATCCCCACCCATCCCCACTCGGAAATCCTGGATAAAACATCTCCAGGCTCCACTGCTACTCCCTTTACTCCACACGACTGCTCTGGATGCTTTTCCCCCAGAGTTTTCCCTTGTTGAGGATGGGAAGGAGCCCCAGAGCCTCGCTGGCAGTGCTGGGGGGACAGGACCCACTGTCACCTACCTCGGGTGGGTGCCCGGGAGGGGATTTTGGGGTCCGGGGCGGGCGGCTCGGCCGGGCGGGGCTCGCTCGGGGTTTGGGGACCCTTCTTGCTGACGGGCATCGGCTGCGGCAGCATCTGCTTGGGCAAACCCTTGAAGAACCAGGCACCGGAGCGTTTCCACACCTGCGGGAGCAGAGCCCAGCCTCTCAGAGCTTCATCCGGCAGCCGGAGGATGCGCGACCCCACATCGCCACCCTGCAGCCCATCCCGCTAATTAATTAATCAATTAACTCCCCTGGCTCACGCTGCAGCCGCCAATCTCTGCCCACAACTTCCCTTTGCACCGCCAAACCTTTATTTTCATGAACTTTGTTTCCATTTTGTGTAGAAAACAAAACCACCCTGTAAGAACCACGCTCAGACAGCGGCCGGGTGGCGCTGGAGGCTCCCGGGAGGTTGAGTGGGTCCCACCTCAAGGTGTGGGGTGGGGACAGCGGGGACAGGGGGACAGCAGGGACAGGGGGACACACGCACCTCCCGCTGCTCGCTGCAGATCTTGCAGAGCCAGATGGCCTGGGGCCGGTTGTTGGTGGTCTGCACCCCGCACTTGGTGCACACGTTCTGCAGGCAAAAACAAAGAGCTAGGCGACAAAAAAAATGCCACCAAAATGTCCCCAGCGCCAGCAGGGTCTGTGCAATGAGAGCTTTGCTTGCACAACCACCGGTGACTCCGGGGATGCCAGGCTATGGAAACACATCCTCTCCTGAAAGAGGTAAACCATCACCAAATTGAATAAGTTTTACTTTTGGTACTATAGGAAAAATTTGTAAGACTTCTTCCAAATAAGAGATTCTGTAAATCCTTGAGGTAATCTTGTCCATCTAAGCTGTTGTTTTCTCCCTGTATCAGGATCTTCCCATTCAAAGGAAAATGTGTCTCTACTTCTGATAGGGGACAGGCCCTGAAGGCAGCTTTGAGATCTATTATTCTAAACCATCAATGTGATGGAGGAATTTAACTTAATAGTGTGTAGGGGTTAGGTAGCACTGGATGTTGGTCTGCATTTCATTTGTTCACTTCTCTCAGGTCTCGGACAAAACTGCACGTCCCGTTCGATTCTCTTACCGCTAACATGGGACTGTTGCGGGGAGATACGCACGGCTCTAAAATTCCCCAAAATCCGTGGTGCCCCCGAGGTGAGGGGGGTTTGTGGGGCTCGGGGGGGCTCGGGTCTCACCTTCTTGCAGTCCTCACAGACGACACAGGCTTGTCCCCTTGTCCCCAGCTGCTCCCCGCAGAGGATGCAGCGGTTCACGCCGTCCCCCAGCACGCTGCGGCGCATGTCCTCCAGCCGGGTCATCAGGCGCCTGGAATGGCACAGGGAATGTCAGGAATGGCACAGGGAATGTCAGGAATGGCACTGGGAATGTCAGGAATGGCACTGGGAATGCCAGGGAAAGGCCAGGGATGACACAGGGAATGTCAGGAAAAGGGCAGGAATAGCACAGGGAATGTCAGGAGTAGCACTGGGAATGACAGGGAAAGGGAATGGCACAGGGAATGTCAGGGAATGTCAGGAAAGGCGCTGGGAATGTCAGGGAATGTCAGGAAAGGCGCTGGGAATGCCAGTGAAAGGGAAGGGATGACACAGGGAATGTCAGGGAATGTCAGGAATGGCACTGGGAATGTCAGGAAAGGCGTTGGGAATGCCAGGGAAAGAGAAGGGATGACACAGGGAATGTCAGGAAAAGGGCAGGAATAGCACAGGGAATGTCAGGAATGGCACAGGCAATGTCAGGAAAGGCGTTGGGAATGCCAGGGAAAGGGAAGGGATGACACAGGGAATGTCAGGAAAAAGCCAGGAATGGCATAGGAAATGTGAGGAAAGGCACTGGGAACGCCAGGAAAAGGGAACGGCATAGGGAATGTCAGTAAAGGCACAGGGAATGCCAGGAGAAGGGCAGGAATAGCACAGGGAATGTCAGGAAAGGTGTTGGAAATGCCAGGGAAAGGGCAGGAATGGCACAGGGAATGCCAGGAAAAGTCAGAATACGGGGACTGTTCCGCTGTTCCTTTTCTGGGTGTCACTCCCCATGGAGCCTCTCCCTTTCCAGCTTTGGGACAAAGCCACATTCCAGCAGGAAATAAAGCTCCAACAGGTTTATACGGCACAACATCAACTTCCAGGGATGCTGCCAGAGAACTGATTCCAAGGACAGAGAAAATCCATCCAAGGCTTCACCTCTGCATGGAGTAATTCATCCCTAGATGGAAACCTTTCCACCCAGTCCCAGCAGCTGCCCATGAAGAGCTGAAAGAGATCCTGGAAGGGCTCTAATGAGGACTGAATTAATTAATTAATTTTCGTATTATTTGAAGAAAGATGTGTATATTTGATGGAATATTTTATTTATTTATGGATATTTGATGGAAATTCTTGCAGTGAAATGAAAGCCCACCGGAGATCAGGCTGTAAAAAACACACCTGGTTCCTGCAAAGGGAAAAAAACAAAAAAAAACCACGACCCAAAACCAGTTCAGGAAGTTTTGGAAAGGCAGCATTGGCTGAAGGAGTTTGGAAAGCAGGAACAGCCGGGAGCTGGCGTTGGCATCGTGCGCTCAGCTAACCCAGAATCCTGGCCCTAAAAATAGCACAGTGAGGGAAAAAAAAAAAATCTGCATTATTTATGCCATTCAGTGAGGAATGAAGGAAGGAAGGGAGGAGGAGACCTGAGCCCACCAGAGAGAGCAGCCCCTCGTGGCAGCCTGACCCAAATCCAGTGGAGCAGTGGTGGAAAAAAACCACCTGGTGTTGAAAAGATGTTTTCCCACCTGTGGTGACAGCTTCAGATTTGTGGTGACTCGGCTGCCGGCACCCCTGAAATGCTCCTAAACCATCCACAAGTTTCCCTGCACACAAAATGCCTCTGGGGTTGGGGTTGGACAGCCAGAATTCCATGGGGAAAAGTCGAATAGAGGATCAGCACCACGAGGAGGGGAAATTATACAAGCATGGAATGGTTTTGGTTTGGAGGAACCTTAAAATCATCCATTTCCACCCCTGCCATGGGCAGGGACATCTCCCATCAGATCAGGCTGTTCCAGCCTGGCCTTGGACACTTCTAAGGATGGACAACCTGTGCCAGGGCCTCCCCACCCTCCCAGGGAGGAATTTCTTCCCAAAATAAAACATTTTCGGGTGTGCAGCCCAAAAAGGCCTCGCTGCAGTCAACAGGAGCATCTCAAAGCCACCCAGCCCAGCCACACTCAGGGATGTGGATCCATAATTCCACAAGTGATCCAAGCAAAGCCACACTAACACATCAGCTCTGCCAAAACCCACCCAGGGATCTCCAACTCCTCCCCAGGCAGGGGCTGATTCCCAGCTGGAAGCTGGGCTGGGTGGGCAGCAGAGGCAGACAGAGCCAGCAGTGGGGACAAGGCTCTGTTTTCACAGCTCTGGTGTCACCAGACAGCAGATGGGAGAGTTCACGAGTTCCTGGCAGCACCAGGGGGCTCAAAATGCAGCAATCCTGACAAACACCAGCCTCAGAACCACAGCCAGGGGATTCTGTGCTTTCCTATTTCGGGAAATGCCAGCCTAACTCCCTGCTCCAGGGTGGGATGGGGATTGGAGCAGCCTGGGCTGGTGGAAGTGTCCCTGCCCACGGAACGAGAGGAAATTTGAGGTCCTTCCAACCCAAACCATTCTAGAATTTACCTGAGAGGTGCCATGGTCCATCCCTGCCCTTCACATCCATAGCTGGGTCCTTCCTGGAGAATAACCCAGCTCTGGATCCACCACCTGCCCCTGGTGCCTTCCCAACTCCAGAGCCTTTGGCAAACAGAGAAATCCCAGAGACTTCAGCAGAGCTGCATCACCCCATAAACACCAAACCCCATAAACACAGCCAGCAATTCCAATTAAAACCTGAAATCTGGCTGCTCCCCAGGTGTTATTTAAAAGGATTTCACCCCAGCCCACATTCCATGGAATGCACGATCCAGCTTTTCTCATCCCCACCTCACCAAGGGGAACATTTTGGGGGAAAAAGCCCCCTTTTATAAGGAGCCAAGCACATGGACAAAGCCCACATCCCCTGCAATCCCTCCTGCTGCGCTGCAGGAGCTCCAAGCAAAGCAGCTTCCAGTTGGAAATCTGCAAGCCCAAACAAACTTATTATAGAAACTGGAACAAATGGCACAATCAAAGGGAGGAAAAAAAAAAAAAAAAGAACCAAAAAAGAGGAAAAAGCCTTTGCATTTCAAGAGATTCATTATTTAGCTGCAAAAATCTCTCCCAGGCTCTCATTTAGCAGGAGCTGCTCCTTAAGTGGGATTTTTGAACCACTGGAAGATCTCAGCAGCCAGGACACACCTGTGGCACTGCTTGCAAGCCAAGTACATTTCCCTAATTAAAACATCCATTCAAGAGGGAGAAATTGGGGTTTTATTTTTTTTTCTTTTTTTTTTTTTTTCCATGACTCAAATGCTGCTGTGAGAGAACTGTAGAAGAAGTTCAATTAAAAGTCCTGGTGTGAACCTGGCAGAAAGAGTCCTGGGAAAGGGGGGGGCTGTGCCCAGACCCCTGAGCTGGGAAGCTCCTGATAAAGGCAATAACAGAGAGGAAAAAAAACCCTACGTTTGTTTCCAGCTCCATCCAGAAATCCAAATCCATCCCATTCTCCCATTAATAACCAAGGGAAGCTCTGCCCTCACCAGGAATGAGATTTCTGCCTTCCCAATAGCTTTTCTCTCCACTGGATGCAATTTTCTCCTCATTTTTATTGCACGTAACCAGCCCTCCAGCTCATTCCTCTCCCTTGCACGGCTCCAGCAGCATCTTCCTCCCCATTACCCACATTTCAACTGCCCATCCCTCTGAGACAGCCTTCAAAGAGCAGGAAATATCCTTCCAATTGTTAAAACAGGGGGAAAAAATCCAGGAGCGGGGAGCTGGCTCAGCCTAGCCCTCAGGGACAGCCCTGGGGATGGGGAGAGCATCCCTCACCTGCCAGGGAAACTGGGATTACAGGGATTATGCACTGATGGGACAGAGAGAGGAGAAGCTTGATCTGAAATGTTCCACGTGCAGCTGAGATAACAGCAATGAAACAGAGCCCTGATGATGGAAATCAGCCCAGTCCCAGGAAATCAGCCCAATCCCAGGGGGTCCTGATGATGGAAATCAGCCCAATCCCAGGGGGTCCTGATGATGGAAATCAGCCCAATCCCAGGAAATCAGCCCAATCCCAGGGGGTCCTGATGATAGAAATCAACCCAATCCCAGGAAATCAACCCAATCCCAGGGGGTCCTGATGATGGAAATTAACCCAATCCCAGGAAATCAGCCCAATCCCAGGGGGTCCTGATGATAGAAATTAACCCAATCCCAGGAAATCAGACCAATCCCAGGGGGTCCTGATGATGGAAATCAGCCCAATCCCAGGAATATTCTGAAGGGGGAAGGTGAGCGGCCCCAGGGCAGTCAGGGACATCCCTGGCTGTTCCTGCCCCATGCCAGGGCCCTGGAGCAGGCAGGGAAGGGCTCAGGGGCACATCCAAACATTTCCCACCATCTATGGCAGGAAAAGGATCCCACGGGGATGAGGGATCACCTTAGGCTGGGCTCAATCCTGGATGGGACAGAACTAGTGGTGGCTTTGGCACAGCTGGGTTTAGGGTTGGACTCCATGACTTTGGAAGGCTTTTCCAGCCTAAATGATTCCATGGAAACTCTCGGGAGAAGAGGCAAGAGGGACAGAGTGACCAGAATGAAGCACTGATGATCCCGGGAAACCAGACTTAACAACAGAGCAGGAGTTTGCTGCGTTTAAATATTCATCAGCACTGCAGAAAGGAATGGCCAAGATGTCCTTAATGGGCTTTAAATTGTGGCAGGAAGGCCTTTTAATGCAGCAAAAAGGGTGGGAGAAGGAGCTGATCCATGAGGAAGGATCTGATCCAGGCCACCATGGTCCATGTGCTCCTCAGTGCCGTGCAGGAAGCAGCAGGGATGGGCTCAGCCACCACATCCACGGGGAAAAAATTCCAGTGGAACACAAAGGAGGTCACTAAGAGCCTCCAGAACGAAGCCCAGCCTCGTCTCCATGGGAAAATCATGTGCCTTAAAGGGCTGAATATTAAATTAACGCTAATTTTCCTGGTGGGAAAGGGACAGGAAAAGCAGCCAAGCTCCAGATTAAGGGAAACATAATTAAAATTGGGATGAGAAATGAGAAGCAATTTTCCTCCCCTCCAAGTGGGCAGGGAGCTAAAGGTAAAGCACCACTGGGGCTTTTCCAGGCTGAGCCCTCACCCATGGAGGGAAAACTCCCATGGAGTTTTTCCAACCCACTCCATGCTTATCCAGGTACTTGCTGAATGTGCTACAGCTGGGTGGTGCTTTCTGCAGTCTTGGAAATAAGAGAGGGGGGAAAAGCTCAACCAAACCCCTACAAAATCTGAAGCAGCACAACTGAACCTCACCTCCTCCAGAAACTGGCATCTCAGGAGATGCTCCCAGGCTGTCTCCAGTAACCTCCCTGCCCTGAGCCAGAATTTTATTGTCGTGCTGTCTGCACACAGGGATGAAGATCCCAGGCTGTGCTCCCCAGACAGCTTCCCTGCCACTGAGGTTAATGGCTTAATCCCCAGGGACTTCCAGCTGCTCCCTCATTATCCCTGTGTCAGCCCAGCCATGAGCAGCTGAATTAAAATCCAGTCCTGCTGCAGAGCTGCTCCCCTTGGAGCAAAGGTGGGACCCACGGGGACACAGCCAAGCCACTGCACTCTGAGAGAGGACCACAGGGCCAGAGCCAGCAGCCAGCTGTCACCTTCCCTCTGGGAGAGGCAGCTCCGTGCTCTCCAGAAATATCCATTTCTACCTTGGGATGGTTTCAGATCTTTCCCTCAATGCCAGGAGCGTGCTGGAACTCATTAGGCAGCAGAGCAGCCTGGCTGGGTTATTGATGGCCCCCAATTAGAGATGCAGAACGGAGTCAATTAGTGCCTGCAGGTGCTCCTGTGGCAGCTGGAAAACAGGAGCCTCGTGGATTGCAGCTGGAATGGCACCAGTGTCACCAGAGTGTCACCAGAGCCACCACAGAGACCCTTAAGCACAGAGCAAGACAGGACAAGAATGGATCCATCCCTGCCCACATGAATAATCCCTTTTCCCTAAAACTTCCAGCCCTGTGTCCCTCATCCCAAAGGATGCTCCCAACCATGCAGCAGCTCTGAAGTCCAGCAGCTCCTGCTGTGTCATGTTCAAGATGATTCCAGCTCCTCTCGTCCTTCTCTGCGCCACAAGACAAAAAAAAAATCCCCCCCACACGAAGTGTCCCTGTCCTCCAGCCCTCATCAGCATCCAGCTCACGTATCCTGCAGGATCCATCCACCCTCAGAGCTAAAAATACTCCTTCAAGGGATTAATTTGAGCTGGGTTTGACACCAAGTCCAATTCCACAAACAACAGCTCAACAAGAGGCATTGATTTGCTCCCAAGACAAGGGGCTGGTGGGATGGAGGACACAGGAGATGGAGGGCAAAAAAATCGGGCAGGATTTGAGGCATGAGGAGGTTCATCCACAGCCCCAGTCGTGGGATTCAGGATTCCTCAAGGATTGAGTGTAAAACTCAAAGGAATCCCTCAAACACTTCCACTTATTGAGACAACTCCAAGTATTCACCAAATATTCCCCCTCTGGAATCTCACTCCATGTGGGCTATTCCTAATATTAACCAAAAGCAGTGTTTTCATGGAATAATAGAATGGCTTGGGTTGGAAAGGACACCTTCCACCATCCCAGGTAGGTCCAACATAGCCTTGGGCACTTCCAGGGATGCTGCAGCCACAGCTCCTCTGGGTGAGTTTTAATGGATTTATTTTTCCTTTTACAGGAATAGAAAAATCCCAGAAAATCCCCCAAAAAATCAGGCTTTCCAGGAGCAGCTCCCTAAAGCTTCCCGGCCAGCCGAGGGCCAGCCACCAGCACTGCCTCCCTGCCAGAGGCCAGCCTGACAAACCCGGATTATTTTGTAATAGAAGGAGCTATCCTGGATAACATCCGAGCGGATGATCCAGCCGCTGTCCCACATTCCCGGGGCTGAACATCCTACAGCTCTTGTTGTGCAAAGCCAACAAACACAGAGGGGCTGGCACGGCTCCCGCTGCGCCTCCACGCAGGAGGAGAATCAGCTGCGGCTGCACATCCGCCAGAATTTTCCCGGCTCCCAGCCCCTCCGCCCGGCTTTTCATGAATGGGGATGAGCAAACCTCCTCCGGCTCGGCAGAGAAGGAGAAAGGGAAGAGCTGGGAAACAGCTGCACGAAATAAATCTCTCCCCAAGACGATTTACGCCTCATCCAAGGAGCATGGCGTTGGAATGGAATTCTTACCGTGCTGCAAAAGGGCAACGCCAGGGAAAGCTGTTTTGTGAGCACTTGTTGGGTATGAATCAACGCCACTCAGAGCCACTTTCACCTGGATTCTGCCAAAAAGCTGCGAGAGGGAAGCGCTGCGTGCTGGAAAGTGATGCCAAACCCTGGAGGCACCTCCAGCCTGAAGGAGCAGCACATCCATGGAGCAGGAGCCGAGCCCAGGCAGGGAGAGCAGCCCCTGGAGAGGCAAAACCTTCCCAGTTTGTTCACAGACCCTCCTAAGCAAGGATTTCTAAAAAACGAGGAAATAAATCCAGCATTTCCCCGCAGCTGGAGCACCCCGTGGCTGCGTTGCATCCCCAGTATTTAAGGGACAGCAAACTGTCCCTGAGCTGGGAGAGGGAATTTGGCACTCCCCAAAGCAGCGGGGAGTGTGGCTCCTGCCTAGCCTGAGTACTTTCCCTGCTAGGAAAAAAAAAAGAGGAGCTGTGGATGCTTAAACTAGGCAAGAAACTGCTCCTCTGTCAGGAAAACAGGCGTGATACCAACGGGATTATGGAGATCCCCTCTGGAAAACCATTCCCAGCAGAGCAAGGGGTTGATACCTCGGCATGAGCTCATTTCACCTGGCAGGAAAGGAAACACGGGCACCGGGAATGTCACTGGTGAAAAATGAGGTATCAGAGGCTGTGGGGACCCCAGGACCGCCCTGAGCCTCACACCGAGCTCTTCCAGAGCAGGATTAACCACCGGGATGGATCCATCACCCCTCTGACTGCATTCCCAGAACAGCACCAAACTCCTCCACGCTCAGTGAGCTGCTACCAGCGATCCCTTTTCCACTGAAATAAAAACCCGGGATGAGAGCAGAGCGCCTGGCTCCAGGGGAGCAGCACCGCTGACACCTCTCCATAGTTTTTTTGGGGGAGCAGCACCCCTGACACAACTCCACGGTTTAATTTGCCCCCCGAGGCACCGGAGCCGCTCCCATCCCTGCGCGCAGGTTCCTGCTGGCCGAGACCCAAAGATCCCCCGCAGGCTCCTTTCAGGAGAAGCACCGCAGTGCAGAGGCTGCTTCCCAGGAAAGCAGCCAAGCAGAGCCTCCTCCCGGGGTCCCTCTGTGGCTGTCCCTCGGTGTCACCAGCGCCTCCTTACCCGATGCGCTCCTGCTCCATCTCCTCCATCTTCTCGGCGCGGGCGATCACCCGGTTGATGATTTCCTTCTCCTCGTCCGTCAGCTCCTCGCCCTTGCGCTGCCGCTCGGGCTGTGCTGCCCAGCCCGCCGGGAGCCTGCGGGAACAGCGATCCAGCCATGGAGCGATTCCCAGCCCTGGCTGTGCCCAGGCACCAATTCCCAAACCCTAAACCCAGCCCACCTCCCCATCCCATCCAGTGAGCCCCCACGCGCGGCTGGGAGCGCTCATCTCTGTTTTTAGGGGGTTTCATATGGAAACATTGGTTTCCTATGGAGGGAAAACTCTTTTTCAGGAATATTCCCATTATTTCCACTTTTCCTGGAACACCAGGTTTGCCTGGCAGCCGCGGGACCGGCGCGGTGGCGCAGGAGTGGGTGGCTTTTTCTTGGGAACATTTCTCCAAACATGGGAGTGTTTCTCCCTCTAACATCATTCCCAAAAATCCTCTCTCCCAGCCTGGGCGTCAGGCAGCGCTAACCTGGTGACAGGGCAACGTCTGCCACTCAGGGGTGCAAAAGGAAAACATTCCTCACCTTCCTTCTCATCCAAAAACCTTTCCTGGCTCTTTTCCCTTTTGGATTAAACAGACCCACATGGTCTTGAGCTTTAAGTTCATTAAAACCCTGTGCAATACTTCCCAAACTTATTTTTTTTTTTTGCATCCAAACCCAGTTTTTTCCTGTTCTCAGACCATCAAAGCAGTAGGAAAAGAGGAATAAGTGGAAGATAAAAGCAAGGGAGATACTTACTGCTCCTTCTCACTGCTGGGAAGCACGGGGAAAGAGAGGGAATAAGGATTAGGTGAGAGCAGGGATGAGGAGAGCCCAGCCAGTGACACCTCCCAGCTGCGGGTGACAGTCCCCAACTCCTGGTCCCCACTGCTCCCAAGGAGCGACTCCAGGCACCAAACCCAGCCCCATCCGAGCTGGAGATGTGCTCCAGAGTGGATGTGGCATCACCTCGCAGGGTGACAGGACAGAGGGACGGCACCAGGTCCCTCCCCACGGCGCCGCTCAGGGGGTTTAGGAGCAAACACAGCAAAACGTCCCCATCCAACAGCACCGAACCAACTCCCGGTGTCCCCACGGGAAGAAGCTGTGTCACCGCCCGCGCTGGGGGCTGTCGCTGTGCCCTGCTGTCACCTGGCTCGGAGGGACATGGTTCTGTCACTGGGGCACATCCACCGGTCAGAGGAGCCGCCCAGCACCGCGTCGGTCATCGCCGGCCACCCGGGGCGTGAATTTGGGGACACCAGAGCCCCGCTGACCGTCCCCAACCCAGCACAGCAGGGACTTCAATCACTTTGCTCCCAGATGCCAATGAAGAAGTGGAGCTTCCAGCCAGGCTGTAGGGAAAAAAATAAACAGCAAAAAAATCCCTAAAAATCACACTGGGACAGGTTTTGTTTGTGGGGTTAAGAGGGTTTGGAGCAGGAATTTCACTTTAGTGACTGGATATTGAGACACAGGAGCTTCCAGTCACCTCCTTCCCATGAGTGCAGCACAGCCTGGATGTAATTAATGAATGCCCAACTTGACATTAATTATGAGGTTTCAGGGCCAGGAGGGAAGAGGGGGATCCATCCAGGGAAACAGCTACAAACAAGAAAATTCTCTCCCCAAATACCAACATGCCTTGCTGTCCTTTCCCAAACCACATTCCCACTGGAAAAATAACCTCCTCCCTTTTCATCTTGGTTTACTGAAATTTTTGCCAAGCGGATTCAGGAGGGAAAACAGGACCAGGACTCAAACAGGAGTGTCTGTCCACTCCTCTCCAAAGATTCATCCAGAGAGGGTTCTTCAAACCCTTCTCCTTAAAATACAAATGGATGTTGAATCCACAGGCTGTTGCTTTATTCCCATTTTTTGGAGGGATTTTGCCCCTCCACCCACTGCTCCTACTCACTGCAGGGGGATAGGGATGGATGGATCCATTCACCCATCAGCTCTTCTGAGGGAAAACTGGAGATTTCACAGATTTTCCTGCTGCAGAGCTAAAAAATTCACAAAAAATCCCCCTGCAGAGCCCAGTCGTGGACAACAAGGCTGCTCCCAGCCCGTGGATCATTCACCTTTCCATCCTGGGATGATGCTGCCTTGGATTCCTCCCTGCCTAGAAGGGACCCCTCAGTTCCCCTCATCCCACCAGGTCCCAAAACCAGCATCCCAGCAGGACCAGAGCTCTGCCCAAACTGGTAAATGCACCTTTGTAGGGCATGAAGCAACTCCAGAAGAACTCCAGCAGAGAAATCGGGGAGATCACACCAAGGAAATTATGGAAAACGGGAGCTTGCAAAAGTGCCCCATTGAAATCACCAGCTCCAAGCCAGGAAAAAACACCCAACTTTCCCAAAAAACAGGGGAAAAAACACCCTGCAGTATTGCAGGGGTTTTTCATCACTCCCTGAGGAGTCAGTGGAGGCTTGAGGCTCACCTTGGCTTCATGGAAAACTTGGGGGATGTAAAAAAGTATTTTTGGAAAAGCAGGAGAAGTGAAGCACGTGGGTAATTAGTGCTCTGCTGGTTCACACAGCGTGCCAAACCAGAAGGCTCTGATTAACAAGGTCACTTAACGAAGCAAATTGTTCATTTAAGTCCCCCCCACCACCTCCACAATCTGCACTGCAGCAGCCAATTCCCGCTGGGAATGAAGAGTCCTGGCACAGCTGCGGGGTCCTGGGGTGGGCACAGATTGGAGGGGGCAGCACCACGATGCCACCACTCATTTCTGGTGGATTAGGGACTGTCCCCAGGTCACACGGAGCAGGAATGTCCACCCCAACCCTGCAGCTGGGGAAAAGAGGGGAAAACCCCTGGCTCTTCCTAGCAAAGAGGGATCAGGAAGGAAAACTCTTTTCCCCAGCTGGAACTTTCTGCTAATAGCAGTGAGCATTCCGCTTTGCTGCGGGGCCGGCACCTGAAGGAACACACAATCCCTTTCTCCTCCTATAAATAATAGATTTGGAAAATCTACTTTGCATTACTTCCAGCAACTACCCCCGCTTGCCCTAATGCTTTCTCCAGCATTTTTAGCGCATGGGAAAGAACAAAATAACAGCTCAGGGTGGCTTTTGCCCCCCCTCCCTCCCAAATCCTGGCTCCCGAGCACCAGGACGTGGCCATCCAAGCGGGGATCGATGGGATGCAGCAGCATTTCCTTAATGAAATGGAAATATCCCAGCCTAGGAGGGTGCCAAGACCTTCCAGGGTTTGGCTGACCCTGGAGGGTCCCGGATCTGCTGCCCTGGTGTGGGAGGGGATGTGAGGAGCTGTTTCATCCCGAGGTTTCCCAATGGAGGCTGGCAGCTCCCGCCGGCACCAACGTGGCACATCCTGGGCAGAGCCAGGAATAGCAGTGAGGTCTTAATTTCTGGCCTTAAGGAAGGGCCACATGACTCCAATCACGCCGCTCCATTACTTCTGTGTGACGGAGCCCGTGGGTTTGGTCATGCTTTAATAAAGCGGGATTGAGAAACTTCCGTGGATCCCTCTGCTGGAGCTGCCGACTCGTGGGCTCACCTCCTGCACCCAAAACCTGGCAGGTGCAGTGGCAGGAGCTGGCAGGTCCCATCCACCCTCCAGCAGCTGTGGGAGGGCTGGAAAGGCAGCGGGATCCCCATGGAATGAGCCCATCCCACCCCACAGCGCCGCAGGGCCCAGGGCCACCCACAACCCAACACCTGCAGAGAGCCCAGCACAAAGGACACCCCTCGAGCCACCTGGAAACGCCAAACCAGGGGAGAAGAGAGAAAATTCCATCTTTTCCAGGCTCCCAGGGCAAGGGTGAGGTTTTTGCAGCGAGCTCCACACTTGCCAGCCGATGCCTGCAGAGATTGTCTCCAGCAGCAGACACTGACACAGGCAACCTATTTCTCCCTCCAGCCTCCTGAGCTCTGCAATGCAGCTTTCTTAAATATTGAATAAGTCTGCTGCTCTCACCACCTGCCAGTGCCAATGATGAGGTAATTTTTCCATTGACAAAGCCTGATGTGATTAATCCGGGTGGAAAAATGCAGATTTTGGAGATCATCCACTCACCTGGAACACGGAGCAGCAGCCAGACCCCAACCAGCCAACCCAAGCTGCTGCTCCGGTGCCGGGTGGGAGATTATTGGGTGCCATCACCAAGCAGGAGGTTTGGAAGTGGAATGGATCCAAACTGATTCTCTGTTGGGATGGTGGGGTTTGCATGTTGGCACCAGAGCAGGTTTACGCTCCACAGCTGGAGCTGGAAAAACAGGGGGTGCAGATGGAATTGCCTGATCAGGCTCATTTTGGGGTGACAAGGACCCACTGAGACCCCACCAGATGAGCAGTGTGAGGAGAAAATGCCAAAGCTGGGATGAGCCAGGATGGAATTGTCTCCTCACCACTCAGGGCACACATCCCAAAACACCAAGTTTGGCTGGAAACCTCTTCCAGCTCCTGGGGACATTTCCAGCCATCCCCCAAGTCCATCAGGAACAGATCCTGCCCTGCTCCATGCCTGGCACTCAGGAAGGGCTGCAAACCACAGGGAATTCCAAATCTTGGCAGACACCACACCCCACATCCAGCTGTGCCCTGAGCATCTCCCAACATCCAGGCTCATCTTTTCCCAGAAAAAGGAGTTTGCCCACTGCACATCCCACACCATTTCCTATGGAACATACTCATGGCTATAGGGACAGGCAGCAGATCCTCACCATCTTCTGGCTCCAGGCAGGATTTGATACTGCTGGATTTACCTGCAGAGGGAGGGAAAAAGGAAAACTTCCCCCAAAATATCTGCAGGAGCAGCTGTGTGACACTGCAAGATGATCAGCAGGTCCCAGGGAGGGGCAGGAGGGCAGGGGCCCCGCAGGGTCCCACACACCCAAAAACTCCCCCAAATCCCAGCATTCCGTCATTTGTCTCATCCCACGTGCAAATTCTTTTAGAAAGTTCGGGCAAAATTGGGCAAGCTGCCCAATGGATGGTGCTCAGGGAACAGCCCACGGGCCAGGCTTTCCTTTAAAAGCAGGAAGGAGGGAGGCAGAGCTCGGCTGGCTGAGCTGCTGGGGCTGGAGCTGCTCCCGGACACCTGGACAAGGGACAGGACAATCCCAGAGGGAACAGCAGGTGACGCAGCCATGGCTGTGTGTTCCCACATCCTCCACCAGCCACGGGGTGGGATCAGATCCTTGAGTGCCCCATGGCAGCTGAAGGATCCTGGGAATGCAGCTTTTGGGAAAAACCCAGAGCCAGCCCCAGGGTCAGCACATCCTTCAGCCCCACAACTTCCCGGGTCAGTGGGGTACTAATTAGTTAATTAAAGCTCAATTACAGCCACAGTCCACAGGTGACAGTGACAGACCAGAGCCAGGAAAAGCAAAGCCATGCCCCCACTGCCCTCCCATTAAATCCACACTATAACTCCTAGGATTTTTTGGGAACACCAATTCCTTCTGGCTTGGTTAATGCCACTGCTGCCTTTAAATTCCCATAAGGTGCTGAGAACTGCCTTTATTCCACTCCCCCTGAATTCCCAGCTCCCCGTCATCCTCCAGACAAAGCTGCATCCCAAGGCAGCTGAGCAGCAGCTCAGTCAATTTTATTTAAGCAGCACGTTGACATTTCCTCCAGCAGCTCCCTCTCAAACCAAACACTGCTAGGATGCTGTCACAAGGATTTACTCCCCTTGATTAATTACAGGAAAGACAATGGCAAAAAGAAATTAAATAAATAACTCACTCCTAGGTGTATCCAACTCACCCAGGGCTGCCAGAGGGGCAGATCCAGGTGAGGTCTGAGCACACCCTGAGCCCACCCAGTGGTGCCATCGCTCCTCAGGAGCTGCTTAGCAACAGAAAGATCCTGCACGGCTCAAGCACAGGGAGCTGGCATCAAACCCTCGATGCCAGGGCCAGGGATCATGGCCAGAGCCACCCAAATCCCAGCTGGGATCCAGCACTGGGCCCCTCACACAGGGACAATGACAGTGGGAGGTTTAGCCATGGAAAAGGCTGAGAAGCACCAGCCAGGTGAGCTCGGAGGTGGCAGGTCCTGCTGGCTGCCGGGGGAGGGTGACAGACCCCACAAGGTGCCCCAGGGATGGTGGAGGGCTGTGGTGTCACCCTACAGGAGCAGTAGCAGGGGTGGCATCGCCAGAGGATTCACACAGGGCCAGGATTTCCTTCCCTTGATTCACCACAGTGTGGCTGTCCCCAAGGGCCGCGGGCAGAGAGGAGCACACGGCCACCAGCTCGGGGTCTGCACCAGCCTGGGACACCGTGGGCTCCCAGTTTCCCCGCCCCACAAGCCCCTCAATACCTGGTTTCACGGAGCCAGACGTGCCCCCATCACCGGCAGCCCAGATCCAAACCGCAGAGCTGCATCCAAACCTCGCAGGGCTGGAGAAGGGAGTTGCTGCCCCACCACGCGAACCTTTATCAACCAGCACGGCCTCACCCCCAGCCACTCCCCGGCCGGAGGAAGGCGGGGGAATTCATCAGCCCGGCCTTGGGAAGCAGAGCCCCCTCCCTTCCTTCCTCCCTTCTTCCCTCCCTTCCTTCCCAGCCCCTGAGCGCTCGGCTGGGACCACCTGGAGAGGTTCATTACTATCAGCGCTAATTGGCAGTGACTGCAGTGGCAGCGTCACCGGGCTGCGGGTGGCAGGGGGGCAGCGAGCCGGGGCCACCAGCGAGCTGGCACAGGGGTCACCGCTGTCACCACAGCCCTGGGACCCGCCGGGGGGCACGGGGAACCGGCTCGTTGGCATCCCCCACGGAAAGTGCCTCCAAACTTGCGCACAAAGCGAGGCTGAGCCCCTCACCCTCCCGCAGTTTTCCTCCCCTGCCCTTCCCAAAGCTGGGAATGTTTCTGTTCCACCCCACGCGTTCCACGCAGATCCCCGCAGCGGGCTCGGGTGTCACCCTCGCTGACAAAGGGATGCTCCACACCAAAAATGCGCTTTTCCCACAGCCAGGGCAGCGCAAAGGGAAGTGTGTTAGGGAGCAGGAAGAGACGCTGGAGCCGGGCCGGGGTTTGCACCCAGGCAGGGGCTCCGAGCAGGGCTGGCGGGGCTGGGATCCGCTGGATTCCCACCCTGCAGGTGACGGCGAGCGGCTCCCACCGCATCGCCCGGCGATGTCACGGCGCTGCCCGAGGCTGCTGCGCCCACCCAGCACTCCGCTCCTGCGGGATGCCCACGGGATGCGACAGCAATTCCCGGCGTGGGGCTCAGCTCCGCGTCCCCCTTTAGGGGCTGGTCCCTCCCCACGGAACCCCTGAGGCAGATCTGAGTCAGCCCTCCAGCAGCAGCTCGCAGCTCGCTCAATCCCTCCCGGATGAATGATGCATCATCAAATAGAGCCCAGTGTCACAACATTAACAATATTTATTTTCAGGCTAAGCTGCAGCCTGGGCTTTTGATACCAGTAATTAAAGCAAATGGTTCATCTGTTCTCATCTCTGCATCCCTGGAGCCAACTGGCAGTGTTTGGAAGCTTTCTGTTTTCTCTTTTTTTGTTTTGTTTTTTTGTTTGTTTTTTTTTTTCTTGCAACCTCATGGAAGAGGGGGATCAGGCTGATCCACACACACTCCCAAGATCCCGGGAGGAGCGAGCCCAGAGCAGAGCCACGGCCGGAGCAGCTGCCTTTGCTCAGAGCTGTTCGAGCAGGGAAATGCAGGAGTGTTCATCACTCCTTCACATCATCACACAAAGACAAATTGCTGCTCCAGCTTATAGCCAGAATTATTAGAAAGACACCAGCAAGAGACATAACCAGGTGGTTATTGTTTTCTGGAAGAACCCATCCCTGGGAGCGACAGCTTCCAGCAGCCCCAGCCTCATTCCCGAAGGGGTTTTGCCTCCTGGAGGTTCCAGGCTACTCCAGGAAGGTTTTTTGGTGCCCTTTGCACCACTTTGATCCATCCTGGGAAAGGAGCAGCACCTGCCAGAGCCCACGGGCCGCCCTGAGCCGGGCAGTGATGCCCTTGCAGAGCCCCAACAGGGAGCAGAACACCCCAAAATGTCCCAGCAGGAAGGTCAGGGGGCTCCCCACACCCCCCCCGCTGCCAGGATTCTGGGATGGGGCTCAGCCTTGGTGCCACCGCCGCTCCCACCGGGCACACTGCGGGGACGGGGGACAGAGCCAATTTTGGGGGCTTCAACCCCCGCAAATGCCCAACACACTTCCAAGTTATCCGCACACAACCAGGACGAGCAGCAGCACCCAGAGCCTCCCCCCACCCGCACCCACGGGCGCTGCCAGCCCCACACCCCGCCGGGGACCCCCTCCAGCCACCGGCCACCGCGGGGGTGTCACCCATCACCCGCACGCTCCGGGGTGCCGCAACTTTCCCCGGGCAGAGAGCGGGGTGCGGGGACGAGGAACATCCCCGGCCGTGCATCCCGACCCCCCAGAGCCGCATCCCGATCCCTGTCCCTGCGGAGCCCGCGGCACATCCTGAGTCCCAACCCCGGCTGTCGCTGTGTCGCTGCCACGCCCCGCTGCGGCGCTGGGGGACCCCAGATCCCCCCCGTTACCTGGGCTGGGTTCCCGGGGTTCCGGGCTCCCGGGATTTCGGGCTCCCGGGGTTTCGGGGCCGCTCCCCGCGCACGGCAGCGCTGGCGCTGCGCGGCTCCAGCGGCGGCACTGCGGACGGCGCGGGGAGGGGACACGGGAGGGGACACGGGAGGGGACACGGGAGGGGACACGGGAGGGGCCGCCCCCTCCCAGGCGCAGCCGCTCGGCCCCTCTGGCGCTCCCACTCCCCACAGTGGGGACCCGCTGTGCTCGCCCTCTCCTCCAGCCCATCCCCTCTCCCTGTCCCTTCCATTCATTCTTCTCCCCAACCCTCTCCTACCCTCATCTTCCATCTCCCATCCCATCTCCTATCCCATCTCCCATCCCATCTCCCATCCCATCCCCTCTCAGGTGAGATCCCGCCTTTCAGAGCTGCCCCAGCTCTGGGATCCCAGCACAGGGAGGCCCTGGAGCTGCTGGAGAGAATCCAGAGGGACACAGAGATGCTCCAAAGCCTGGAGCCAGGCTGGGAGAGCTGACAATGTTCACCTGGAGAAGGGAAAGTTCCAGGGTGAGCTCAGAGCCTCTTCCAGTGCCTGAAGGGGCTCCAGGAGAGCTGGAGAAAGACTTGGGACAAGGGGTGGAGGGACAGGACACAGGGAATGGCTTCCACTGCCAGAGGGCAGGGATGGATGGGATATTGGGAAGGAATTCTTCCTTCCCAATGGTGATGAAGATGATGAGACCCCTGCCCAGTGAAGTTGTGGCTGCTCCTGGATCTCTGGAAGTGTCCAAGGCCAGGCTGGACAGGTCTTGGAGCAGCCTGGGATGCTGGAAGGTGTCCCTGCACATAGCAGGGGTGGAATGGGATGAGCTTTAAGCTCCCACAGCCTTCCCACCTGCAGCACCCACCAAAAGCTGTGGGAGCTGCTGCCCCTCCCAGTTCCCAGTTCCTGCAGATCCCAGGGCCTGGCAGCTCTTCCCAAATCCTAAAGAACTCCTGACCCCCAAGCACAAGCCAGGACCACACTGCCTCTGGCCAAGACCTTGGAGGAGGAAAGTTCCTCACTCCTCCAGCTGGATTTCACCCATATTCCACCTGGATTTCCTAGAAAAGGTTCTCCCCTAGCTGCAAGTAAACCCCTCATGAAAACCCTGCTTTTTGGGGGGATTTAAACAGAAATCTCTGAAGAGAGAAATCCTTGAGGGATGGAGCTTCTTCCTGCCTTCAGCCAGGAAAGTATTGCAGCACTGAAGGCTGAGTGTTGATTGGCATCGGCTGCATCCTTGATGGACATTTTCTTCTCTTCCAGGCCCAACTCCGTGTTTTTATTTAGCAAAAGAATTGCCTCACTTATGCAAAACACTTGGAGAGAGAAGCACAGGGACTTTCAAGCTGATCTGTCTTGACACCTTCCTTGGAGATTCACAAAAAGCAGCAGCAATTTGAAAATCAGATCTAAAAGTGGCTTTCCAGAAAGGAAACAAAGCAACACCTGCACTTGTCTGTTCTAAATCCCTGGCACTTCCACTCTCCTTTTTTTAGCCCCTCTTCAAAAATAAAAGAGCCAGTTGGAATTTTTTTGTGGAATTGGAAGTACAGTTTGGCAGTCTGGCAGATCCTCCAGCACATCAAAGCAGAGAGGGTTATATATTTAGTTATATATTCATTTATACATTCATTTATACATTCATTTATTTATTCATTTACACATTAATTTAGATATTCATTTACATGCTTATTTATATATTTATTTTTATATTCATTTAAATATTTATTTTTATATTCATTAATATATTAATTTTTATATTCATTTTTGTATTCATTTATACAAAAGGAATACAAAAATGAATATTTTTGCATTCATTTTGTATATGTGTAAATATTTATGTATATGTATATGTATAAATATTTCCTCCCTNTCAGAGCTGCCCCAGCTCTGGGATCCCAGCACAGGGAGGCCCTGGAGCTGCTGGAGAGAATCCAGAGGGACACAGAGATGCTCCAAAGCCTGGAGCCAGGCTGGGAGAGCTGACAATGTTCACCTGGAGAAGGGAAAGTTCCAGGGTGAGCTCAGAGCCTCTTCCAGTGCCTGAAGGGGCTCCAGGAGAGCTGGAGAAAGACTTGGGACAAGGGGTGGAGGGACAGGACACAGGGAATGGCTTCCACTGCCAGAGGGCAGGGCTGGATGGGATATTGGGAAGGAATTCTTCCTTCCCAATGGTGATGAAGATGATGAGACCCCTGCCCAGTGAAGTTGTGGCTGCTCCTGGATCTCTGGAAGTGTCCAAGGCCAGGCTGGACAGGTCTTGGAGGAGCCTGGGATGCTGGAAGGTGTCCCTCCACATAGCAGGGGTGGAATGGGATGAGCTTTAAGCTCCCACAGCCTTCCCACCTGCAGCACCCACCAAAAGCTGTGGGAGCTGCTGCCCCTCCCAGTTCCCAGTTCCTGCAGATCCCAGGGCCTGGCAGCTCTTCCCAAATCCTAAAGAACTCCTGACCCCCAAGCACAAGCCAGGACCACACTGCCTCTGGCCAAGACCTTGGAGGAGGAAAGTTCCTCACTCCTCCAGCTGGATTTCACCCATATTCCACCTGGATTTCCTAGAAAAGGTTCTCCCCCAGCTGCAAGTAAACCCCTCATGAAAACCCTGCTTTTTGGGGGGATTTAAACAGAAATCTCTGAAGAGAGAAATCCTTGAGGGATGGAGCTTCTTCCTGCCTTCAGCCAGGAAAGTATTGCAGCACTGAAGGCTGAGTGTTGATTGGCATCGGCTGCATCCTTGATGGACATTTTCTTCTCTTCCAGGCCCAACTCCGTGTTTTTATTTAGCAAAAGAATTGCCTCACTTATGCAAAACACTTGGAGAGAGAAGCACAGGGACTTTCAAGCTGATCTGTCTTGACACCTTCCTTGGAGATTCACAAAAAGCAGCAGCAATTTGAAAATCAGATCTAAAAGTGGCTTTCCAGAAAGGAAACAAAGCAACACCTGCACTTGTCTGTTCTAAATCCCTGGAACTTCCACTCTCCTTTTTTTAGCCCCTCTTCAAAAATAAAAGAGCCAGTTGGAATTTTTTTGTGGAATTGGAAGTACAGTTTGGCAGTCTGGCAGATCCTCCAGCACATCAAAGCAGAGAGGGTTATATATTTAGTTATATATTCATTTATACATTCATTTATACATTCATTTATTTATTCATTTACACATTAATTTAGATATTCATTTACATGCTTATTTATATATTTATTTTTATATTCATTTAAATATTTATTTTTATATTCATTAATATATTAATTTTTATATTCATTTTTGTATTCATTTATACAAAAGGAATACAAAAATGAATATTTTTGCATTCATTTTGTATATGTGTAAATATTTATGTATATGTATATGTATAAATATTTCCTCCCTGCTGTATCTTCACACTCTCTGCCCCTCTGGTTCTCCAGGAATTGTTGTTTCCCTTGGGATCTGACTGAGCATGGAGCTTCCCACTCCATTTGACCCCAGCCCATCCTGCCCAGCTTTGGGTGAAGCACCAGGCACAGCAGATCCTGCCTGGATGCTCAAATTCCAGTGCAGAGGCAAAAATCCTGGAAATTCTTCGGGCTCTGCAGCCTTTTCCTGCTCCAGGCTGGATGCAGCCCCCACCCTGTGGTTTTGGGTTTATCCCTGCTGGTTTCCATGGGAATAATTGAGGGATAACACCAAGTTCATGGGTGCAGAGAACTCCAAGCATCAAATTCGTGTCAGATCCAGAACTTCCCATCCTTGGATGCAGCTGGGGATGGAGCTGGGAACGGATCCAAGGATGGAGATGGAGACAAGGATGGAGCTGGGAATTCATGAGGAAAGCTCTCCCCTCATTTACAGAATAATTAGTGGTGTTTAATTGAAGCACCAGACAGGAGATGGGGAGGGATGAGCCAGCTCCAGGCTGGGATTATCCCTCTGGTATCAACAGAGTCTGGTGGAAAACGGAATGTGAACTTCACACAACAATTTTTCTTCCATTTTTAATTAAGATTAAAACAGTTCCAGTGGCAATGGATAAACTCTGGGAGCTCAGGCACACGAAAACTCTGGATAACAGCTGCTGTCACCAATTCTGATCCAGGGAAAATAAATCAGGAGCACATCAGGCCCTCCCTGAGCAGCTCCAATGAGTTAAATTAAAAGGATTGACGGCAGCTCAGGCACCAAGGGGAGCGTTTGTCACTCCTGTAAATCACTGAGCTGCTTCCCCCCGAGCTGGTCCCCATGGATCTGCCTCCAGGGTCTCCCTGGAATGTGACAAGGACCCACATTCCATAACTCATCCTCAGCATGTGCTGCTCGTCACACCCAGCAAGGGCTTTGGAGGGGTTTAGTTCTTGGAGACACAAGAGAGATGGGAAAGGATCCAGCATCCAGCACCCCAAATTCATCCCCAGTCTCCCAGAACAGCTCCTCGCTGGGAATGACTTTTGGGAAAAGACAGGAGGAGAAAAGAGGGAGGAGAATGGAGAAGGAGTGATGGGCACAGCCCCAGCTCTCTGAGCTGAGTCCAGTGAGGTTGTCCCAGGATTTCGGGGACCACAGAGTTTGCATCTCCTTTTTCCAGGAGAGAAAACCCCAAGCCAAGATTTAGGCTGGAGGAGGAGAAAACCATCCCTGTGATCCTCTCTCGGGACCTGTGAGGGATGCAGCTGGATCCCCCTGTTCCATCAACACCTCCAACCCCTCAGGAACCCCAAACGAGGCACAAGCCAGAGGAGACATCCTTGATCCATCCCCCCAGTGAAAGTGCTGGGATAAAACAAAGCCAGGAATAAAGAAGAAAGGAATTTTTCCCCCTTGTCCCTTTTCTGGCAGTGCCACAGGGAAACCAGCTGCTCCAAGGGCTGGGGAAGGGATTTTTTTCTCTGGAGAAGGGATTTTCTCCTCTGGAGAAGCCGAGGAGGAGCAGCACCTTGGGAGGATTCCAGGATTTTTTAACCACCCCCCCGTGCCTCCCCCCAGCCTGTCAATCCCCTGCTCCCAACCTGCCAGGAATGCCAGGGAGCGAGGCGGCTCCAGCATCCCACCCTGCTCCTTCTCATCCTGGTGAAAAATCCCCATTCCCAGCCACTTCCTGCCTCACCCCAGGGCTGAGAAACCCCACAGGGACCCCAAACCCCTCAGCAGCGTCCCCCGTGTCCCCTCCCGGTGGTGGCACAGGCAGGATCTGGCGTGGCAGCACCGCAGAGCGCCGAGCTCAGCAGGCCCAGCTCGTTCAGTCTGCGGCTCATTACACCCTTTTAATGAGATCCGCGCTGGTTCTACATCCATTTCCCATTCCTGATAACGCCCTGTCCTATAAAACTGCGCTGTTATCCTCGCCGAGGTGAGGGGGAGAATACATTTCCCAACACGCTGCCTGCATTAATTTTGCAGTGAGTGCCATCAAAGATTTAATCTCCAGCTCCTCTTTTGTTAATGGGATTAGGAGAACTTATTTACTGGTTTAATTAATTGGCTGTCTTGCACTCAGCTGAAGGCAGCGGCCCAGAACCTTCCTGGGTTTGGGGCTGAGGAGAGCTGGGCGTTGTTTCATTTCGGAGGCTGCAAGGAGCATGTACCTGTGAGCTTTAAATAATTGAAATTCCTCCTGACAGCGCATTAAAAAGAGGGGAGGAAGGAGCTTTCTCTTGAGCTTTATCTCCCCTCCCACCCCTCAATGGGGAGCATCAGCTTTGCCAAATCGCTGCTGAAATATTCCATAGATATATTCCATAACCCTCCAGGATGAGGGACTCCCAGAGCTGCTCCTGCTGCATCCTTGCCAAACACAGGGATTTATCCATTTAAACCCCTCTTCTCCCTCTGAAACCCGCAGGGATGGTGCTGGGAGGGTCCTGAGCTGCAAACCTGGGGCTGGGGGAGCCGCACCTTATAAAATAAAACCTCACCGTGGTTTTATTTGGGGGAGCAGCAACCCCGACACCTCTCCATGGTTTAATTTGGGGGAGCGGCACCCCTGACACATCTCCGTGGATTTTTTGCGTGGAGCAGCACCCCCGACACATCTCCATGGATTTTCGGGGGGAACAGCATCCTCGACACCTCTCCATGTTTTTTTTGGGGGGGAGCAGCACCCCCGACTCCTCTCCGTGGTTTAATTTTCGGGAGCAGCACCCCGACACCTTTCTATGGTTTAATTTGGTGGAGCAGCATCCCCGACTCCTCTCCAGGGTTTAATTTGGGGGAGCAGCACCCCCGACTCCTCTCCATGGATTTTTTTGGGGGGAGCATCATCCCCGACACCTCTCCCGTGGCTTTATTTAGGTCACCCTGTGCTCGGCGGCCCCGCTCGCAGCGGGGGAGGTTGGACTTCACACTCCTGCTCCCGGAGCTGCTTTTCTAGGTCACCAACCCACAGCGGTGTTTAAAATAGAGCCTCTCCACTTCCCATTCCCACGGCCGGGGGCTGCTGCCGTGCCCGGGCTGTGGCAGCCGCCAGCCGGAGGGGAGGGATGGGGACAAGGAGGCTGCAATCCCGGGATTGGGTG
>VWZS01008427.1:74128-121247 GCA_013397075.1 Rhabdornis inornatus | reverse complement strand
TATAAATATATATATATATATATATATAAACAAACAAACAAAAAAAGCATTTTTAAAACCTCTCAGAATTTAGCAACAATCGCCATGGATACCAATCACCGAAATCCCTGCGTTGCCACGGCAACGCCTTTCCCCATCCTGCCTGTTTATCCTGGAGCTGACACACCATTTATCGGGAGTGATGGGGGGAGGATTTGAGAGCAACCTTCCCTAAGTGCACGGAAGCAGAAAAATCCTCCGTGAGGAAATCACTATCAATAGAGAGAAAACAGCTCCAGCACGGATCGGCCCCGGCCTGGAGAGCTCTGTGCCTGTGCAGAGCCACTAAATCCCGGGAAAACACCGGGAGAACAGAACCTCCAGCCACGGGGAAGGTGGGCAGGGGCAGGCAGGGATGGAGAACACGAACTCACAGCAATTTTAGCACATTTAAAGCACAGCTAATTAACACCAAGACCTGTAAGAGCCAGTTCGGGTTGCAAAGGAATGGGATCTTGGCATTGGGATGGTTTGGGAAACACTGGAAGCTCCCCTGGAGTCTGTGGGTGATGCTTGGAGCTGATAACACCTGAGCCCAAAATAATCTCCTTTGTTCCAAAATTGGAGCTTCCAGGGGAGTGGATTTGTCAATCCAGCACCTGGATGGCTCACTCAGGTTATTATGGTGTCCACTGGGGTAAATATTGGGAATATCCCACCGTGTGAGTGTGGTGAGAAACCCCTGGGCTCAGGGTGCCCAGAGAAGCTGTCACTGCCCCTGGATCCCTGCAAGTGTCCAAGGCCAGGTTGGATGGAGCTTGGAGCACCCTGGGATGGTGGAAGTGGCAGGGGTTGGAACAGGATGAGCTTTAAGGTCCTTTCCAAGCCAAACCAGCCTGGAATTCTTCCTGAAGTATCATCCCTGTGATGGAAGTCCCCACTCAAGGCCCTTTGATGGACTCAGCTGAATTCCAGGAGCAGTTTCCCAGACTGACGTTCCTGGGTGGATCTCTGCCTGGGAAATGGACCAAAGAGAACGAAGGAATTCCTGCAGCCAATGCTGATTTGGACAATTATGAACTGCTGTGGATCAATAAGGTTAACTTCCAGCAGATCCTCGTGGGAGAATCCTTAGGGATTGATTCCAGGCAGTGTTTAGTCCAATCTCTTTATTAGGGACAGCAGCAGAGCACAGAGCTGGGGAGGCTGAGGCCAGGGCAGGACACTGGGAATGGCACAGATCCAGCAGGGATGCTCCAAGTGCTGCCTTCCCTCAGCTCAGGAGCCTTGAGGGATGGGAATCAAGGTGCAATATCCCAAATCTGTGATGGGCAGGAGCCTGAAGGACAGGAGAACATTCCACAGTCACCCCACCAGCCACTCCACAAATACAAAACGTCAAATGCAGAGATCAGAGGGATCAAGGGGCTTGGGAAAGCCACCACTCCTCCGTATTTCTCTCTCCTGGTTTTTATACAGCACTTCATGTTCCTCAGCTTTATCCACAGCATGAAATATCCATGGGACTGCCATCAAATTAAAAATTCCAGCCAGCAAAACAATCCTAAACTCCAGCTCAGATGTAACATCGCTAAATAAAAGGAGCAGAAGGAATCACAGCATTTCCCAGCCTGATTTCCAGCACAAAAGAGATGAGGGAGTTCCTCCCCCTCCCATTCCCAATGACACAGATAAGGAGAAAAGCACCAGAATTCCAAAGATTTTTCCTCCATCAGGAGCAAACCTGCACAGAGTCAGGAAAAGCAGGAAATTGTCAAGATGAGATGTACTAAAAATGTCACAGCCCTCCCAACACTCGAGGCATTCCTTGGGAGAGCTGGGATTTTTCAAAGCAAACTTTAAGGTCCTTTCCTTGTTCTGGGGAAAAAGCCAGCCAGCTGCCTGGCTCCGTGGGGAAAATGGGAAGAGAGCAGCATATTGAGGATCCTTTGAAGGTATCCTTCCCAAGATTTACCAAAGGAAAAAAATAGAGACACAGCCAAGCCTCAGGCCCCTGTTCAAGGCAGATTTCCAGGAGCCGAGGCACAAGAGCCTCGTGCTGAGCTCTGAGAAAAAGTGAGCATGGGAAGGCTCCAAAGGCACCACCAGGGATGTGAAACAGGAATTGCCACCCTGAAAACAGGAACCTGGTTTGCACCAGCTCTGCCAAGAGAGTTGGGCTGCAAAAATAATTCCCTAGGTCCCAGCAAAGATGTGGATTGAAGGACACCTTCCCTTTTGCTGCCCTGATCTGGAGAGCAGCTGCATGACTCAGAATTCCCCCGACCCAAAGTGCACAGGAATTCATCCTGGACAAAAGTCAGCTGAAGTTTGAAGGGTTTAGGGAGATAAGAAACGTGTCCTTGAGCAATATCTGATCACCTCCGTTTGTACAAACACCGAGAACGCCGGGAGAATAAATGGATTTGTACTCACCTACGTGGGAGACACAGAGAGCAGCGGGAGGGGCTGGCAGTGTCACCGCAAAGCAGGAGGGGCCAGAAGTGTCACCACAAGCAGGAGTCAAAGCCAGGAGACACCAAGGGTCACCCCAGCACCATCACTTTCAACCTTCATCAAAATCCTCTGATTGGAACAGCCCTTCCCTCCTCTCTTTCCCTTTTCTCTCCCTCCCCAGCCTTGGGATTATAAAAACTCCCAGAGATGGATGCAAACTGTTGGATGTGTTGATAAAAACAAATAAATCAATCTTCCTCTGTGGGATAATCTCCTTAGAGCTGAGCTGTTGTTCCACAGAGCTCCTGTTGGATCCCTCTGCCGGCCCTGGGCTCTGCCTCCTTCCTGCCTGGATTATCCCTGGGATGTGCCTTTGCCATGAGATTAAATCTTGTTTTACTCCAGATTCTGCTGCTCTTCAACCAGCACTGCTCAGGCTGAGCTGATTTATTCCCTGGAAAGTTCCAGTTCTGTTTTTAACACAGCCCTAAAAGTGGGATCAAGGGATCACTGGGATCTCCCTGGAATTCAAAGCCCTTCATGCAGGCTGATTTTTGGGATCAACAACACCAAGGACAGCCCTAGTGGGAACATTCCCAATGGATTTGAGAAGTAAAAATCAGAGAAGTCAGTATTGTTGGAGCTAAGATATGGAAAACCTCAGGGCAGGAAATCTCTCATCTGCTCTGGCCCTGGGAAAACCTGACATTTTGGGAAGTGTCTGGCTCCAAGTGAGAGGGAGTCAGGAATGCTGAGAGCTTTGGAAGTGTGGCAGGAGCAGCTGGCAGAGGAGCCTGGGACAGAATGCAGCTCCTGCTCCAAGCACTGAGCCCTCCTTGGAGTCCCTGCATGGGGCTGGCATTAAAGGACCTTGGAAAGAGCAGAGCCCCAAAAACAAAGGGAGAAAGAGGTGGAAAATGGAAGGATTGGGAACAACAGCTTCTCTCCTCATCCCAGGAGAGCAGGATTGTCCTTCCTTCTGTCCCAATTCAAATTGCTCATACAGCAAGAGCAAAAGGAGAGGCCAAGCCCCTTCCAGCTTTGAGCATGGAATCACAGAATCCTGGAATGGTTTGGGTTGGAAGGGGTTGTAGGAATCACCCCCCTCCATCCCCTGCCACTCTCCCAGGTGGCTCCAAGCCCTGTCCAACCCAGCCTTGGACTCTTCCAGGGATGGAGCAGCCACAACGTCTCTGAGAATTCTATCCCAGCCCCTCCCAGAAATTCTTATTTCTTCCCATTATTCCATCCTTGGTGCCTGCAGCTGGACAACACAGGGACTGACAAACCATGGTAAGAAAATGATTTTTATTTACTTTTTTTTTTTCTATTTTGAATTTCTTTTTCCCTTTTTTTTTTAATGGAATTTCTGTTGTTTACAGATATGGTTTATTCCCGATAACACAGCTTGGCAGCAATTAAAAAAAAAAACAACAAAACCCACTGCAACTGAATTAAACCCCATAAATACCAGCCCAGAAAACAATGGACAACCACCACTATTTCTATACAGGAAGTATTATTTAATGTCACATTTTGACAACTGTAAATGGGCTACAGACTGTGGGCAAAAGGCAAGAGGTGAAATCTTTTTGAAACACCAGATGTAGAATAAACAGCTCATTTCTCAACATTTACATGATTCACATCAAATTGATGGCATCCTAAATGTATTCCTTTTAAAGGATAGAAATTTTGCAATAAAATATTACATTTCATTTAATACTCTGGTACAATACTTCATACATTGCAGGAAAAAAAAAATAAATGCAAGGCCTATTCCACCTAATAAGATCCTTTTTCATTAGTCTTTAGTACTGCAATAAAAAAAAAAATCACAGTAATGTCATAAATAAACAGGCTTGAAATTATTCATTACCTTTCACTATTGAAAAGGGAGAAATGAACAATTAATTTGAAATAATGGAGTTATGGGTAGAAAATCAAACCCTGACAACACATCTTAGTCCCAGCTGTGAATTTCCTCAGCCCTACAACAAAAAAAGGGAACAGGTTGGATACCTTTGTTAGCTATGTCCTGGTTAATCGTGTCTCAAACACATCTTTTTTAGGTGGAAAAAAGGAAAGTTTGGTCAGGATTAATAGAACCAATCAGGCCTAACAGGAGTTAGCTGAAATTAAAGTGTATTTCTCTAAAACATTCAGTAAATGAAGTCTGCAGCAAATTCACACTGGCATCAATCATTGTGCCTGGGGAGTTGGGGTAAATCTCCCTTGTGGGGTAAAGGCTTCTCCAAAAAAGCCTGGGATCCTTTTTCCATCCCTGCTCCAGAACAAGCCCAGCCAGCACTGCTTCCCACTGAATTCCCTAAAACTGGGAATCCCTGAATGCCACATCCACTGATCTCCCCTGAACCAAAAAATGTTTCCCTGTTGTTTCATCTGTCAGAACACCGAAGTTATTTGCTGGAATAAATGCAGGAAATGCTTTAAGAACCCTCCCTGTCTCTGGTGACAGATTTTAGGGTGCAGGGGCTCCCCTTTGGAGCCAACACTGGTTCAGAATGGAGAATTTCTCCCTTTAGCCACAATCTTTCAGATCCGGCTCCTCTCTCACTGGCATTCCCCCACCATGAGCTGCCCAGGGTTCTCACACATTCTGCAGCAAGAATTCCCTGCTTCCAAGGAGAACAATTCCAACTGAAACCCTCCAGAGGCAGGTTCTGAACGAGGTCAGGAGGCAACGTTGTGCTGGCTGTGGGCTGATTGTTGCTCACACAGCTCCAGCTTTTAAGACACTTCACAGGAACTGAGTGCCGAGAGTTGAGATTCCCTCAGAATCCTTCCTTCCTTTCTCCTGATTTTTCCCCCATGATTTCCCAGTTTGGAGCAAAGCAGCTCCAAACCCCACCTGGGTGTGTCCCCACCTTGCTCCAACCTCTGAAACGCAGAATTTGACTCTGCACAGAGTTTGAGGCAAATATTGAATTACTCCATGCAAATCTCAACATTTCCAAGTGATCCCTGTTCAGCAGGAGGGAGCTGGGAATAGGGACAGGCTGGCAGGGGATGGAGAACAGGAATCTCTCTACCAAATCACCACATTTCTCTCTCCTCATCATCTATTCCAGTCAAGGAAGGGATAAGGATTCAGGGCTAGAGCATAAGGCTGTGACAAAGTCAAGCACGTTTATGGTGTGCTGGTGACAGGAGTTCCAAAAAATCAAATCCCAAAGCCCCGAAAGACAAAAAGGACAAGAAGCCAAGGAACAAATTTCTGCTTAACATTGATGAAGCACCTTCATTCAGTTCAAACAAACTGCTCAAATATTGGAATTTGCAAAGCACTCTGAGGACCAGGGGATGGAAATCTCTTACTTCACCTCCCACAAAGCTGCAATAATTACATTCCAGGCTCCAGCAGAATTCCACCAGGAAGGCAAATAACCCCATTCTGGTGACACAGGAAGGTCAGGCATCCTGTGAGAGGATGGGAATCACACCCCAACACCACAGAATGTCCCCAAAACCAGGGACAAGGTGCCGGGGGGACACCAAGCCCCACTCCTCCTCCTGGTCCTGCCATCCACAGCTCCAAGGGGAGCTGCTGCTCCAGGACAGAGCCAGGGGAAGCAATTCAATGGAAGCTCACCAGATCTTCCTTGGGGAGTGTCTGGAAGATCTGTCTACCTGGAAGAAGTGCTTCCAGGTGATTTTCCATGGAATTGGGACAGGAAGGTCCAGGCAGCTCCCAAAGGCACTTGGGGTGGGACAGTGCCCTTGGTGTGGCCTCACTGCTCCCTGTCCCACCAGGACATCCCTCTTTCCCTAAAAATCCAGGAGGCTCCTCCACAGCTCCCACTTCCCTTCAGGAGGGCTCCCTGACACCAACAATGGGTTACTGGTTTCACTGGTGTTAACATCCTGCAACTTGATAATTAATACCTGAATTCAGTCTCATTTAATTGAGCACAAAGTCACCACAGAGTGTCCTCACAAAGCACCCCCAGGTCACTGATTCTCCTGAAGGACACAGAGAATTCCTATTCTGGGCAGAGATCATGGAAAATAAACTTTGTTTGATGTAAAAGCAACTCTGCATAAATTCCTCCAAAATAGCCCATCCAGCCACACAGCAAAATTGGAATCAAAGCCACCAATTATCACAAAAAAGCACCTTCATCTCAAGAACTGCTCACCCCAGGAAGCTCAGTCTGAGTTTGAAATGTATCAGGACTAATTTGATCATGCACTTGGTTCTATTCACGCTGGTGATCCACTGTTTTCCAACAANAAAAAAAAAAACAAACCCACTAACAGCCATACTGTGAAACCAAAATACTATTTAAAAAAACAAATGGATGACAGTCCAACAGTTTGCAGGATTTGAAACTGACTCTACAAAGTAATTGTCTACCTTGTAGAAAGGATTTCCTTTTATTTGGAAAATGAGCAATTGGAAATTGGAGAGAAGAGATAAAAACAATCTTTAGATGCTCTGAAGTTTTGCCTACTGAAGGATTAAAACCGTAAATAAAAAGGTACCAAGCCCTCAGTTCACTGCTCACGTGAAGCTTCTTTCATCTCTTTCTTGACCTTTTTAAAAACCATTTTCATGTCTGGAAAAGGAAAAAAAATGAAGAATTATTGAGGAAAAAAACCCAGCAGTTATTTCTTACTCAGGCATTGTACAGAAGTGCTCAGTTTTGACTCAATAAAGCCTAAACTCAACCCAAAGTCACAACCGTGGCTTAGAAACCGTGTGGGTGCTTTGGTGAGATTGTACATAGAGGTCATTAAAATTAAATTAAAATTAGCTTTTGGAATTCAGGCACCCTATGGGGATAAATTCCAAGCATTCTGGGCATTCCTGGGTACATTTTCTCCCAAGCCAGGCTGGACACAGCCCCTCCTCTGGCCATACACACCTGCCTTGGCCTGGAAGGCTCAGAACATCTTCTCATCTGAAACTCTTCTGCTGTTGCATCAGCCCCACATTTTCATATACTCTAGCACTATCTTCTCTCATTCTGAAATGAAATCAGGATTTAGACTCCCACCAATCTCATTTGACAAAAAAAGAAAAAAAAATCCTATTATACACACCACATAATTCAGGGACAATTTATTTTACTTGATTTATTTCTTCCCAAATGAAAGCCCAGGACAACAGGGCAGCTTTGGGGTAACTCAGCCTCGTTTGAGGTGTGTGAGGATGACACAGAACAGCTCCAAACTGAGAGCAGGACTGAACTTACTCTGGACACGTTGGGGTTGGGGTGCAGGGGGGGAGAGGGCTCTGATCCCCACTCGTCTGGTCCGATAACGAATATTTAATGTTTGTGTACTCGTGACCTTTCCTCTTGCTCTTCTGTGAAGCAAAACACACAACAAAAAGCCAGGTTTGGGGTTAATCCCAGCAGCCAATCATTGAGACAGTGCAGCAATTCCCAGAGATAACCATGGGTGTTTTTAGGTTTGTCTGTCAGCACAGAGCTCAGTTCTGCAGTGAACACATCACTGAGCACACCTAAAGCTAAAACTTGAAAATCCCTGTCTGAGGTTGCAATGCAAGATGTAACCAGCAGTTTGTGTTCTATCACCAGCTGTTAAAACCAGGTGGGGCAGGGTTCTTTATCTCCTCCAGGACCCATCCTCTGCCCAGGGAGATATCTCCTGTTAATGAGCCATTGGGTCCCACTGTATGACTGATAAAATTCCATCATCCCATTGGGAGATGCCCCACCCAGGGGGAGGAGCCAAGCATTTCCCACCCAGATAAAATCTGAGATTTGGAATATCAGAGCAGCCTTTTCCCACTGGATTCCCAGAGGAAAACCAGACCCTTTCACACCATCACTGGACCTTCAGAGAAAAGTACATCCTTGTCCAGGATAATTGCTTCAACAGAACCACATCTGTCATTCCAGGACTGCAGCCACCATTTAACGGGACTGCTACCAACACCCTGACTGACTGACGGGGTGTCAGGTTGGATTCTGACTGTCAGTGTTTTGGGTTTTTTGTATTACTGTATTTTTATTTTAATTTTCCCAGTAGAGAACTGTTATTCCTATTCCCATATCTTTGCCTGAGAGCTCCTTAATTTCAAAATTATAATAATTTAGAGGGAGGGGGGTTGTATTTTCCATTTCAAGAGAGGCTCCTGCCTTCCTTAGCAGACACCTGTCTTTCAAACCAAGACAATCCCCATTTTCCCCCATCCCACCATCTCCAGCAGAACACACCAACCCTCTGAATGTACTCAATCCTTATCTCCTTGGCAGAAAATTCCCCATTTCATTCTTGAGGAGCCAGTGGGCTTCCCACTGACCTTATTTCCAGCCTGGAGCTGGGGCCAATGGAGCGACACCGTTGTTTGCAGGAGCTCTAATAAAATAATATCTGAGCCCATTAGGTTTGATATAAAAAGCAGCCAAGCTGTTATTTGGATTCTGCACATATGCTCCAGGCTGCAGCCAATTGTGCTGGCACCCAGCTCCAGCTCCTGCCAGGGAACTACACCAGGAAAGGAACGGGATATGGATTTTTCCTTTTTCCAAGCATTCACAATGCCTGAAAACACTGAAACCTACAAGGTAGAAATTAAAGTTTTGCAGGGAATTGGGGTTTGGGGAGGTGGTTGTGGGTTTATTCAGGGTTTTTTAATGCTGCAACAAGTCCTGAGGTCTGACCCAATCTCACAGCAGAGGCTGGCAGAGCCTCCAGGGAGTTCTGGCTCCTGAATTCCCATTAAGAACATTCCTAGGATTGAAGCTTTTCCAGGATGGTCTCCTGAAACTCACTCAGCTCATTCTGGTGTTTCTGGTGATTCTTAAATCATTCTTAGCCAGCATTTAACAAAGCTGTCCTGAGCAGTTTGCTTGGGAAAAGATTTGTTGAGCAAGGCTGGATTTGCTTCATTGAACAAAGTCTGGGAGAGAAGGATGGATTGGTGGACACATGGAATGCAGAATTTGTGGAATGGACCACAAGGACATTTTGTAGGAACCAGCTGATAAAGAAGAACTAACTCAGTACACGTTGGAAAGTCCCCAGCAAGGAAAAAGATACTAAAAAGAGTAAAAATTGGACTAATTAACATAGAAAGCAAAAGGTACAAATCCCAACTGCTCTGAGGTCAGGGCAGGGAGCAGCAGGGACAGGGAGCAAACATCAGCTCTTTATCACAAAACCAGGAAACTGCTGTAAAACCCCCCCAGAACTGGAGTGTAAGGAATTCCCTGAACAGGAAAGGGAGGCGAAGGTCTTGTCGTTGTTACCACTAATTCCTAAACTTTTCTGATCCCACCACACTCCTGGAAGTGCTTTTTGTTGGATCACCACACTCATCCTTTCATTTCCCACTCCAATAGATTGATTTCCTACCAATAAATTCCCCAAATTGGAATTGGAGTAATCAGCATTTGATTTTCCCCTTTCAGGAATGCAAGATTTGAAAACTTCTTAAAACACAAAGATAATGAGGTTCTGCTTTAATTAACAGACCCTTATCTTTTATTCTTCCTTCACAGGAAATTCAACAAAAGGAAGGAAATTTGGGATCTAGGGGCAGGGCTGGGGACAGGGAGGGGTAGGAGAGAATTCCACTGAAATTAAGGTGAGGATTCCACCTAATACTTTAAAGAGAAAATTCCACTTCATAATTTAAGGAGAGGACCCCACTTCATAATCTAAGGAGACGATCCCACCGAACAATTTAATAAATCCTTAAGCACAATGAACTGACATACAGGAGACAGTTCACACCTTCAGACCCAGCCTTCCCACAACACAACCCCCCCCAAAATCCCCACTAATGCTGGAATCCTGCCATGTTCCTGGGGGATGTTTGGGATGGACCCACCTGCTCCTCCTCGATCCTGCGCTGGAGGGTCTCGATGTAGTGCTGCACTGCCATGTAAATGAACCTGTACTGGGCCTCTGTCTGCACCATCCCTGAGCGCTGGGACCTCACCATCTGGATGGTCTTGGGGACATCGATGTCACAATCCACCCCTGGGGACATCCACGGCAATGGGAAGAGCAGGAAATAATCACAGTGAGGGTGGAGCTCACCCGAATGCTCCATCAGCATTCCTGGGGTGGATCTGTGAGCAGGCAGAGGATTCAAAGGGGAAAATGAAGGTACCTTTCTCTCTGATGATGTCAATGAGGATGTCAATGACAATGAAAGTTCCTGTTCGTCCAATCCCAGCACTGGAAGAAGGAGGGAAAAAAGGGAATTTAATTATTTTGTTCTTTCTGAATGCACACCAAAACCCCAGCCAAAGGAAGAGTCTAGCATTAGGAGACAGGAGGTTTCCAAATTATAGCCAAAGGCTTCCAAATTACAGCCAGAGTCAAACCAGAGACCTCAGGGAAGGGACAGCTCAGCACTTCTGTCCCTCAGTGTTTATAAACAGTCCTTAATCAGAAAAAACTCATCAAGTCAGATCTAACAATTCCTTGCCTAAAAAGCATCTCATTTACAAGCTGGGAACACTCAAAAAGGACAGAGCCCTCACAGGTAGGATGGGACACCAGAATTCCCATCATCCTGCACTTGAAATGCTCCTGCCAGAACTGGTCCCATCTTCTCATCTAACAGCAGAAATTTTCATTTATACAAAGGTTCACACTCTGCAATCCCTTTCCAAGGGATGACACCCAGAACGTGACATTGTACAGACAGAAAACAGGGAATTCTGAGCAATTCCCAGGGAAAGTTGTCCTTTTTAAAGGCCTCAGATCCCCAGCAGCAGCAGGAGCCCAGCCCATGCCCTCACCTGCAGTGGACCACGACAGGTCCTGCATCAGGAATGCTCTCCTGCTTGTGGTGCACCTCCTCCAGGAAATCCAGGACGCCCCCGGGGTCGCTGGGGACGCCGTGGTCGGGCCAGGTGCGGAAGTGGTACTGCCACACCGTCCTCTCTGTGTTCCCCTGCACAGGAGCAACATGGAGACAAAACCCTGCAGCTCAAAATCCAGCTCCTTGTGGGCACAGCTGAGTGCAATGGGAAGGGGCATATTCCAAATCCAGCCTCAGCACAGCACCCACAGCTCCACAATTCCCAAAGGGAGGAACAAGGCAGGGCCCTTCCTGGCACATCAGTCACTAAATCCCCTGATTTGCTTCTCTTCCCTGATCCAAACTCTTCCTTAACAGGAAGTGCCATTTCCACACTGCTGTCTCACTTTTTTATTCCTTCCTTTAAGTGAATTTTCCACACTCTGGCCCCACACACAACCTTTCCTTCCAATGCAACCATCTCCATGAGGGAGCAAACGCCTGGCTGGATTGAAGTGTCCTCAGTTAAAAGCATTTTCCCTCTTCCCAGAATCCCTGCAAGCTCTGCAGCAGTTCCTCTCCTGCCAAAAGCTGCTTAGGTAGGAGAATCTTCAATTATCCCAAGGGCAAAGAGAAAGATGGATGGAACTAAACGTGGAGCTTCAAAGAAAGGCAGGGCTCCATTTATTCATCCCCGAGCGCTTTTATTGATTCCAGAGAAATGGACTAATCCTGCCCATTTTTCCTTTGGTGATCCACAAGCTGAACAAAAAGGACAAGAGTTGCTCTTGTACTCACCTGGCCAACTTTGGAAAGTTTCAGCTCTCTCAGGGTGTAATCGTGTGCTGCACTCTCCTTCACATTCCGCACACGCATCACTCCGTATTCCTTCAGGGAATATTCATCAGGCCAGTACTTCACACACTTACTCTGCAAGATTGCAAAATATTAAAAAAACCCCAAAACAACAAAAAACAACAATAACAAAAAAAAAAGAAATAATCAGGCAGGGAAAAAAGGCTGCTTTGCAAACTGGTTAACACAACCCTGGAGCTTTCATTTCAGAGTCCACAGAGGACAATCAGAGGTAAAGAACATTTTAATGGGAAGTTTCTCCTCTCCCTAACAATCACTGGATAATTTCAAACAGGTACAGGCCACCTCTTCTCCTAGCACATTTTGGGATATTTTGTGCCTGGGTATTTTCAAAACCTGGAGATTAAAATCCTGCTTTTTGTACCCCTAGCTGTGGGTCTCAAAATACAGAATTCAGTCCCACAGGCTGTTCCACAGCTCAAACCCTACAGGCTACAAAATAAATAAAAGTCAAAGTGGAAATAAAGCTTGGATGCTTGCTTTTCCATGGCTTGCAGCAGGAAGGGCTGACACAGCTCTGGTTCCATCACCAAAGAGGGTTCAGGCTCCTGCAAAGGGAGCAGCTCATGGGTCTGTATCTTCTAAAATGCAGAGTTTTTGGTGTGCTGCTTCTCCATCAAGATTATCTTTGCCCAGGGATAAATTCCATCTACTGAGGAACAGATTCAGCTATCAGCACATGGATTTGGCTCCTGTGACAGGCCCTGGGAATGCAGCATCACAGCAGAAATTATTGTAGAAGCAGTATCTAGCAAGAGCAAACACACAGCAAGCACCAAACCCTACAGAGCAATAGGGTTTATCTGCAGTTATTCCGAATATCCAGGAAAAAACACAGCACAGGGAAGCTCCTTCTGCCAGCCCAAGGCAGAGGAAGATGGCTGAACACATGCCCACGTAGGCAACAAGATGCTTTTCTGCTATTTTTGCCCTTCTTTCCCTGTCACAAGGGGAGAAACTGAAGCAAATACACTGAAACTGAAGCAAATACACTGATTTTGGGGGGTGCCAGCAGAAATAATTTGCAGTTTTCAATGCAGAGCTCTGAGCAGTTGGTAGAGCAAGTTTGAACAGCAACATGATGTTAAAATAAGCTTTACTCTGCTGGAAGTGTTGCTGAAGTGCCTCCAAAACCCCAAAACTCTTTTAATTTCTAAGGATTTGCTGCTTCTGCACTTTAAAGCACATCCAGGACTGGATGCAGGGCTGGGATGTCCCACAGTTCTTCCCTTCCTCAGGCTATGAGCTCTGCTGCAAAGGGTTCTCTCCTTCCTGCAAACAGCTTGGCCTGAGATAAAAAAGCTTTGATTTGATATCAGGGCCGGTATTTGCAGTTCTTTTAAGAAGTGGAATAGGCATCACAAAACAATCAAGGGTAAAGAAAGAATAGGCAATGCAGCACTGAGGAATTAAAGTGTTTTCTCCAGCAAAAGGGCTGAGCAATCTTTGGGAAGAATAATGAAGAAACTGCAGAGGAGCAGAGGCCATTCAGGAGGTTCTTAAAAAAATAATAAATAACTTGAAGGAAGAAAGGTGTATTCAAGTCAACTCTGCCAAAACAACTCCATGATTTATTTCTCCTCTTCCAAAATCAAGATTATCACTGGGAAGGGAGAGCTTCTCCCTCCTTCAGTGAAGTCTCAGGAAGGAAACACAAATCCTGTCCCTTTATCAGGGTGATGAAGTGGCAGAAGTTTACAAAAACGAAAAAAAATCCACAAGACAAAGTCAAAGACTAAAAAAAAGTAAACAAGACAAAGTCTAATGGCTCCAACAAACAGCACCAGTGGCAGCTTTGACACCTCAGTTAGGGAGAGAATCCTTTAAAATCTTCTGTTATTTGTCTTCAGTCCACACACAAAGTTCCTGGGGGTGAGGAACCCCTGCAATCATCAGTCACCCACAGAAAAAGTTCAGGTTTTAATTTGGCTTTTTTCCACAAGTGATGCTCCTCTAAAGAGGCAACAGCTTTCCCTTCAGAAACAAATCATGAGAATATGGAAAAAGGTAAAAAGCTGGACAATAGTGTGTGGAAGAAGCAGAGATTCAGTCAAAGAAAAAGAGAGAGAATAGAAAGGGTTTATCAAACAGGAAAAAGATCAGAGGCAACAAATTCCAAAGATAATGCATACAATCCCCAGGAGCTGAGTGTGGCTGTTGTCAGGATATCAGTGTTCAACTATTCCTATTCTTTCCTGCCTTGTGTCATTAAAAACCAGAAATAAACCAAAATATCCCCAGGTTTGCCAGAGGCCAGGGAGCAAGACAAGATCCCTGTACTCCAAAGGTAAATGGAGATTTTTGGGATACACCGTTGCAGGGCAAATTCCTCTTTGAGAGCATGAAATCCTGCCAGAGCAGTTCCCAGGTAAGAAGCAACATCTCTATGTTTGGTCTTGTAATAATCAAATCCCATAATTCTGCTTTTTTAGGGAGGCCCATACAGGCTTGATGAGCTAAAATAAATGGCAAGACTTTTGCTCCAGGAGCAGGGAATTTTTCCCTTCAAGCTCCCAGAATTCCTGCTTGGCCACATCTCCCATCCCTAAGTTGGAACTACAGAGATTCACATTCAGCAGCTAAAATTTCAGCAGGCAAACCTTAAGAAAGGGAGGCTTGATGTGACAGGAATCTACCCCCAATTCCCACAGACATCAATAAAAAAAAAAGACATTCAGACCTTCCAGAGCTCCAAGGAATCTGGTGCCACATCAGATTCCATAAATAAATTGATTGAAAAATCAATTTATCTCAGTCAGTTCCGTTCTTATTTGTACTCAGATGTCAGGACCTTTCCCAAGGCCAGCTGGACTCTGGTTTTACCTTTCCTCTTTCCACTTCTTTCGTGGTCATGACAATAACTCGGGAATTCTCCTGGAACACCATCCTCCAGAAATCATTCACTGTGTTCTGCAGGCAGCCTTGGGTAGCAATGTAACTTTTTTTTGGCTTTGAGTTGTTGCACTTGGTTTCAAACTCAGGCTAGAGGGGAAAAAAACCCAGCAATTTAACAAATGGTGACAAGATTCCCTTGGATTTAGGGAAGAGGAGGTGGGAATACACTCACCATAATAATATTAGCATTGATATAGTCTGAAACAGGTTCATTGGGATCACCATCATGGAGAACAACTCTGGTGTGATCAACTGCAAAAATACACATGGATGTCAAGCACTTGCATTCTACAGCTGTGAACACACAGCAGCTATTAATTAATTCTCAAACTTAGTAAATTAATGACTAGAATATTCCAAATTGCCTCTTTTGCTTCCTTTAAACAAGTGGCTGTGACCAGCTGGGCCAAAATGTGTCCTGGGAATTCAGGAACACAGGGACGCTCAAACACTAAGTCAAGGCAAAGTCTTGAGATTTGCATGTTGCAGTTCTGTCCCCCAAATTAATCCTCTTAAAATTTAAGCATTCCAGCCTGTTGAGTAACAGTTGAGGGATATGAGGCTTTTAAATGAAAGCTGAAGATAAAAAACAATATTACAAATATCTACAAAGTGCAAATGTGTGAACCCAAATTGGAAATCACGGGATAATCCTGATAAGAGAGGAAATTATCATTAAAGAGAAGCCAAATCCCAATGGTACTTAATTATTCCTGTATTAATGAGGAAAATAAACGAGAGCAACATTAAATGGCAAGGAAGGGTTGATACTTACAGGGTAAAATGTTTTTGTATCTATTTTTGTTCTTGTTTTCCTGGCGCTGCCCTTCCTTACGGCTGTAGAGGAGTTTGCATTCCTGCTGCTGCAAGGTCTGAGGGGAAGCACAGACAGGGGGGCTCAAAAAAAGCAGGATGGTCTGGTCCATCCTCACAGCAATCCAGAGAAAAGGGAGGAGAGGGGTCTTGGGTGATGACAAACAGGTTATCCATAAATTACCCCAGTGAAGGAACAATCCAGAGTGGGGATTTCTGGAATACAAGGTCCCAGGGACAGCAGCAAATCAATACTTTCCCAGCCATGCTGTTCCATTTGGGGGACAAATCTCCCCACTCCCAAATCTCCCTGGAGCTGGAGGCACCAGGATCCCAATGCTTTGCTCCAAGTTTTCATCCCCAGAGCAGTTCTGACCTCACTAAAAGCAACATTCAGGCTTTGGAAGCTGCTCCCCTCATCATTCCCACCCTCCAGACTCTTGCTTTTATTTAACTGGCACATTTGCTCACTCCTGTCTCAGTCTGATACTCCCTCACTTAATGACCTTGGATAATTAGGCTCATTCTAAGCAAAAGAAATTCAAGAGATGCAAAGTTTCAAGCTTGTGACAGAACAGAAAACATCCCCCCCAAAGAACTGCCTGTGGAATTCCAGGCAAAAGGACTGAGAGCTGAACTTTCCCAGCAAGTTAAAGAATTGAAGCAATTAAATGTGTGGAAACCTCATCTTCCTTCCCAGAGTTAATTATTATTGCCTGGAGCATCCCTGAGGAGAGATCCACAAGAAGCAGTGACTCCCAACAAGCCCATTCAGAGCTGGAACAACACAACCATAAATCTGGAATATCCTCCTCGACTTCACTACAACATCCCAGCACTAAGCTCAGAAATAACAATTTTTCACAAGGAAAAACATTACAAGGACTGCCAACATTCCTGTCTGGTGGCTCCTGGGACAAGAGGCTCGTTCCTGCCTGGAGACAAGTAATTTAAATTCACCATCTGGGCTGGCAGCTCCTGAACAGCACAGACAGGGATCCAGGGACAACCTGGAGTGTGTCCCCCTCCTGCCACCACAGGGGACAGCTGGAGCTTCCCTGAGGGGAATGGAAAAGCAGGGCACTAAAACTGCTAGGAGAGGGCTCCATTCCCCCCCCAAAAAAAAAGAGTTAGTGCTGGCCTTACTGAGAGCAGCAAAGGGGAAAAAGTGCCATGTCTCACAGGGAAAAATCCTTCATTGATTTGCTTTTCCTGCTAGACTTTTCCTTCTGTAAGGAAAACACTTCGCTTCTCAGGCCTCACTGAGAAATCCACTCCAAGAAAAATTTCTTCCATGTGTACCAGAGGTCAGGGAAGAACTGTGAATTAATAGCTCAGTTGTATTTTGCCAAACCAATGATCCCTTCCCACACACAAGACCTCTGCTGACTTCCTTCCCTCTCCAGATGGAATTCTGCCCATTCAGCAGCCCTGGATCAGGGACTGTCCCCCCCTCTCTGGAAAGAGAAAGGAGAAAGCTTAATCCTCATTTTATCATTTCCCAATGCCATGACCTCACCATCTGACACTCCCCTCACACACCTCTGTGCTAATTCCTTCACTTTTCATGGATTAATTTTCCTTCTCCTGGCAATAACCAGAGCACACTGGACACTACATTTAGCTAATGGACATTTCTGATCAAAGAGGGATTCTCCAAGGATGAACTTTACAAATCCTTCACTATTCAGGAAGTTTCTCAAACCAGCCTCTCTGGAACTCCCTGAGCACTTCCCAGTTTCCTGTTGCCATCTGCTGGTGGAATTCCAGACGCCACTGGTGCTCATGTGTGTGAGGTATAAACCAGTCCATCATATCCAGCCTGGAGTTTTCCAGGAGAGGCTGGAGGGGGCTTGGAGCAACCTGGGATAGTGGAAGATGTCCCTGCCCATGGCATGGGATTTAAGGTCCCTCACAATTCAAATCATTCCACTATCCCAGGTTGCTCCAAGCCCCAGCCAAACTTCCACACACGGGGCACCCACAGCTTCTCTGGGAAGTTTCTTCCAAATTCTGGAAGGATTTCTTCCCAATATCCCATCTAATCCCCTTCTAGTTTGAATCCATTCCCCCTGTGCTGTCCCTCTTTCTGGAAAAAGGGAATTTCTGGACTCTTTCACACTCTTCCTGGAAGAAAATTGGAATTTTGCCTGCAGAGTGACATGAAACACCAAGACAAACCAAAAATAAATCTCCAGAAATCTAAGGAATGCATATGATCCACATTGCTTCATCCCAGAGCTTTCTACCACTTCACAATGGCTTTAAGATCCCCAAAAACAAGTATCAAAAATCCACAAGGACAAGGGCAATGGATGGACTGAGAAATGGAAGTTTCCCTAAAGAAATGGTTCCCAACTTCCCAAATAGCAGACGGAATTTGAAGGATTGTCCTGGTGGGACAAACACATGAGGCTCCCTCATGGTGGGGAGAATACCCAGGATGGATTGTGCCAGGAACTAGATAAAAAGCACTCTGAGAATCAGGAAAAAAAGGCAAATATTTCAGATCATGAAAGTGGAGCTGGCAAAGCCCTGGAGGTGGGAGCAAAACCAGGGATTTGAGGTGATGGAGAGGAGGAAACACCAGGAAGGCAGAACCCAACGTGACTTTAGCAGTGTGAGATTGAACACTGGGGGAAACACTCTTTGGAATGTAAGGAATCACCTCAAACTCTTCCCAGAAGCCCTGCTTGACTTTATCCGTGGTCTCTGCCAGTTTGCTGAGCTCCCTCACTCGGCTCTCGATCTCGGCAGCGTTGATCCTGGTGGTGTTCAGGGGCTGAGACACAGACCACAAACAGCACAGGGTTAGCAAATAACAACCATGGAAAGACAATTCCATCAGAAATCCCCAAAGATAAGGAGATTTTAATGGGAATTTTAGGATCCAGGAATTTTGGATGTCAGAATTTTGGAATTCGAGCAAAGGGACGACGAACAGCTGCTTTTAAAGTTTCACAGTTTTTATTTAATACTTAAAATAAAAGTATTTATTTTCTTTAATAATTAAATTTATCTATTTAATAAATTAAATTATTTATTTAAGAAATAAATTTGATTTCTAGTCATTTAATAAAATGAGAAATTGTCTCATTTCTGGACCTGCTCTGCAATTCCTACAGCCCAGGATGACACCAGGAAATTCTGCACATCAGAGACAACACTCTATCCCTTCAAAAGCCTAAGAAAAATTGTTCCCATTTAAATGACTTTGTCACCCATTTCATGAAGTTTAACTCCTCATGTTTTTTGCCTCAGAAAAGAAAAAAGCCTTGCAGAATATATGGAAAATATCCTGGAGGTGGCAAAGCTCAGGGCTGGCCTCTCCTTCTCACCTGTTTGAGTTGCAACACAGTGCCCAAGGTCTCCACCATGGGGTTCTTCTTGTAATGCTCCACCAGATCTGTCAGAGAGTCAAACTTCTCCCCTCCACCAACATCATATTTGAGATCCTGGAAAGACAAATATTCCTCAAAATAAATGAACTTCCCACCAGCACAGCCACAGCACCTCTAGGCTGTGCCTTGCACCAGAAATAACCTCTGAAATTATGTGTGGAAGACTCTACTGAAATCTTTCTGTTAAAGGATAGAACTTTAATAACTAAAAACATTGCAGGACATCTCCTTTTTTTGCCATCTCTTTGAAAATCAGTTTATCTGCTTTTTTTGAGAGTTTTAGAGATTCCCTCTGAACCAAGGTTCAGGCAACTCTGGAGCTACAGGATGAGAATCCAGGAATCAGGGATTTGAATTGATTTCCACAACTAAGTGTATGATCGGGTCCTGAAAGGCTGGTACTGCCTGGCACCATCCTGATGTTAAGGAAGCAATGCCAAATTAATTTCCTCAAAGACATAAATGCTAACTGCAAATCAGAGAGGTTTCCTTGAAAAAATAAACATATTCTGGTAATTCAGCATTTATAGTCCTGGCGGGTCATTTCTATCACCAACCTACTTCTGTTACTGCAGTTTAGGTGTTTTTATACAATTTAGTCATTGCACTGACTTTGGGCACAACAGAAGTAAAAGAGAATAATAAAAATCCAATTTTTTCTTCAAATCTATGATTATTTTTTAAATAGCAACCCATGGAGATAGATTAAATATCAAAACTGTGATTTAATAATATTTCAGTGAAGAACTGCCTTATACTAAATAGAAGATTTAGATTTCAGGGCATTCCTTGGAGAGAACACCCATTTTCACAGGGTGTTGATCATCTATCAGGTGTAACTGCCTGAACTGACAGGAGAGAGACATCTGTGGATGGATTTCCATTTACCCAATCATTCCTATTTTGCTAAAATCCATCCAGGAGTCTGCAAAGGCTCCCTGAGCACAGCAAAGTGTGATTTGAGCCAGAAGGTCCTGACACGAGCCAGTCAGCCAAGCAAATTTTGGAGTTTTGATGCCATCAAAGGAGTCATTTTGATCAAAGGGATGACCTGCAGCAAGCCCAGGGAAAAAGAGAATGCATCCAGAGCTCCTGGGCCCATGGATTCCCTGATTTTCCTTACCTGGCAGTGGATCATGACGTGTGTCACTTTGGATTTGCCATCGTTGCTCTCTCCTTTGTCATCCCCTGTCCTCACAGAAAGGACAAAGTCCCCAGGGTGGCTCTGGCTCTCCCTCACCAGGAAACTCCCATGTTTCCCTTTCTCTGTCAAGAGTTTCTCAGCTTCTCTCCCAGAGAGATGCCCATGAAACCACCTGGAAGTAAAGTGAAATAGAGGGAGACACCCTGCTTAGCATTCCAGCTGAATCCACTTGTATTTATTTATCACAAAATTTAATCCTTCTCTTCACTCAGCAACATCCTGGTCTAGGGAAAACCTCAGGTGGTAAAAATAACAAATAAAAGAAGCCTTGGAAGTGTCCAGGTGCACACCAGTGAGGACAGAAACACTTCAAAGCACTTCCATGGAGTTTCCTACAAGCTTCCAGTGAAGCTTTGATTTGGATCCTTCAGAACAATCCCAATGGATTCCAATAAACACCAGGTCACACTCCAACCTTCCTCTCAGTCAAGGCATTCATTCTTCTTTCATTTCCTTCATGAAACTTTCCTGATAAACTTGTGGAAGCTTCATACTTTGAGACCTCACCCTTCTATCCCATTAGGAACTGGAGAGGATAATCCCAGCAATCTTAATTCTTCAGGTAATAGGGCCAAAAAAGCATCAATCCTCCCCACCTCTGTCAAGGCACTTTGAGGAGTGAGAATGTTTTTCAAATTTTTCCTCGTTTTTTCACTTCTAGGAATAAACAGGTTTAGCTCTGACCCCTAACATTTCCTCAGACCCAGAGCTTCAAATTCTCCTTATTAACCACACTCCTCAAAACAGGAGTTTGAGGAATCTGAGGATTTGTACGGCCTTCACTTTCTACCCACTGCTAGGAAAAGCACAAAAAGTTATGGCCAGAAATATCCCTGGGAATTCCTTGCAGCAACAACAGCGCCAGGAGAATTTCTCCAATTAAACATTCTCTCAGTAAAAATAAAGGGAATTCTTCCCTCTTTTTCAGTCCTGTCCTATCCAAGGAAGAATGCTGAAGGGAACAGGTTTTCAGGCTTGGATTGCTTCACCTTTAACCACATTTATTCATCTATTTTGCAAGGAACCTCCCTGAAACAACTCCAAGGTTGTGGCCACCCTTTTCCCAGATGGAGGCTGAGTGTTAAGAGGGATAAACACAGCATTTATTAAGAAGCACAAGGACATTGAGGTTCCACCACTTCTCTGACCTTTCAGACGTGGGGTCAGCACAGTTGAGGGGATATTTCAGCTCTATGACATCTCCATTCTTTTCCTTGAGCTGCCCATGGTGTTCCATGTAATACTGGACCAGCTCAGCCAGCGTGGCAAACTTCTCTCCCCCATAGAGGTCATAGTAGTCACCTGTGTTCTGGATCTTGATGTGGGTGACAGCTCCAGTTCGTCTAAGATTTGAAAGAGAGGACAAAAAAAAAAAACCCTTCCCAAGTCAGCTGATCACTCAATCACTTTTATATTTGGTGATGCCTGAGCTGGAGAAATCCACACTCACAATTCCAACATGGAATTACTGCAGAAGGGCTGAGCTGCTGCCCCTCTGCTTCAGCTTCTCTGCCCACCAGGGAGAGCAGGAAAACAATTCTGTGCTGGGGAGGGGTCCTTGAAGGCAGAGTAAACCCTGCAGCCTCAGGAGCCCCACCAGAAACCCCACAGCAGATCCCACACACAGGCACAAGGGTGGAGGGTGAGAGGAGTTCAATATTCTGGAGAGACCCAGCAGAGCTGGTTTGCTCCTTTCTCCAGAATTCCCACCAGCTCCCAAGGTCTCCCCTCCAGGAAATATTTGCCTTTGCCTGCTGCCACAGTCTCTAATATTAAGGAAGAGCAGCTCCCAGCAGGAATCCCCTCCTGTGCCACAAGGCCCCTTATCTCACAAGTATCCAAGCAGCACAACTCTTATCACCAATCCCACTTTTCCCTTTTCCTTTATCTACTTCCTCTTGCTGTCTTTTCCCCATCCCTACCACGCAGTGTCGTGGGACAACTGTCACAGAAGACCTATTTTGGAAGTTGAAAAAGCCACAGTTGCCCTTAAAAACTTGCTGACTTTTCCTGTGTGAGGAGAGTCTGGATTTCCTGCTGGATCACTAATTCCCAACACCTCTGCTCCTTCCAGCTGGTTATCAAATGGATTTGTAAAGGGCTAAAAGCAATGTTATTATCAAGCTGTTTCTGCTTCCCCTGAACATTTTTGCCCTGTTGTAAAATCAGAATTCACTCCCCTCCAACCTAGAGCTGGGTGAAATTGTTTGAGAAGCTCTTCAGGGAAAATGGGAGAAAACGAAGAGGGAAAAGTGAACAACATTAAAAAGTGGTCTGAGCATTCTTTCACCTTTTTCAAGCTCATCCACAGCTCTTTTCCCACAGGACAGCAGCAAATTAAGATCATTACCAAGCTGGGGCAAGGCTGGGAAGATCCAAACTCACCTAACAGAGAGTGTGAAGTCTCCTGGGTTACTTTTGCTGGGCCGTGCCAGGAAGCTGCCATCGACTCCTCTTGTTAACAGCAGGTTTTCTGCCTCCACCCCAGTGATATTTGGATGAAACCATCTACAAGAGGTTAAAAATAAAGAATGTTAATAAATAAACAGCAGGTTTTCAGAGTTAACTCACACAGAGTAATCCGACAGCTTCCTAACTGAGTTTTGCACATAAATTAATAAAATTTCTGCTCATTATTAGTTTTATATAGCATTTTTTTTTGTAAGCCCAAGAATTACACTTATTCCTACTCTGACTGCCTGGATTAAAATGATATCAAAGGTACACAACATAAACACAGACCAGAAGTGGTATTTCCTTACTGCAGCAAAACACAGCACACAAAGAAACTGAAAGACAAACAGGAAAAACACCTAAAAATAAAACAAAACATCCAAAGTGACACTTGACAACATTGTGAAGGTTGAAAACTGGACAAAACCTCATGGTTTAGGGCACAGCTGAGGGGGTCAGGAAGGAACTCCCTGCATGGACACCCCACTGCTCTTCCTCCCAGGAGTGTGGAGCTGGGGTCGGATCTGTCCCACTTAAATACAACCACAGAGGAATCTCCTATTGATCCTCACCACCCACAAAGTGCCCTCAATGACTATCCCAGAGCCCAGCAGAGCTGGGGCTGGGCTGTGGCCAACAGCTCTGTGTCCCCACCTCTGGCATTGACTTTGGAGACTTATTTGGAGCCACTCGGTGTCACCACTGCCTCTGCTCTTATCTGGAATTCGCCCATTTTTATTGCAGCCCTGAAAGAGCTCTGCATGAAAGGACTTGGTGAGGATTTTAGAAGGCAAATTCTAAAAATAAAGCATTAGAGCAGGGATGTGAGCACCTCCAAGATCAGCTCTGTCACCTTTGCACTTGGTAATTAAAAATCACCTTTCGTTTTCAGAGTTAAATCCTCATTCTTGTGTGCTGAAAGAACTCAGCCTGCTCCTCTTTGTTCACCTCAGGGTTTTTCCAAAGTACAGCAAAATATATCCAAAAAACTCCACAGTCAGGTTCATCACAGAGAGAGGAATGTTATATCCAGAAAAATTGAAGAGCATTCCTGATCCTTCCTGATCCAGTCAGCATTTTAGGCTAAATTGCTAAATCAGCAAAATATGAGAGCACAGGTCTAAATTTAGGGTTATAATTTCAATTGTTGCAGCAATTCCTTCTCTACTGAAAAGCTGTCAATATTCCCACCAAAGCCTTCTCCAGACCACTCTCTTCAGAAATGTTCTGGAGTTTTAGGATTCTAGAAAATCCAAATCTCTAGCAAGTCATTCAAATGGAAATTAGGATCCATTTCAGAAGTAAATTGTGTGAATCTTCTTGTGAATATTTTTTCCCTTAGTTAATAAGATTCTGCTTGCACCATGAAAATCTGGTGAATAGTCCCCATCTTTCACCAAAGAGCAGCATAGAAAATATCAAATTTATGCACAAATGGAAATTTGTCTATGAATGGAAAAAAACATGCAAAAATACTTCCAAATTATCACAGCAAATGGGAATGAGCTAATTAATAATGTTACATTTATCTATTTATATTCAAAGGTCAAGGGAAGTTCTCATAAAAGCAACTGCACAAGCGTCAGTACCTGGGATGAACTGAACATTAAATAACACATTTCAGCCCACAACAGGTTGCCTGGAGAAGGTATATTTACCACATTTCCACTCCCAAAATTTTACTTCCATTAGAACAAAATGAAAAGAAAAAAAAATCTCACAAAAAAACAGGTTAATGCAATTATGGGTTGATGGTTAAAAATGCAGTAATAATTTGAACAGTTTGCAAGCTTTTTAAATATGCACAGGATTAAAGAGAAACCTCAGTAAGTTTTGGAGTTTATAGCAAAAAAATATCTAAACAGTCAGAGGATAAGTTATTGGGATTGGTTCTCCAGATTTATTATATTGACATTCCATAAACTTTAACCAATGGAATATCTTCTGTACCCCACCCTGAACCTTAAGGAAGTAGCTGCACACAAGTTGTTGCAGTAAATGAAAAATAATAATTTATCTGCAAAGGTGACTACAAATAACCTGTTATTTAACCAGCACCTAAAGGAGAGGTTAAACACACAATCCATGGTTCAAACCCCAACATCTCTCTCCCACATCCACACAAAGACGCCAAAAGCCAAGTTCAGCAAAGCCAAGCTGCACCTGGGAGGGTTTCTTGCACTTTAAGTAACTCTGGCTCTGCTGGCACCTCGTCCTGCTGCTCCCTCAGCTCCGTATTTTTGGCTTTGAGTAGGAAGCTGCATTTGTCAGCCACCCCAAATAGCAGAATGGGGGTGTCAGTGATCCCTGCCAGCGGTTCCGGCACGAGGATCCTCCTTGAAGTGCTCCCAACCTTGGGGCTGCAGCCCTTCCAAACTGGGAGGGGACAGCAAAGGGCCAGTGCTCACCAGTGACACCCCAGGACCTGCTCTCCCGTTTCCTTTTATAGGGATGGAATGCATTTTGGGCTTTTTATCCTGCTTTCCCTCCCCATCTCCGTGGGAGCAGGTGCAGAGCTGCCCTGGCCAAGGGCAGTAAATACAATCACAGAAGTCACCCAAACCCACGCTCTGGCCAAACTGGCTCCTCACCATCCCTCCAAAGGGCTTGGAATACACCATGCCCAGTCCATAATTAGTTCACAGCAAGGTGGAAATGTTGGTAAGAAAGTAACCAGTGAAATAGCAGGGGCTCATTTACAAAACCATAGTAGCATCAGCAAAGCCAGGGACCTTCTGTTGGAAAAAAAAAAAAATCATGGTGGAAAATCCATCCTTCAGACAATTATCCCTTTTTTGTTATCATGGTCCAGCAAAGACCAGCAGGATCTGTGCTCCCTAAGTCACACACTGCCAGCACATTTCTCTCTCACCAAACAGAAAGAAATAAATCAATACAATTTTCCATGCAGTGATTGGGTTTTTTAATCACCTTTGCAAGAGCAAAGGAGAGATGAAATCAGTTCTGTCTCAGCTGTCATAACCACAGCACTGGGGATGTGCTGACGGGTACTTTAATTACTCCTATTTTTAGGCTCATCAGTTGATATTTCCCAGCTTTTTTCAGTCTCCCTCACAAGTTACAATTTAGGGCTCTGAGCAGAGGAACAGTATCATTCCTGGCAAGGAGGAAGTTTACAGTGTTGCCAAAAGGTAACTTGTAGTCTTGCTCCCAGTGCGAGCAGGGACACCCAGAAAACACAACATAGACTAAAAAAACCTCCACACACTACAAAAAACCCCAAATCCTACTATAAGTGGCCATGGATTGAAACAAACTCATCCAGGTTCACCATCTTGAGCAGAAGAAAGAGGACAACTTACCCTTGGAGAAATTACAATTTAATAGGTGTTACTAATAGAGGTGAATTGAAATTGTGGCTGCCCCATCCCTGGAAGTGTCCAAGGCCAGGTTGGATGAGGCTTGGAGCAGCCTGGGATAATGGAAGGTGTCCCTGCCCACGGCAGGGGATGGAATAGGATGAGTTTTATGGTCCTTTCCAACCTAAACCATTCTAGGATTTCTTAAACCCCAGACATTTATCCTGTTAAATAAGGATAAATACGTTTATACTCTTTTCTATGGCACTAATTCATCTGAAGCCCAACATTCAGCCAAACTTCTAAGCCCAAAAGGACACCGGGTACCAGACAAACATCAAAATTCATTAAGGACAGAGACGCTACAACAAAGAAATGGGTCCTGCTGCTTGTCGTCGTGCCTTAACAGTGCCACAAGGGTTTGAAATGAAAGTGAATGCTGATAATTGATTAAGAACGCAGGAGTGGGGAACTGAGGAACACTCGTTTTGCAGCTCGGTCGTGTTTTAGGGTCGGTAAAACAGCGGTACTGCCCGTCGATGGAACACGAGTCCTCAGCCTCCGTACCGAGCAGGTCCCACACACGAACAACTCACCCCTCGGCTGCGGGGCTCCATGGGGACACTCCCTTGAACCCCCCCAAACCGGGGGCACCGGGGCCGCCAACGGGACTCGGAGAGACTGGAAGCCAACCCAACCCCTCCAGCCCCGGGAGGTTCCCCTGGGAACGGGATCCGGGAGCCAGGACATCCCCCCGGGAACGGGCGGGGTGGGGGCGGCAAGAGGGGAACATCCCCCGGGAACAGACGGGAGCGGGCCCCGGGACATCCCCCGGGAACGGGCGGGGCGGGCGCTGCCGGGGCGGCTCCCGGGGGTCCTGCCCGCCCGCAGGGAGCAGCCCCGTCCCCGCAGAAGCNCGTCACCGCCCGCGCCGTCATCGCCCCGCGCCGCGCCCCGCCCCGCGCGGCCGCTCCGCACGGGGGGCTGCGGGACCCTCGGTACCGGAGCGAGGTGGCACCGCAGCCTCGCCCGCGTACGGGGTAGGGCACGGAGCCGGCTGAGCCCCGAGCGGACACGGGTTAAGTGGCGGCGGCGCTGTGGGGCGGCTCTCCGGGCCGGGGGTCCCACAGCCCCCGGAGCGGGCGCGGGGTCTGGTGTCGCCTGCGCTGGCGACCCGGGGCCGCCCCGGGGAGCGCAGACCCTCGCGGACTACAAGTCCCGTGCTCCCCCGCGCAGCGCGCTGACGTCAGACGCCGCGCTGTCCTTAGCCCGCGCACCCGGATGTGAGTCCCTTTTGCTCCCCCGGAAGGTGAGGATGGCGGAGCCGCCGCGCTCGGCGCCGGGCCCGCAGCGCTCCATCCGCCGCCATCCGCCCACCGGCGGCCCTGCCGCGGTCACAGGCGCGGCCCGGCAGCCTCGGGAAGCGGCGGGGGGCCTGGATGGGCGTGGGGATGGGGAGGAGTGGGAGTGTCGCCGGTCCTAGCAGGCCAGGCCGCGGCGGGATGTGGAGGCCGCGCTGGAGCCTCCCGGGAGCTGGGCTGGGGCAGGGCCCGACAGCTCCCGGTGCCGGGACAGAGGCGGCTGCAGGCTCTGGATGTGTTTGCGTCTCCTCGGGCTTCTTTCCGAGGAGCTCTTGGATGTGCACTGGCGCTGTTGTAACCAGCGTGCAGAAGCATTTTAAATCGTGTAGAGGCGCACAGGGAGCAGGGCTTGGTCAGCTGCGGCTGGAGGAGGTGGCTAGACAGCTACTAGACAGGTGTGAAGGACGGCTTGGATCCTTTTATTTTTATTTTCTCTGCTCTGTAACGAGCTCTAAACTCTGCGGTGTATGATCGCAGATGGCGGGTGAGAAGGCGCCGAAGCCCGCGGAGAAGAAGCCGGCCAAGAAGAAAGGAGGGGAGAAGAAGCCGGCGGAGCAGAAGCTGAGCCAGAAAGCAGGAGGGGTCAAGAGGAAGAGGGTGAAGAGGTACCATGCCAGCCGTAACCCCGTCCTGGCCCGGGGCATCGGGAGGTATTCCCGCTCAGCCATGTATGCCAGGAAAGCCCTGTACAAGCGCAAGTACACGGCCCCAGAGACAAAGGTAGGATGAGAAGCACTGAGGGAGTAATCACAGTTTGTCGTGGTGCCTTTGGTTTGAAATGTGCTGAGTTTTCCTTGTTCTTTGCACACAGATAGAGAAGAAGAAGAAAGAGATGCCCCGTGCCACCATCACTAAGCCAGTGGGTGGAGACAAGAATGGAGGCAGCCGGGTGGTTAAAATCTGGAAAATGGTATGGAAAAGCACCGGGATGCTCATGGTTTGGTGCAGGGAGCTTGAGGCTGGGTGATGAGCCTAAAGGGAGTGATGTAGAGACCTCAGCTGTGCTTTCTTTGAGTACAAACCCAGCGTTCTTGGGAGATGGTGGGAATTTAAGTGGGAATTCTCTGTCCTGCGTGTTGCTGTGCTGAGGTGGAAGCATACAGAGCTGGGCACAAAATATTTGCTGTGTTCCCAATCACCATCTGCAGCAGAAATCCTTCAGAAAGCTGAACTTCAGGGAAATGGGGAGAAGCTTTTTGAGGAGTTGCTGTCCTGTGAGACACAGGTGGTAGAAGCTGCTTGTGCTCTGTTCCCAGCCCAGGTACTACCCCACGGAGGACGTTCCCCGCAAGCTGCTGAGCCATGGCAAGAAGCCGTTCTGCCAGCACAAGCGGCGCCTGCGGGCATCCATCACCCCCGGCACAGTGCTGATCCTGCTCACCGGCCGGCACCGCGGCAAGGTGGGCACAGCTCCTGGCAGGGCTTTGGCAGTGTTTCAGACACCCTGGATTTCCCAGTGATTTCATCTGACCCTGCTCCAGCCACTGGGTGTAAATCTGTGATTTCTGTCTGGGTGTTTTCCTTCTCCAGGGAGGCAGAGGTGAAATGTTTGTTAAATTAAGGTGGTTCTGAGCAGAGCTGGAAGTGAAACAGGCTCAGCCAGTTGCTTGGATAAAATGCAGGGAGTCTTGCTGCAGAGCAAAGCCAGTGCTTGTTTCTGTTGCTGCTCCTGCAAAGACAAAACTTTCTATTACAGCAGTTACGGCAAAGGAAAAATCAGTTTCATTTTTAATTTAATTATCAGGGTAACACTGAATTGTTAAATTGGGTTCTCCATCCTCAGGATGGTCACCAACACAACTGGCATCCTTTATTTTCTTGAATTGTCTGTCTTTGATTTCCTTGATTCCATAAAGAGTGCTGTCAGAGAAGGAAACCTTGACCAGAAGGAGCAAAATACACCGGGGGGGTGGCTCTGAAGGTGGGATGTTGTGGAGTCCTTGTGATGTTCATCCAATTCCTGCCTGTAACTTATACAAAGGATTTGGGTGCTGGGATGGCTGTTGCCATCCTGTGGGATGGGGAGAGAGTAAAGCTGGAGTAATTGGCTTTGCTCAGCCTTGGGAGGTAAAGCTTGTGGAGAGTCACACTCAGTTGGAGAGGAGGTACCTGAAAGTGCTGGAGCTTGGATCACAAGGTGGCAGCTCCTCAGATGGCACAGCTGACCCACCTGGAGCAGTGTCAGTGCTTGTACCAGTAACAGAGGCACAATCCCAGTTTGGGTCTGGTATGGGAGCACTGGGACCTGAAGATTGATGTCCCATCTCATTTCTTTCCAGCGTGTTGTGTTCCTGAAGCAGCTTGATACTGGCCTTCTGCTTGTTACAGGTAAAAATTTTTATTTAAACACAGTATTTTTGTTTTGGGGGGGGTTCCTTGGGTTTTTTAAGTTCAAGTTTGTCTCTGAGGTCAGTAGCAGAACAGATCTGCCCATGTTTGGTTTGGAACATCAGTGGGGAATCAAAATTTGTGGTGGAGTCACTGCTCCTGGAGATGTTCAAGGAACAACTGAATGTGGCACTCAGTGCTCTGCAGTAGTTGATAAGGTACTGATCAGTCAAAAGTTGGATTTGATGATCTTGGAGATCTTTTCCAACCTTAATGATTCTGTCATTTATGACTTTGCAGGGAGGTGGAGGGGAGATGATTGAGCTTCAGTATCTGAGTACCTGTAAGAGCTCGGGAAGGCGATTTTTGTATTTCTAGAAGGTTTTGAGATTTTAGCTGTAGGCAACTCTGAAAGACCTGGTCATCACACAGACTACAAAAATTTACCTTCAAGGCAATGGTTTTCATCAGAAAAGCTGACCTTGTTCTCTCTTGTCTTCTTGTTCTCTTTCTGCCTTCAGGCCCCCTGGCTGTCAACCGTGTCCCTCTGCGCAGGGCCCACCAGAAATTCGTTATTGCCACATCCACAAAGGTGGATCTCACTGGGGTGAAAATTCCCAAACATCTCACTGATTCCTACTTCAAGAAGAAGAGGCTGAGGAAGCCCAAGCACCAGGAAGGAGAGATCTTTGACACTGAGAAAGAAGTAAGGGACAGGGTGGTTCCTTCTTTCTCAATGCTGCAGGCTAGGCTGGAAAGGGGGAATTAGCAGGAAAAAAACAGGTGGATTTTAAGTAGTCATTAATAAAGTGAGGTGATGCCATTAAAATGAGATAACCCCCCTTTTAAATTTGGGGATTTTTCTCAGAGAAGAAGGAGTTACTATTCCAGTTACATGTCTTTTTTGACCAAGAAATGCTGTCACTGTATTGGCTCCAATGAGTGCTTCAGTGCTCCACCGCCTTCCCATTCTTGAGAACAGATGGGGGAAAGATTTCTTCCAAATTCCAAAACTCAGGGTTTGGAAAACTCAAGGTTTGCCCTGAATTTTCTCCTCTCTCTAAAGGATTCTGCAGTTGCTCCCAGGATTTGAATGTTGCTCTTTGTGCTTTGCAGAAATACGAGCTGACGGAGCAGCGCAAGGCAGACCAGAAGGCCGTGGATTCCCAGATCCTGGCACGGATCAAGAAGGTGCCTCAGCTCCGGGGGTACCTGCGCTCCACATTCTCTCTCTCAAATGGAGTTTATCCTCACAAATTGGTGTTCTGAGCCTTCTGGGAGCACCACATTAAACTCCAAGGGGAAAAAAAAAAAAAGCACGGATTTGTGGTGTGTTCATTGCGGTCTGTAACAACAGCTCTTGCAGTGCTTGTTGCTGTGGGGTGAAATTCTGAGGGGCTGTAGGTAGTGACCAGAATTTGGAGCGTGCAAAATTTAGGGTGGACTTTTGGCTGTTCTTTTTTTGTGCTGGTTGTTGGATTTCTTGAACTATTTAATATTAATAGGAATTCAGGCTTCTTAACTCTGAATGAGCCGGGAAGGGATCCTGAACAGATTTTGCTTTGGGAATAGCAGCTAATGCCAAGCTGACACAGTGCAGAATAAAATCTGGATAAAATATGTCTGTGCTGAACCCCAGCAAATAACTTTTTAGAGCTATTTCAGGAGCTATGCTTTGATTTTGAAGTGGAAATGCTGGGAATACTCCACAGTTTTGCAGATTAAAAGTATCTGAAAGTGAGTGGAGAAGGTTAGTGCTGTAATCAATGCTCTTACACAAACCAGGGATGTACAATTCACCAAGTCTGGCACTCTGGAGCTCTTCCTTAGCCAGACTTCTGCAGGAATCCAGGTTTATGTAACTGCACCATCTGTCTGCCCAGTAATTCTGAGCTGAGGTAGCCAACAGGGTTAGACTTGATGAGAAATAGAGATTTCATCAAATTCATCCAGGCTCCATGAAAATAGGGGGAAAAATAGGAAAAAAAGAGAAAATAGAAATAGGAAAAAGTAGGAAAGAGAGCAATACAACTCTCCCTGAGGTGGAAGCCATGCTCAGTGGGGAAGAGGATTTGGGCTTGGAGTGCTCCAGAGGCAGTGAAGGAAGTTGGACACCTGTGGAGTGCCTGGTTTGCACCAGGGGGCTGCAGTCTGGTGCTGGTGGGTGTTGGAGTGTCTGGAAGTGAAAGCACTGGGCACTCCCATTATCTTTCTCTTGATAATTAACAGGCTGGGAGAGCTGAGGGCTTTCAGCCTGGAGAAGGGAAAACTCCAGGGAGACCTTAAAAACCAGTGCAGTGTGTAAAGAGACTCCAGGAGAGCTGGAAAGGCACTGGGGACAAGGCCTGGAGTGACAGGACACGGGGAATGGCTTCCTTCTGCCGGAGGCAGGCTTAGATGGGATATTGGGAAGGAATCGTTGCCTGTGAGGGTGGGGAGGCCCTGGCAGAGGGGGCCCAGGGAAGCTGTCACTGCCTCTCATCCCTGCAAGTGTCCAAGGCCGGGTTGGACAGAGCTTGGAGCACCCTGGAATGGTGAAAGTGGCAGGAGTTGGAACAGGATGAGCTGCAAGATCCCTTCCAAGCCAAACCAGCCTGGAATTCTCTCTGAAGTATCAGTGAGGCTCAGCAGAGGGAGGCAGTGAGCTGCCTGTGTCCCGTGCAGAACTCCTGGCCTGGCTGGGAGGTGTCTCTTGCTCTGTGCTGTATTCTGCCCTGTGTTCTTTATTTTCCCTGCCATTGGAGTTTCGTCTGTGATTGGTTACATCTTCTCTTGTGCGTGGTTTGCTGGATAATGGGATTAGTTAGAGGTTTTTAAATTAAAGGGAGTTTTCCTGCAGTTCTGGGAGTGGCCTGTTGACGTAAATCAGCTCTAAAAAGGTACAGAAGGGTTGTACACATCTCCCTGCTACTCCTCAGGTAGGTCTAGGAAAAACCTTAATCAAATATGCTTAGAAAATTCACCTAAATTAAAACTTGTGAGTGGGAACAGTGAAAGGGGAAATCCCCATCCAGCAAGGAGAATCAGAAGAGTTTGTATGGGCAGGTGGTATTGTAGTCTGCAACCCCAAATTCAGCCACACACTTGAGGGAAAACTGCAGGACATATTAATGTTCCCGTCATTGCCTTCCCTCTGGAAGTGGGGAAGCTGCAGTAACAAAATAGCCCCAAAACCAGTGGGGTGTGGAAACCCAAGGTGTTCTCTGGAATTCCTGGTTGCTCTGACACATTCCTGCTTTGTGGGGATCAGGAGGCACCTGGAACCACTGACCTTGTTTGCTGGGAGGGGAGGCTTTGTCTGCCAGTGTGCTGTCAGGAAGTGATTTGGAAATGGGATTGGCTATCAACAGATGCTGGTCTGGAGCAGTGGCCTCACGTGCTGCCATTACCCTGTTCCTGTCACCTGTGTGACAGGTGGTGACAGTAACACACCCTGCAAGGTAGGGAGGGATCTCTGCTCCTGTCAATCCCTGAGCTGAGTCACTGGCCCAGCTGGATGCCAGTGTCACACCAAGGGATGTGGGAGCAGGGGAAATGGGAACACCAAATCCTGCCTTACCGAGGCTGAGCAGCTCCTCAGGCTTTGCTGCAGGAAATGGAGACGGCAAAACCTTCGTATTGCATAAATGATCAGCTGTGATGTGTCTGTCTCCAACCTCCCAAATATTTTCCCTGAGTTCTGTGAAATGTGCCTCTTTTCTGAAAAGCTGCAGAGTGAGGGATGGAAAACAGGAAAAACGAGGCCTGTGCAGGTGACCAGCACAGAAGGATTTTTTTAATCCAGATAATGCTGGCCCCTACCTGAGCACAACTTGCAGCACATAAAGAGCCTTTGTGTGTGTTCTGGCTGTCCCCAGCGTTTCCCATTCCCAGCATGTGAACAGTTCTGCAGCTGGGCTCGCTGAGTCACTGCTTTTTCCTGGGCAGCCCCCACAGAAGAAGCCAGAGACATCCAAAGCCTCCGTCACCCAATGAAAAGTGCTGGAGATGTGCAGCTCCAAAAATAGTGACAGCCTCAACCACAGCAGCACTTCATTAGCATCAAATGTGCTCTTGCTTCAGCTGCCTAATAAAGTGATATGTAATTATAATAAAGCATCCTTTGGAGAGGAAAGAGAGAGGGATGTTGGCTTTCCCAGGGAATTGATAAGATGTGATGCCTTGCTATCTCCAGGCAGCTATTTTTACCTGTCAGCTGTGCAGTGACCTGGTGGCTGCAGTTCAGCCCAGTGAGGCTCTGTCCAGCTGCCACAGCAGGCAGTGGGCTCAGGGAGGCAGCCACTGCATTTGCCTCTGGAATGAGAATCCTTCTGGGACCAGGATCGTCAAGAGAAACTGAGGCTGATCTGCAAGACAAAGTCCTTTTTACTGCCAGGTTTGTAGAGACCTGTGTCATTTCAGTTGTGACACGCTTGGGTTTAACCTTAATGAAGAGAGGATGTTCTGGCTGGAGTGTAAAGGTGCTTTTATCCCACAGTTTTTGGGCCAAGTGGTGAGGAAGATGTGCCAAATCCCCAGATGTCCAGGGACTGGCTGCTCAGTTACCTGGGCTGTAGGATGTGCCTTGTCGTGAAGGAAAGCCTGAACCTTTTTCTCCCAGCAAATTTCCACCTGATCCCTGCCCTCCCTCTCCTCAGAGTTCAGAACTGTTGCAAAGAAATTCACAGTGGATGTCCCCATGAGCTCAATAAAGAACAATCAAATAAATGCCAAGCCTATGGATACACCATGAAGAGCTCCTGCTCCTGTCCTGGTTTGGGAAGAGGAACTGAAGTTCCCAGCCACTATTTACCTGTTAATTGGATTTCTCCAGCTCTCCTGCATTGCAGTCTGCACTGAGCACTTGACAGCTCATTGCTTAAGCAATTAGAGCAATTAAATCCTTATTTTTATAAGGATCTTACTCATAATAGTCCTTGTTATGTTTTGTTCTGGAAGCCACTGGTTGAGCAAAGCCAGGTAGTGCCTGCGTCACTGCAGAGGGTGTGTCTGGGATGGTTGCATGTGGAATTTGACATGGGTGCCACGCAGCAACCAGGACATTTTTCTTTATTTAGTTACTTTTTAATCATTTGTTTGTTGTTTGGGGTGTTTGCATCAGAGCAGTCTTAACCCTCTCCCAGATACCAGTCAAAAGCCCCATTTTTGTCAGCTGGCTGGCTTTTTTTGCTCACTTTATCCATTTTTTTCTCCCAATATTTCAGTGTTTATTTCAGGGGAAATGACTTTGCATGATGGATTGCACACCAAGCCAGCAGCTTCTCTGACCTAAGCATGGTTCACACTCCATCAGACATAAACACTTATTAGTTGTAATAGTGATGAGGAGAGAGGAAGCACAGTAGTCAAAATAAGACTTGAGATGAAAGAAATTCAATGTTTTTTTCCTCAGCAATATTGATTTTCTGTGTGATCCTGAGCAAGTCACTTGTTTTCAGAGAGGTCTGTGCTCACATACTGCAGAAAGCAGAAATACTTTCTCATGTCTGGTCTCAAGAAGTGTTTTCAAGTTCAGAAAATGGAACATTTCTGTCCATTTTCTGAAGTACATAGAAGAATAAGCAGTCTCTGCTTGGCTGACACTGAGAGGGGACCTGATCCATTAATCTGATCTTGTTCTATGAGATAATATCAACATTTCAGACTAAAAAATACAAAAATTGTCCTGTGTTGAAGACTGACACGGGTGACACAAAGAATAAATGTTCCCATCGTCCTATTTATCAGTTTTAATGTCATTTTTTTGCAGAATTTAGGCTGTTTTATTTGTACAGGGCAGCAGAGCTCAAAGATTCAGAGATTTTGGAGCCATTGGGAGTTTTTGCAGTTACCCAGTTAGCAGTTCCTGGTGCTTTGCCTGCAGATTGCTTTTAATGATCATATCCAGCTTCTCATTTTTTACATCTGCTGAGCACTTTGGCCTTGTGACACCCAGCATAGGTCAAAAACTGCCATGAGGACACCAAAAAACCACACAAAGGTAAAATGATCTCTGCAATCCATTGGAACAAGCCAGTGGAATGCAGAGAACCACCCCAAGAAGGACAAGGCTCTAAATCTCCTGGAGAAAATAACCAAAAACCATTTCATCTTTGTCTATTTTGTCAGTCCTAGTGGATGTAGAGGTTTTTCACTGGCCTGACAGATGCTGTAGGATGTAATTGTTTTTAAAATTAAGGCTTTCAAGTATCAGCATGTGCTGGATATGGGATCCTATTGTTCAAAATGGCCATTTTGACAAGAAGAAATAAAACCCAAGATAAAATGTACAAAAGCAGTCCTTGGTTCACAGGGGAGGAAGGGTATTTTTCAGAATAAGGCCCTAAAAAGAGTGATGCACCCTCAAAATGATGGCACCATTCAAATTTCTGGAGAGAGTGTCCTGCTGAGCAGAAATTAAAATCTCCTTTGTGGAATTTCATAGATTTGGTGGGGAACTAGAATTCTTCCTTCAAGAAAACACAAAAAAAAAACCCCAAAAAACCTGAGCAAATGTCCCTGTGGAATAAGGGAACTGAAAGCACAGCAACTCCTGCTCAAAGGAGAGGCACATGGCAGAGCTCCTTGCACTGCACATCGTCCACATGGCTTCCCTGGGGCCTGACAAAGTGCAAAAAGGCCACTGGAAACCTGGAGCTTTGTGTTTGTGGAAGAGAAAAAAGCCAAACATGTACCCAGAGCAGGGGCACAGAGGGAGAGAAAGGAAAACTGCCTTTTGAGGCTGCTGATGCAAGAGAAACTTCGAGAGGGTTGGGGGTTTTTTTGTTCAAATTCTGGCTTTGGTGAAAGCACTGAGCATAAAAATGTGTGGTTTATTTAATCCAACACTCCAGGAAAGACTTGCCTGCTTTGTAATTAAACAGAACTTCATCAAGGCAATGTCTCACATCATTCTGTAACTGCCTTTAACACAGACAACCCATTAATCCCCAAACTGCCTGACAGCTTGAATAAAAAATAGAATTAAAATAATCCAAATAACAGCACAAATTGTGTGGTTTGGGCTCCCTTGAAATAACTGCTGATTTCACAAGTGCCTGAGAAGGGTGTCCCAGTGTGAGCCAGGCAGTGCAGCTGCTCCTGGGGATTTATAATTCTCATTAGAATTTCTAGCACTCTTCCCATCCCATCACCCTGAGCTTCAACTTTTCATGTCATTCAATTGCCACCACCCCAAGCCTGGGCAGACTGGGTAATCAAGCCTAAAAATGGCTTTTTGATGTGTTTGTCAGGCTCAATCAAGAGCCACATGATAACAGAATGGAGCCCAGCACACAAAATGTGGTCCCTGTGCTGCAGGAGGAGGGCTGGGCTGATGCTACTGTCTGGGAAATGATAATCTCATGAAGAGGGTGATGCTGGTGGCTTTGGGTGAGTGACAGCACTGCTCTGGTTCTCCTGTTGATTAATTGATTGTTTGTGGGGTTATTTTAGTTGAATTTTAGTTCCTCCTAGTTCTCCGTAGGCTGTTTGTGATGTTCTTTTTAAAGAAACACTGCTGTTGTTAAGCATAAAGTGAAGGTTTATAAAACAATTCCTATTCCCTGTCAGAACCAGGATTTTATAAGCACAGGACATTCCACTGCAGCACCATAAACTCACCTCTACCACATCACAAAGGAAGAAACTCTCCTGCCCGTAGCATCAGAAAAAGATTTTCAACCACCCTGGCTTCACCCAGGGGCCAGTCCAGCCTAAATGTGAAATGATGAATTATTTGGCCTTTCCTGGTTTGTGCCATCTGGCTAAAAGGAAAATAGGGAAAAATAGGAGAGTCAGAGAGAGCATAAAAGGACTGCACCTCTCACATAAATCAGCAGCATCCCAAACCACAGCACACATCTCCAGCCTCTTCTGTTTGTTTCCCTCATATTTATATCCTGTCAGCTTGTTCACTCACTGGGACTTTATTGCATAACAGTTATTATTTTTCTTTTAAAAGCAGATTCTTGGCTGGAAATGGAGGAAAGAGACACTGGAAAGAACAAGAGAAATGCTGCAAGAAAGAAAGGAAAGGGAGGAAGGCTCCATGGGAAGAGCACCTTTGGAGATGGGGGCACTTAGAGCTGCAAGACAGCACCACACAGAGAGCAAAATTGTTCTTCCCAGAGGAAAACCATTCCACTTATTCCACTTTGCACAGCTTGGCTTCAGTTCTCAATTAGTGGCTTTCAGTTTTGGCTTTGTTTTGAATGCCTGTCACCACTGAAGAGAAAATCAGCACAGACTGACATTCGCTCAGGCCAGGGATTCACTGCCCTGCCTTCCTTTGTCAGGAAAAGGGGTTGGTAGTGCTGCAATGCCAGTGCAAACCTGTTAATTAGGATTTCACACTCTTGGGCATGATTTATGAATTACAAGTAAAAGACAAAGATGATGGAAGCTCAAACATCACCTAATTTAAAATCCTGTTTTCCCTCTTTTCTTTGGTGTCATGTTGGTTCAGACTCTCCAGGGACACCTTCCACTGTCCCAGGTTGCTCCAAGCCCTCTCCAACATGGCCCTGGACAAGGAAATTGTCCCAGGATGTATTTTCCCCCTGGAATGCTGCATTGCAAATGTAACATTTCAGCTTTTTATTCTGATTAGGATTGAACATTTTTAATAAATGTTCTGTGAAGTTCTGCCCAGATCTCAGCTTTGACCAATGTGTGCATGGAGCTGTCTGGGAGGGGAGAGAGAACTTTTTTCCAGGGATATCACCTCTGGAATTTGGCCATTACAGCTCTTGTTCAGGGTGAAGGAACAGGAACTTCTCCTGTGTTTGAACCAATCCCTGTTTGAGGGAGTCCCTCAAACACAGGGATTGCAGGATTAGTATTTCAATCAACTCACCTGGGAAATGAGAGAAAATTCTTGAAATACAAATGTAGACACTCAAATTATTACTTGATAGGCTAAGAGAAAACCAGTTTATGACACTTTCTCTTTCCAAGGGTTTTAAATAAAACTTTAAGTAAAAGATGGGGTAAATCCGAAACCAGAAATTCCACCTTGTCACATTTATGTGTTTACAATATTGAGCAGAATATTGTACCAAATTCTTTTTTTCATTTATTTATCCCTCATGTTATTGCACCAGTTTTCAGAGAGGTTGGATTTTAAAACAGCACAGAATAGCTGTATTTAAACCTACCTATTTTTGGATAGTAATAATGAGTCTTCTGAGACATTTGAGATTCAGAAATTCAGGACAACCACTCAGGGATCTGCTCAGCTCCCAGCCACTCTTCCTCACTGATGGGCAGCATTTAGGTACTTCCAGAAAAGGCTAGTTGAGTAAAAAAAATGAGACCTGAGATTTGGGAGAGCACTGTTAAATGCCAGCACCTCAAGGGAGCAGGAAATCCCAGAGAAAAGATCAGGCTTCCAACTTTGCAAGTTTGAAAGGACAGGGATTATTTAGTGCAGAGATGGTGGGGAGGAAGTCACAGCCCTCATGGGCGAAGACAACAGGAGAAGGAGGAAATAAACTGTTCTGTGCCTGCAACAGCTGGAAAAGTAAATGGAAAGGGTTAAATTGCAATAGCACAGGTCCAGTTCTGAATGAGGAAACTCCCTAAAGGTAAAGACAATTCAGCAGTGCAAGAGACTGCCCAGAGAAGCTGTGGCTGCCCCTGGATCCCTGGAAGTGCCCAAGGCCAGGCTGGACAGGGCTTGGAGCAACCCGGGATGGTGGAAAGTGTCCCTGCCCACGGCAGGGGGTAGAATGGGATGGGCTTTAAGGTCCCTGCTCACCCAAACTATTCCAAGATTCCCAGATGCTGTGATTCCACAATTTACATTTGTTTCCTGTCAAATTTAAGTAAGGCCATGTTTGGAAAGTAGCGATTAATTCTCTTGTTTCCTATAACCCTTATTCATTATAATAAAAATATCTATTTGTTCTTCCTCCCTCTAGCCCACCTTGCAATCTTCAGCAATTACTGCTCTTCTAAATAAGAAAAACGTTAATATCTCCCTTTGCAATTAAAATACATTTCTGAGGTTTGGAATTATTTTATCTCACTGTCTAGTTTCTTCTTTCTCCTCTGTCAAACACTGATTTTTTTCCACTTCAGTCCTTTCTAAGATTTACTTGGAGAAACTGTATTTTTTAATCCCAGATAATGTGCCAAGAAATGCCAGTATTCCTTGGGTAGTGGCCTTATTAATGATGGCATTTGGGCTCCCTAAATAACAAGTTCCAGGCAGACGAGGCAGGATTCAGGGGCTGCAAATCTGGTTAGTGCAGACCACATAAAAATAGCAACTTTTTTTCTTTTTCACACATTTTTTAGTGCCATAATGGTCATTGAAAGTGTCATTTCTAAATGAACAGAAAGATGCACAGCAAAGCCTTGGGATGAAAAGAGCTCTCCCCACACATAATAGCTGTTAATGTAAAATTAAACTGAAGGTGAGACAATGTTGCTTTTAATCCCGTTACATAATAAGCAAATTCCAAGCAGAAATAGGGAATTTCCATTTGCAGCTCTCAGGAGTGAATTTTTGCCCACAGACCATAAGCATCTTCTGCTAAATCTCAGTATCTGTGATGTCCAGAGAAGCACAAGGACACAGGAGACCTGCACAGAAAGGAGCTGATCCTAAAATCCTGCCACCAGAGGCAGAGGCAACCACAGCAGCTCAAAGAACATTCAACATCTGCTCCAAAAAAATGGAAAAAGATGCAAAATAATGGAAGCAAAATACTGGTTTTCTGTAGGAGCCTATTTACAAGTTGAAGGTCTTACTCCTTCAGCTTGATGATCTGTGTCACGAAGTTATTCTGGTCTATTTTTTAAGTCTTCCCATAAAGTAGTCCAAGATTTCTTTGTAGTTGCTGCTGTACCCCTCTGACTGCACATTGAAGTTGCAGTGGCTGACATTTGGTGGTGACAGGCAGAACACAAATATTATATTTTTTTCATGCCATTACACAACATCTTCTGCAGCAGATGCCAGGCAAACTGCATGGAGTTTGCTGCATCCAGTACAGCCCTAGTACTGAAAATTCCATGTAGGAAGCTACATCAGCATTCCATGCTATCTAAGTTTATAGATTGTACAGCACACTCTTAATTCCTGAATGGTAGGTACTTAAAATAATTTAGGGAATTACATTCACCAGTAATTATTTTATTTACCTGCACTGAGGCAGAATAGGGTACATTTCTCAGTTTTATCCCATTGCTTTCATTCAATAACTGCTTTTTAACTTTGAATTGTCAAGTCAATAGAATTCAGAAGAACTCCAAATAAGCAAATCAATAACTATAAAATAGTGAATATCCCTTCTATACAGCTTGGAAGTCTTCACACAGATGTGGCTAAAAGGAAGACTTCCAAAACATCTGCACAATGTGGAGGTCAGAGCCAAGGGGGATGCTTTCATTGAGGGCACCTCAGGTTGCTTCCCACAGAAAGCCACATGGATCAGGATCCTGTGGGAGAAACTGCCACCAGCCTCCAGACAAAGGACAAAGCACAGGCCCTGCCAGGGAATAATGTGGCCACACACCTCACTCAGTGCCTCACCTGCTGTGGAAGCTTCCAGAGCCTCACTCTCCTGGTTCTGAGTCAGCTCCTCAGTCCAATAAAAGGCCTTGGCTTGCATCCCAAGGCAGTGGGTTGGATCCACAGCCATCTCAAACACGGATTCTTCATCTGGGAGCTGCTGTGGCAGCCACATTCCTCTGGGATAAAGCAGTCCAGGGGGCCTTGGAAAGAGCAGGGGAGAGCTGCAGACCAAGCATTTTCAGCCTGGGGTTACCCAGCCTGTGAAATATCCCTTTGGAGAACAGGTACATCCAAACCTCTGGAAAACACTGCAAAACCTTTCTGCTGGTGTCCTTCAGCTTGCTTGTGAAGGGAACATCCCATCTGACTCCCAGCTCTGCTGTTTGTGTTCATTTTGTGGAAGAGACTCGACTAGCACCATGATAGTCCCACAGGATCTAAAGATGGAATGCTTTTTTGATGGAATGTTACTCCCACTAAAATTGCACACACACTTTGTGTTTCTCTCCCTCTATTCCTCTCACGTGTGGATGAATGAAAACAGTGTCAAACTCCCACTCTGGGAACAAAACAATAACACCCGTGGCTGTCTCCCCATGAAATGTTGTGACTAATCCAACCCCAGGAGTTTTTCCCTTGCTCCAAGAAGCCTGGCTTATCTTCCCTGCCAGAACTCAGCTGCCATGTCCCACCTGCCATAAAATCTTCCAATCTCAGCATTCCCTCTCTTCTGAGTCCTCTCAGGGCTCCCGGGGGGGGATCAGGGTCCATCTGCAGCCATTGTTCTCTCTGTCACGTCTTGACCAAAAATAACAGATGCCCACGAAGCTTCTCCCTCATAAAAAACTTTTGATAGCAGCTCTGCACACTCTCCCTGTGCAAAAATTACTGCAGCACAGAGGAAAATAACATCTATTTCTAGCCTAAAACCAAGCCTGGAGACTCTTCTACTCTCCAGGACATGAATAGCAGGGATGTCCTACCAAACAACACTGCACAGAGCTATCACACAGATCTCTCACTGCTTGTTTGAACTTACCTGAACCCTGTGTCAACTGAACTGGCCTCAAAAACAAACTACACAATGGTGTGAATGCTTACACTGCTGAATCAGGGCTACAAAAGGGCTTTGCATGGGTCCTATGTTGAGTGGTCATCCATTACATGGAACAAAATGCTTCTTCCCAACCAGATTTAATAGGATATAAAGCACTGGTGGTAGACCTTGTTTTACTCCAGCTCTGAATAAGCTTTTCCTGCAATAGCACAGCACATTTGTTATAATGCACTAATATGTTAAATAATTTAATCTGATCAAACAGGTAAATAAATGCGTAGAGCTCCATCTCTGCTCAGTTGTGCACAGTCACTGTTCCACGAAAAGCAGACACTTGCAATGGGAATCCCCACAGCAATTATCCACTAAAACTATTTAACATTTATCACCACATCTCTCTCATTAACATGATTTGTCTCAGCAGCACGTCCTTTGCTGAACATCCAGGTACAGCTGCTTGTGACACTTTGTGCCTCTGGACGGGCTCAGGGCAAGGTCTGAGAGAACTGAGGGTGAAACTAGGATGAGAAAGAAGGATCAGTTTTCCTTTGGATCCCCTTTTTCCCCACACATATTGAGGTGTTGCAACTCTTTTTGCTTTACACCCTCTGGAATCCATAAATCCAGAGGTACAGATTTTAAGGGACATACCTGCTTGCTCATGAGTCCTTTGGGAAAAGCTCTTTGAGAGGTGACAGGATTCCTGTGAGGGGAAGGAAGAAAGGGAAATCATTCTGTGAGAGGACACCCAAAATAGGGGTGAGCAGAGGTGAGGGAGAGGAGAAACAACCATGAGGGGAACGCGAGGGACCAAGAAGGATAACTCCTGGAGGAAAATGGGGAGTTCCAGAGGGGCCCAATAAGTCAAGCCAAGAGGGTTGAGAGGGAAACAGGCGAACAGCACGGAGGGAGCAACACTCGGTCTGGGCAAAGGGAGGAGGGAGGTGAAGGGCTGAGGGAGCGGCCACTGCACGAGGTGAGGGCCTGAGGCCCTGAGGGGAGCAATCGCTGAGGGACGAGGCGAGGCGCTGAGGGAAGCGCCCTGCGGTGCGGGTGAAGCGCTGAGGGGAGAACACCCGGTGCGGGTGAGGGGAGAACACCCGGTGCGGGTGAACTGCTGCCCACGATGGGGGTGAAGCGCTGAGGGGAGCGCACCCGGTGCGGTTTATGCGCTCCCCGCTGTGCGGACAATCCGCTCTCCCTGGCGCGGGTGAGGCGCCGAGGTGCGATATGCGCGGGGTGGAGCTCTGAGGGGAGCGCTCCCGGTGCGGTGCGGTGCGGTGCTGCGCCCGGTGCGGGTGCTACACTCCCCGCGCTACGGACGAGGTGCTGTGCCCAGAGCGGACGACCCGCTGTGCCCGGTGCGGGTGAAGCACTGAGCAGAGCACACGCGGTGCTGACGATCCGCTGTGCCCGGTGCGGGTGAAGCACTGAGCAGAGCACACGCGGTGCTGACGATCCGCTGTGCCCGGTGCGGGTGAANCCTGCCCCCGCCCTGCCCCCGCCATGGGCGGGTAGCGGGACCCGCCTCGCCTCAGCCCTGCGGAGCCCCCCCGCCCTCCGCGCCATGGGGTCCCCGGCGGCCGCTTCGGCGGCCGCGGCCACCGACTCGGCTCAGTGGCTGTCGGTGAAGGAGGAGACCATCTTCCTGCACGACGGGCTGATCCGGGTCACCGACCTGGCCGAGCTGCCCAGCGAGATCATTGGGGTGGCCGAGCCCGGTGACACCGAGCTGGAGGTGAGGCGGCCCCCCGAACTGAGGGGAGGGACGGGGCAGGGCCAGGGACTGAGGGGAGGATGCCCTCGGGAGAGGGGCACGGTGGCAGCGGAGGCCTGAGGCGAGGAGGACGGGGGATGGGAGATGGGGGTGCAGGGAGGATGACTAGGGGAGGATTCGGGGCCGGGATGGAGGATGCTGGATGCGGATGCCGGGTGAGGGATCTGGAGTCCGGAGCCAGCCGGTGTCGAGGCGTTCTGCTTGTCTTGAGTCAATCTAATTAATTTCAGATAATAATGAAAGTGGAGCTGGGCAGGAGGACGGTGAGGTGGAGGTAAATGGAGGGTGAACTATTGGTGCGTCCTTGTTTTGAATCCATAAGGTTTGGGAATCAGAGCGGTGCTCACGGATTTCAGCGTGGCCTTTGGCCCGTTTATTTTTATTGAAGGTTTTGTGTCTTCTTGCTGTTACTTTTAGACGGTTTGTAATTCATCAGCCTTAGAACGACATGCTCAAGGGTGCCCGGGTGTTTTATTCAGCTGTTGACAGTGATCATTATTAAGGACCCAGGAGGGCAGCGCAGATTTTCATCCCAGCTTTTTACCTTCCCAGAACTGCCTGTGGTGTTGGCTGCAGGCAGGCGGTGCAGCTGTTTTATCTTAGGAGGAGCCGCTGAAGGACTGAATGTCACGGATTATAGGTTGCATCTATTTTGTAGGCTGCATTTTTTTTTTCCCCCTGTGTGCCTCCCTTCTCCTCTTTCACCCCACCCTCCTCCCCAGCAATGTGGCTCGCAATGACACAGGGGCTTTGTCACCGGAGCTGAGCGGGCAGGGGAAGGTCCAGCCCAAGCTTTATCTCCGGGCTCTGTTTGCTCCCAGGCATTTTAGACTGAAAAAAACCCTTTTAGTGAGGCTTTAGCTGCTGTCTGGGGTGTTGCTGAGAAGAACCCGGTCCTGACAACATCATTGTTCATCGAGTGACGTGCAGTCTTTAAGGGCTTTGGGGAAACTTCCCCCACCTTATCTAAGGAAAGATGTTTTCTGCAGAGCGTGCGTTTTCTGTCCTGTGTGTTGGGACACTGGGGAATGGCATGGGAAAATCAGCTGCTGCCATGAAATGGATGTTGGCAAATATCACATGGATAGGAAAAGGGAGATTTTAAGGTGGCTGGCTTATCTCTGTGTGTATAAACATGGAATGATTCTCCCTTGTAATCAGACTTGCTCTGGCATACAGTGCAGCTTGGATGCAAGAAAATATTTTGATTGCATGGCATAGTTCTAGAAGCAGCATTGAGTTTAAAAGCTGTGCTAGAAAAATAATGTGCTCCCACAGCATTTTTATGTTATATCATAAGAAAGGAGATATCCTTTAAATAACAAACAAGACCTTATTTTAAGATCTTGCCAGCCAGGCCAGAAGTGTTCCAGCCTGAAACTTGACACACAGCTTCACTTCAAAAACACTTCAGCTCTGGGGAATTTTTTTTTAGTGTTAGGAATGTTCTGAAACTCTAGTTGTTTGGGAGAGATAGGAATGGAATTGGTGCTACTGTGTCTTGTGCTTTATGACATTTATTATAACAAGTGTTGCAGCAATCCAGTGCCACTGATTCACGTCATTTTTCCTGCTCCAGAGATTCTTTTCCTGTTGTTTGTGTTTGCAGTGCAAAACTTTTAAATAAATAATTAAATACGACTTTTTGCTGTGGTGCTTATTTTTGATAAGTACTGATTTTGACTTATTTTGATCTTTATTCTTAAGTCACATCTTATCAAAGCCTTTTATTTCCATTCGCTGATAGAATTGATGATCCGAAGTGATCAGTTTGTTTTTCAGATATCTGCAAATTGGTTTAGAGTTTGGTATTGAGGGGGGAGGGTTTTAAAACATGAGATTTCACGTGGTGCAAATGTTAAATATTTAGCTTGTATTTTATCTGCCTTTTTTAATGCTGTTTTTATTTAACTAAGGGCTACTTTGGTAATATGGAATGGCTTTGAGGAGCCATTTTGTGGAAATAGGTACACACATCTGATTGAAGTGTGGCCATGCAATCGACTGCTACACAAGAGCTCATTTACACTCTTTCTACTCCTACTTGCACTGTAATAAATATCTTTGAAAATGGTCCAAACAGAAATCTCTTGGGATGTGCTATTGGCCAAGGGTAGGAGATGCTGCAGCTGCTGCTTTGATTAGGAAACTTCTTTAATTGGCTTTTTGTGCTTCATCAGTGGTGGTCAGAAGCCTGGCTGAATTTCTGAGCTGAAGTGCTTAATTGAAAATGTATTATGTTTAATACTTTAATGGATATTTTTTGGGTGGAGAAGTATCATTCTGGTCTGTTTTGCTTTAATATCCCTTTAAAGAGTGTATGGGTGACTAATGTCAGTGTGTTTGGATGTGTTTCCTTTGTCCTTCTGTTCAAAGGTTCTGTCTATTTATAAAAAGAAAAGCAGAGGAAAAAATGTTACAGCGCTGGTGTTGTGCCAAGAAAGGCTTATGAAAACTTATTATTTTGTTCTTTTGACTCCCATGCAGCTTTGATTTTATTTTTTTTTATATTTGTATACAGTTGTATTTATACATATATGTTTTACTTGTATGTTGCAAGTGAAGATTAAGGCTCTTGTAACTTGTTCTAGGAGTATGTTGAGTTTTAAAGGATGTGGAGGTTTTTGCTCTGTTTTTATTTTTTCTGTGATGGTGTGTGCCAACTTCTTAGATTGTTTCAGTGTATTTACAAAAAATAAGGGCTTTCTTTTTTTTTTTTTTTTAATTTGATAGAATTTTGTAATGAAAAGCATGAACCAGCTGCCCCTGGTGTGGGTTTCCCACTAAAATCCTCTAGTCAGGAGATGAGTCAGTGATTCCAGAACCCTTTGGACCTTTATTTCAAAACCTTTCACACAGAGAAATCTTGGAAAGAGCAAAGTCTTCTTCTTGGAGACAGCCTTGAGTGACAGAGCTTCTCCAGAGTGTCCAGGAGGGACATT
>VWZS01008427.1:0-72512 GCA_013397075.1 Rhabdornis inornatus | reverse complement strand
TGCTAGAAAAATAATGTGCTCCCACAGCATTTTTATGTTATATCATAAGAAAGGAGATATCCTTTAAATAACAAACAAGACCTTATTTTAAGATCTTGCCAGCCAGGCCAGAAGTGTTCCAGCCTGAAACTTGACACACAGCTTCACTTCAAAAACACTTCAGCTCTGGGGAATTTTTTTTTAGTGTTAGGAATGTTCTGAAACTCTAGTTGTTTGGGAGAGATAGGAATGGAATTGGTGCTACTGTGTCTTGTGCTTTATGACATTTATTATAACAAGTGTTGCAGCAATCCAGTGCCACTGATTCACGTCATTTTTCCTGCTCCAGAGATTCTTTTCCTGTTGTTTGTGTTTGCAGTGCAAAACTTTTAAATAAATAATTAAATACGACTTTTTGCTGTGGTGCTTATTTTTGATAAGTACTGATTTTGACTTATTTTGATCTTTATTCTTAAGTCACATCTTATCAAAGCCTTTTATTTCCATTCGCTGATAGAATTGATGATCCGAAGTGATCAGTTTGTTTTTCAGATATCTGCAAATTGGTTTAGAGTTTGGTATTGAGGGGGGAGGGTTTTAAAACATGAGATTTCACGTGGTGCAAATGTTAAATATTTAGCTTGTATTTTATCTGCCTTTTTTAATGCTGTTTTTATTTAACTAAGGGCTACTTTGGTAATATGGAATGGCTTTGAGGAGCCATTTTGTGGAAATAGGTACACACATCTGATTGAAGTGTGGCCATGCAATCGACTGCTACACAAGAGCTCATTTACACTCTTTCTACTCCTACTTGCACTGTAATAAATATCTTTGAAAATGGTCCAAACAGAAATCTCTTGGGATGTGCTATTGGCCAAGGGTAGGAGATGCTGCAGCTGCTGCTTTGATTAGGAAACTTCTTTAATTGGCTTTTTGTGCTTCATCAGTGGTGGTCAGAAGCCTGGCTGAATTTCTGAGCTGAAGTGCTTAATTGAAAATGTATTATGTTTAATACTTTAATGGATATTTTTTGGGTGGAGAAGTATCATTCTGGTCTGTTTTGCTTTAATATCCCTTTAAAGAGTGTATGGGTGACTAATGTCAGTGTGTTTGGATGTGTTTCCTTTGTCCTTCTGTTCAAAGGTTCTGTCTATTTATAAAAAGAAAAGCAGAGGAAAAAATGTTACAGCGCTGGTGTTGTGCCAAGAAAGGCTTATGAAAACTTATTATTTTGTTCTTTTGACTCCCATGCAGCTTTGATTTTATTTTTTTTTATATTTGTATACAGTTGTATTTATACATATATGTTTTACTTGTATGTTGCAAGTGAAGATTAAGGCTCTTGTAACTTGTTCTAGGAGTATGTTGAGTTTTAAAGGATGTGGAGGTTTTTGCTCTGTTTTTATTTTTTCTGTGATGGTGTGTGCCAACTTCTTAGATTGTTTCAGTGTATTTACAAAAAATAAGGGCTTTCTTTTTTTTTTTTTTTTTAATTTGATAGAATTTTGTAATGAAAAGCATGAACCAGCTGCCCCTGGTGTGGGTTTCCCACTAAAATCCTCTAGTCAGGAGATGAGTCAGTGATTCCAGAACCCTTTGGACCTTTATTTCAAAACCTTTCACACAGAGAAATCTTGGAAAGAGCAAAGTCTTCTTCTTGGAGACAGCCTTGAGTGACAGAGCTTCTCCAGAGTGTCCAGGAGGGACATTCGGTGGCTGTTCCTTGATGTGCCCCAAAGGGAACTGCAGCACTTCCAGAATCTTCCCAGCCAAGTCTCTCCCCTGGAGTACAGAGCGCCAGGAGCGTGGTCAGGGTTTGTCTGAAGGAGGGGAGGTCCCTTATGTTGGAATCCTGAAGCCTGGGAATGTTGAACTTTCTGTGCTTTCTGACACTGACCCTCAAAAGAACACTGCTTTTGGCTTGAGGTCTTGGAGAAGGCTGCCAAATTTGAGTGACAGAGTTAGAATCACTGGTGTGTAGTTAGAATGGAATGTGAAGCCACTAACACCTTAAACCAGGGAGATTTGATCTGCCAGCTCTGCAGAGCCACCACAGAATCCCAGAATGGTTTGGGCTGGAAGGGACCTTAAAGATCATCCAGTATCCCCTCATGCCATGGGCAGAGAACCTTCCTCTGGTTTTACCATGGAGCTGGGAGTGCAGCTGCTCCCTCAGTAGCTGTTGGGGTCATGTCTGTCCTCATTTGATGTTTGGACTCTTGTTCAGCTCTGTTCTGTAGGACAGAGTCAGGTGTCAGTGAAAATAGCTACCTTTAATCGAGTGGAAGGTGAAAATATAATAAAAATGAAACAAATAAGGAGAAAGTGGTGGCCTTTCCTCTTCCCCCCAGCGTGGCCTGGGCTGGCCCTCCACAGAGAGGTTGAAGAGCTGAAGTCCAGTGCTCTTTTCTCAGCATGTGCCAGTCCTGTGACTGATTTGTGTTTGCCATCAAATGATTTAGACTGGAAGGTTTCTGCTAAACTTGGAAGTTTTCACCCATTTTCCTCCTGGCCCAGAGAAAACATTTTGTCACTTTTCCCTGATTGCTGAAGGAGAGAGCAGTTCCCTGCAATTATCTGGGTCAGTGCTTCCCAAACCTTTCTGCTTGTGACCTTACTGCCAGCTACAAGCATCACCTCTGTCATACTCAAAGTCCCTAATGCCACCATCAACAATTGACTCCTTCCTAAGTGGGTGACCTTTCCTGGGATTGTGACCTCTGACTTGAAAACTGCTGATCCAGGCGTGTGGCAGGCTTGGAACAGCCTCATGCTGCCTGTGCATCCCCTTCCAGTGCTCCAGGGTTCCTCTGCTGGCACTTGGAATTTATTAAACTTCTCTAATAAGGACCACTGTGCCTTTGACTTTGGGTTTTTGGAACTGTATTTTAGGTAACCTTGTAGAGAAACACTAGGAAACTTCTCAAGGATGATTTTGCAGATTTGTTTCCCAAATATAGATCTTGTTACCAATTGCAGCTGATTAATTCAGTGATCTGCACTCTCAGATGTTTAAATTCCAAAGATTTTTCTTTACCTTTTGCAGTCATTTTCACCTCCTCCTTGAGTAAGAGCCAAAGAAATATTTAATGAACAAATAAAGAAATAACACTTTATAACATTTATTTCCAGCTTGCTTATTCTCTGTAATTCATCTGAGTTATGAAGCTTATTAATAAATTTGTATGGTTACAAAAGTTGTTTGGGATAAATTTGTAAAAGATAGCAGTGTCTTAGTGCTTATTTCTGAGCAATGAGATTTCCAATACTTTCACAAAAGAAAATAACTTCTGCTTTTAGCTGACTAGTTAAAAACCTGCACTGCTCCACACAGGACTCAGCAAAGGCTTTGGACAAGAGAATAAGGTTAAAATTTCTTGGAGCAGAAAAAATTGGAAGAACCTTGAGATTTGTAGTTTTTAACTGCAACACTAAAGCATGGTGTAAAGTGCAGCAGCTACTAAAACATCAGGGAGAAAATGTTCACACATTTATATATTTGGCACATGGTGTAGCAAGGAAAAGGCCTTAGAGAGGGGTTAGGAATTGTTTTGGAAGAAATTCAGGTGGGTTTTGCAGTTCCCCAGCAGAGTGGGAGACAAGAAGCAGGGACACAGGGTTGTTTATGGAGCAGCTTCAGTTGGGATGTGTATTTCAATCTTCAGGGTACCTTTAAAACTGTCACTTGTGCTCTTTCTCTTACAGAATAATCCATACTTTTTGTAATTCGGTGTTTTTACATTGTTTTATTGGTGTTTCTAGAGACAAAAGAGCTGAGTAAACAAGTGGTGCTGCCTCTGTTAACTCTGTACAAGAGGAATGACCTTATACCTGTAATGGGGTGGTCAAAGTAATAGAATTACATTTTTTCATGCTGCTTTTAAAGATATTTTACGGTTTTGGGGTTGTTTCTGTTTTTCTGTCTGGTTTGTACCTCCTGTGAGATGGGAATAATGCATGTTTTATGCTCAGGGGGGTATTAGGGATGTAATTGATCCTGATAAATGTTCCACCGTCTTCATCTTCATGTGTGAACTTCACCCAGTTGAACTCTGGGGAGAAAGAATTAAATGTTATTGGGGAGATTTAGAGGCTTCCCTTTCCAATGTGCAACTTTAGGATAAAAACCCCTCTTTGTGCACAATCTCACTGCTCCTCAGTTCCCTGTGTAGCAGAATTAAAATCCACACCCCCACAGGCACCAGTGCCAGCACCAGGGAGAGGACAAGGGGCAGGAAGAGTTGTAGCCAGAGAAAAAATTGTCTTTCAGTGACAGCTCACATTTAAATTTACTTAATAGGGTCATAAAACCTCAGGCTAAAACTCTTCATGTATATTAGTGTGTGTTAATTGTGCTTGGTCTGGTATTTACTATCAGCAGAGAAACATGCTGCCCTGAAAATAGGGAATGTCAGCCACTCCTTTCTGGAGCAGATTTGGCAAAAATTCTGTTTAATGGGAAGAATTACCTGGATAAAGTCATGTAGTAGGATGGAAAAGGACAGATATTGGGTACAGTGGGAAAGATGACACCTCCCTGTGGTTAATCTAAAATCAGATAACTTTTGTGCTTCTGGATGTTGAAGAAGATGTCAAAGACCAATTAGAGCGATTGAACTTTGGCTCTACCATTTTCTAATTAAAGTATTGACTAAAATCGATTTAAAAGATCAAACAAGGAAATAATGTGTAAAGATAAGATACTGTAAAATTAAAATAGTGCCAATTAAACTATTTAACAACACAGTTTTTAGTTATATGTAAGTAGCTACTTGGGTAACTCATTCTATGGCAAAGTGATTTGTTTGTTACATCCTCTTTGTCCTCTTTGATTCTGTTCAAGCCTTGTTAGTCAGGAATATTTGGAGTTGGAAATGATGGATCAGGGACTGGTTCAGGTGAGGTTTGTGTGGGGCTGGGTTTGGAGCCTGCCCCTGACACTTCCGCAGGGAGATATCAAGGCACCCCAAAAGGATGCTGGAAATCAGTCCCAAATCAGAGCTGAAGCTCAGGTGCAAATCCTGAGGCAGCCCAGAGGCAGCAAGAAAGGGAATTTTGCCTTTTATAAACACTGGTAGTTGTGTAGTCTGTATCAGAATTTGTAAAAGAACATGATGGGGTTTTCTTGCATTTTATTTTAACTTGTTTTGACTTCAGATAGTTGGAAGATGACAAGCTTTGCCTGGAGATATGAGAACCCTGGCAAGGGCTGGGATTCCTGTGTGGAGTCTTTAATGTATCCAGAGGGAAGCACTGATGGATGTGGCAGGGACCAAGTGAAGCTCTGTCACTGTTGGGGTGGGAAGGGCTGGGTTTGGCTCCCAGGGAGAGCCATAGCAGTTCCCTGGGATGTGTTCAAACCCTGGAAGCTCCTGGGGTGTTTGGCCCAGCCTCGCTGGGAACATTTGGTCTTAAAGCTCCTTTTTGGAGTAGCTCTGAGTACTGACCTCTAGTAAAAAGGCTTTTGAGGAAATCAGCCTTTAATTGAATTTGCTGAAGTGGTCTGTGTAGCAGATGACCTCAGACCTTTCTTCTAATATCTTGTTTTCTGGAAGTGCAAATGTCTCCTTAGACCCTCAGATGGTGTTGAATAATTAAGGGTTTTTTTCCATAAGCTGTGTGTGAAAATCTGATGATGTAAACTGCATTATCAAAAGTCTCTAAGTCCCATTTTGGAATGATCTTGTAAATCTGTTGAAGCTGATGTACTTCCTGTATCATTTACCCAAATTAGGGCTCATTTCCCTCATGAAAGGCTGAAGAGAAACACTCTTACCAATCCCAGACAGACCACGCACACTTTTAAAGCAAATTGCGAGCTGTGAGATCAGGCAGAAACTAAAACTTCAGCAGGAAAAGGCTTTTCATCAGCAAAACTGCACATATTTGACACTGACTCGTCCTGATTGCCACAAGACAGACTCAGAGCTGTAGAGCCATATCAAAGGCAAAAAAAAATCATTTTCCTGTTAAACTGTGGGATTTGAGAAGCAAGACATGCAACACCAAGTACATCACAGCTTGTCTTTTATGATGGTGTCTTTGTTATTACCAAAGACCACAGACCTGTTTTCTTCAGCATCTAACTCTGAAAATGCAAACATTAATTCTCTTTTTCCTCTATTTCTGCAGCTTGTTGTTGCTTAGTGGAAAATCCATCCAGTTTAGTTCAAGAAAATCAAAAGCCAACTGTTGTAGAAAGTGATTCCATCTAGAATAGGAAACAAACTTATTTTTGAGACAGCAGAACACACAACAGGAGGTGGTTATTTTAAATGTATAATATGTGGTTTAGGAATTAATATTCATAATCTCTTGGAGAAGTTAATTAAAGGAGGTTTATTAGGTATAAGGAGCTCAATACAACATTCATTCAAGTGTAATTAAAATGTGAATTCCTTTGGAGTGAACTTTTCTTGGCTCTAGTGGTGAATGTCCTACTGCAAAGCTGTTTCCTTGCCTTTAGTCAGGGGCTGTGTGGCACTGGCAGATGTGATTTGTCCTGCAGCATTTTAACAAACTGTTCAGGAGTCTGCAATTAGCCAGAAACATTTATTTCATGATCTCTATGACTGCTGCCTGCAATTAAAAAACCCCACAAAACAAAGAACCCTGGATGCCATTCCCCATGACAACTTCATCTCTCACGCTCCCCTTCCCATGTTTATATTTATTTATTAAATGATGGAAGGACAGTTTTACAGCATAAAGATGGGCCAAAGATTGTGTTTGAGGGTGGATGAGATGAAGTATTTTGGAACATGGCCAGAAGCCCTTTGGATACTGGATCCAGGGTATCACAAAATGCTTGGTTCATGGCTTTCCTTGAGCTTAAGTGACTTTGCTGATTTCCAGTGTTGTTGTTTGCTGGAAGGAGAAAAGTTGTCTGTAAATTACTTAAAACTCTGAGTTTTTCAGTCACAGGCTGGGTACTAAACCCTAAAAACATTTTTTGTGTCATGCTTTGTTTTCTGCTGTTCCAACTTGGTCTCCAGTTTTATTTAGAAGTGCCAGAAAAGCCTCTTTCTTCTGTCTGAAATGGTGAGGAGGAGACTTTTAGGGTTTTTAACTGTAGCAGCAACTTGAAGTATTTTGAGAAAGGTGTAGCTAAGTGCGAGATGATAAAATTTAAGAGGGAAAAAAGCAGGGGAGGGAGAGAGTGTAACAGAATTTGATGAATTGGAGAGAACTGGTTGGTCGGTTTGTTTGTTTATTGAAAAATAAAAACTAGAACCAGCATGTTCTTAGTATACAACATTAGCAACCTATTAGTTTTCATAGAAGGGCTCTAAACCCCTGGGACCCTCCAACCTTGCAGTTCTTTTGAAGTTTTTAACAAAATTGCCTCGATGACAGAAAAAAGCTCCAGAGGAGGGGAATGTTTATTTTCCAAGCTACCATTTCGCGTGTGTATTTTGCTTTACAATCTGTCTTGTTGTTTATTGAAAGCTTAAAAATCCCTGTCAGCAACCCCCAAAGCTGGGTTTGGTGAGGATGCTGACTCAGCAATACCAGGCTCACAGAATCCCACAGTTGTGAGGTGGGCTCTCTGGAGATGCCGCAATCCAAACTTGGAGCAGGCGATAAAGGGACATGTCCTGAGAGGGAGACTCCACACCCTCCCTGGGCAGCTGTCCCAGTCCTTTGCCATCCTCCATGGATAGAGATTCATGTGTTTTAGTTTATGGCCAGCACTCCTGGGCACGACTCCACTTACCTGTTCTTTGGCCCTGGGTGTAGCTTTATCCATTCCCAGAAATTAAAAATAATATCCCTCCATCTGCTGATCTAAAAAATCCCACCACAACCATATAGAATTTTTTTTTGTTTGTTTTCCTCTTTTAAAAACCTCTATAAACACCCACTTTTCCTTTCCTAGATCCTGACCTTCGAGACCAAGAACCCGACGGAGCTGGCGGAGCGCTTGCGCTCGGTGTGCGGGAACCAGAGCAACGCGTACGCGCGGCTGCTGGAGTACCGGCTCAATGCCCTGCGCGGGCTCTGGAACGCGCAGCGCCAGCTGGCCCTGGAGGAGCAGCACGACCGCGACAGCTCCGGGGATGAGGAGGCGCTGGCGCTGCTCAAACGCCAGGGGTTGTTACAGCAGCCGGAGCAGGCTCCTTTCACATCCCGCATGGGGCTGCTGCTGGTGTTCCCGCTGATCCAATCGCAGAGCAGAACAGACCCTGCTCTGTGTAACATCACTGCTGAGGTGCTGCTGAATTGCCTTCGGGACTGCCAGCCTCTGAGCCTGACCAAGGAACCGGCTGATTGCCTCAATGGGATCGAGTCCCTGCTCTGCTCCTGGCTCGAGGACACGGCGCCCTCCGGCCAGCACATCCCCTACAAGCAGAAGGAAAATGCTGCTGCCGCCCTGGTTGCCTTGGCTTGTGCAAGGTAAGGGAGCTGTGCTGAAAGAACAGAGAGCTGTGGGATTGTTAAGGTCGGATGTAACATTTAATATTTAAATTCAAGGGTTAAAACTGAAGCTTGGCATAAGGTGAAATCCCAGCCAGATGTTCTCATGGGGTCACAGGTACATAAAAGTTTGCTGGCAAAATAGAGAGAATTAAGGAATTTTGGCGAAGTCCAGCCATGATTCACCATTAACCATATCCCCAAATTCCACATCCGTGGTTTTTGAACCCTTCCAGGATGGTGACTCCAGCACCCCTGGGCAATGCTGTGGTTGGTGTTCATTTTCTCTTTCCATTGAAACAAATCAAAAATTATGTGACTGCACTGACTACTATTGTAATAATAAGTAGTATGTGACTACATATTTTTAGCTTGCACCAGCCTTTCTGATACTTAAATATTGGGTTGGAAAGGGTGAAACTAAGCATTTCTATTTTGCATGTGTTTGGCATATGCAGAAGCAGAAGGGTCTGGGTTAGCAATGCCTCGTGTGCATACTGCTGCTTCCACTGCAGTGAGCTGCTCTAGGAATGGTTCCAAATGTGTTTATCAGGGAGAAAAGTTGTCTCCTTTTCCCTCTGTCCTGCCCTTTTGTGCACCTTTCTTTGGCTGGAGAAGGTGGAGCTGCCAGGTTTCAGGGCAGTTCCTTTGAGATTTGATTTCAGTGTTGTCTCTCAAATGTCTGGAGGTATTTTTTCATTTTTTTGCCAGTGATGAGTTCAACCATTGTAGGTTAAACTACCCCTTGCCCTGCATGGGTTTGGCATCAGGTGATTGAGGACAAATCAGTCATAATTGCTTTTAATCAAAACCTACTTTTATTAGAGGATGGGGAGAGGGAAAGGGAAAAGCCTGCAAAGCCCCATGAATGTGTCTTTAAAGTCACAAGGAGCCTTTTGGAAATGTTGGATTGAATGTTTCACCAGGTCACAGCCTTGTCTGTGAAGTTGTACTCTGATTTAAGATGTTGGAGTTCCCAGGATATGGCATGATTTGCTTTAGGAGAAGGTTTATTCAAATGAAACCTACTTAATCTCTAGTGCACTTGTTTTAATGAAATCAATGAGAAATTTATGGTATGTGGCAAATTATTCTGTCCTGACAACTGCCTTATCTGAAAGGCACTGTACTTGAACATAGCTCAGAGAAATTGGATTTGATAAACACAATTTCATTTCTTTCTTTTTTCCCAGATGTCAATTTGCAGGAAATATGGGATGTTCCCTTGCAGCTGAGCTAGATTTTCAAGTAGAGCTTTTGAACTTCAGGTTGATCTTTTATTTTCTTTGCAAGTCTGCCTTGCATTGCTTAGGGAGTTGAAATATCCCGTTGTGCTTTGTTCACCTCTGAAAGCCTCACACTTTTCCTTTAAATATCTAAGTCATGTGTTGAAGAAAAAACCTTGAAAATGAGACTATTATTGACATTCCTAGTTGCAATCTTGGGTGCTTCTTATTGCTAAAAATAAAACAACAGGGTAAATATTGCTTTAAATAATTAATTGAGGTGCTTTAATGTGTTTGGTGTCAATTTTCTCCAGGCTGAGGTTTCTCAGTGAAAGCAAAGAGCTGAAGATGTCACTGGGGAAAACAGGGATTGGGGTGTGGAGGAGGAAAGCTTGGGAGCTGACTGACCACATGTGACAGCAAAAGGTTGGATTCAGCAGAGGGCAAGGATCTCTGCAGCTGATCACTCCTGTTTGTGAAGAAAGCAGCTCATAACTGACCTAAGACACAGCCAAATTCTCCTACTTAGGTGGGCTGTAATGCCTGGAAATAAAGCTACCACATCTTCCAGAAAATGGCCCTGATCCTTAAAACAGGAATTGTAAAATACAGATTTTTAAAGATGTCTGGATCATCCAAATTTGGGGTTGTGAGGGGAAACCTCATCCCAGTGCACAAATTCCTCAGGAGGGGCAGTGCAGGGGCAGCCCTGGTCTCTGGGAGCAGGGACAGGAATGGCTGGAGCTGTGTCAGGGGGGGTTAGGTTGGGTATCAGGGGAAAGTTCTTCCCCAGAGGGTGCTGGGCACATCCCCAGGGAATGGTCCCAGCCCCGAGGCTGCCAGAGCTCCAGGAGAGTTTGAACAATGCTGTCAGGAACAGGCTGGGATTGTTGGGGTGTCTGTGCAGGGCCTGGAGCTGGATGATGACCCTTGAGGTCCCTTCTGACTTGAGATATTCCATGATTCTGTGCAAAGTAATCAGAAATTTGAGTTGGGAAAAGCATGTCCAGGTGGGAGTGCAGCAGCCCTCGCTCACACTTGGGCTCAGCCAGGAAGATCCATGGGTTACACTGGAGATCTAAATGTGGTTCATCAGCTACAAGAAATGCTGGAAGAGCTGCCTCAGGAGCAGTGCTGAGATGTTTATCAGGTCCCTTTATGAAGATTACCTTTATGAACCTGTTGTTGATGACCCAGCCCATGGCTGCTGCTCTCCCTCCCTACTGGGACTTCAACCTCTTCCAAGAAAGGGTGGTGGAAATTAGGCCAGAGGTTCCCCAGCATTTTGCCTGTCCCCCTCTCTTCCTCCTTCCCCATCCTCCAGGAAAAAGCTGCCAGGCAGAAAAGAAGCTGATGCTATATCCTGGCTGTGGTTCTGGGTGTTCTCTGGCTGCTGTTGTGTGTGTTCAGTCTGCCTTCAATAGACATCTTTAATTCATGTTTTTCTTGTCCTTTTAGAGGGTCGCTGAAAACCTTTGTTCATACAGTGCATCTATTACAGAAACAGACTGAGCTGGGGTCCCTGCCTGTGGCTGATGTTCTCTACAGGTTTGTGGAACTTTTCTCCTTAGAAATGTTTCCAGCAGCTCTGAAGATGTGTGAAGTGCATGTAGGGAGGAATATCTTTAAAAGTGATTAAAAGGCTGTAGAGTTATTGAAAGCTTTAGGGAAGATTGAGGTTTAGTCATGTGCAGAAGACATTAGAAAATCAAATCTAAAAGCATTGATTAGGTTTGGGGTATTTTGTTTTTATTTTTTTTCATTAAATATTGATGATTGCTTTAAGTGGCTTATGAACTGTGACAGAATAATTACTTTAAATACGTCTTTGTCCTAACTTTTAATTTAGCCAATTTTTCCTACTGCTATTCTTCATGAAATTTTATTTTATTTTCTGCTTAAAGGTTGTTGCTTTTGGAGGGAGGCCCTGGTTCCCCTTCGTGCCTGCTTGGAGGGAAGCACATCGTGTCCTGGGGCTTTGAGGACATGTTACCTGCCCCTGATGCCAACACTGGTGCCAGCAGTGAGAATAAAGGTGAATTATTTCATCCCTGTCACTATCAGCACAGGAGGACAGGATGCTTTAAGTGCTGATAATTGTTTAAAGATGAATGTAAAACTTTAGAGTTGGGGCTCAAAAAATGTTGCTTTTTGGTTGCTGAAGAGCAGCTGCTGGTTTAAATGTCAGGTTGTGGGAAACAGTCCAAAGCAGTTGATCCAGTGACCCTTCCTGACTCCAGTGGGAATTTTTCAGAGGGGTCAGACAGAGTTTGGATATTATCCCCTCATTAGAGCGAAATCACTGCCCCTGCAGTATCTCTGTGTTCAATAGCCAGCTATCAGTGGCACAGCAAGTTTATTTTTAGAAGTACAAGTTCATTGTTTGTTTTTCCCTCTGCTTTTGTTTCTACCCAGTTGATTTTGAAGTTCTTTTTTTGATGCTTTCTTTTGTATTTTATTTCCTAGATTCAGTCTCAGCTTTTACTGCTTTGTTTGCTTACTATTTTTGTAATAAATAAGAGTTGACATGGTTTTAGAAGTATTAGTTCAAGCTTTGATGGCATTTAATGCAATCCATAGGAATTAAAAATCTGAGTTGTTATTTTAGGCTACCTGCAGATTTATTGGAGACATCTCTTTTTAGGTGTTTAGGCGAGAGAGTGAGTGAACTTTTCCCTCCTGAGCTGAGTGTCCAGATCCTGTGACCTTCAATAGATTGACTGGACTTGTGTCTCATCCTGAGTATTAATAATTAGTGCTCTGTGTTTCAAACACATTTTGTCTTAATTGAAGTGTTCAGAGGTGGAAGGATCTGAGCAGCTTTAGGAGAATCAGAGTTTGATTCTTTTTCCCTCTCACTGTGTGAGACCATCTGGGCACCTCTGAGGCTTGAAGGAGATGTGAAGAAACCACAGGGTCTCCTGCGCTGTGCCTGTGTTACAGCAGCTCTTAGAGCACCAAACAATAAATTCAATATTAAAAAGGGTTCCCAGGGAGAATTCCCAGCTGGAATGTTACAGAGCTGCTCTCTGCTGTCCTTCTCCTGCTCCAGATGCAGACCTGGGCCGGTGCCTTGCAGCCGATGGGCTCTACCTGTACACGACCAATTCCGTGGGCAGGGGGATCAGCAAACTGGGATCAGGGCTGCATGGAACTCTCAGGTAAGGGACACTTTCCTGCAGAGCTGCTGAGACCCAAAAATTCCTGTTCTGGGAAACCTCTCCCAGGTGTTGGGAGTAGCAAGACTGGAGGATATGGGGCTTTGAAGGAGGTGATTTCTAAAGTCCCTCCCAACCCAAACCAGTCTGATTCCATGATACTGTGAATTTTTGTTAAATGCTATTTTAATGTGTTGAGTTTCTCATCTGAAATTCTTCTTGAGTGTGTTTTGTCTAAAATTAAAGAACAAGTTGAGGTTGGAAGTGACCTGTGGAGGCCATTAGTTCAACCTCCACAGCAGCAGTATTTTAGATTCAATTTTATTTTTTAATGTCTAGTGAGTTCATTGATTCTTTGCTGAGAGGGATATACTACAGACCAGCTCTGTGACTTTTTATTTATAGCTGAGTTTATGAGTGTTTGTTTGCTAATTATGTCGTTCATTAAGTAATTAGTGCAGCTGTGGCTCACTGTAACTCCTTGCTTCTTCATTGCTTGAAAACCGCGAGGCTTTTTACACTTAAATCCTTTCACAACAAAAAGTGCTGACTTGAATAGAAGTTCAGTCAAAGTTCAACGCTGTGGTTGTGAGTTTTTTGATTAAAAAAAAGCCCAAAGAAACAGGGCAGGGTTGAAGGAGTTTGAACATGCTGATGGGTTTTTTCCAGGGGGTTTGTGTACTGCCGGAACGAGGAGCTGGAGACGGGCTGGGTGGCCTTTGGCAACGGCAAACTCCTCCATCGGCCCGTGTCCTTTGATAGCAAACCTCACTACCTGTTCCAGCTCGTGGATCAACATACCCTGCAGGTAAAGGGGACAGGAGCACAACAGGCTGAGTGAATCACACATATTGGAGCTTTAATTAGTTTTATCCTTGAAGTTTCTTGTTCTGTGAAACTGCGTTTTTCTAACCCTGCCTTGAAGTGACTGTGTGGTGAATGTGGTAGAGATTCTACTGTTTCAGTGTGCCTTATACATAAATATATGTATTTATCTATAATTACACTGTTCTGTATTATGGGGCACTGATAGAGCTTGTTCATCCTGGAGGAGACTGAGGGGAGACCTCATTTCAATCCACAGTTTCCTCAGGAGGGGCAGCTCTGTGAGCAGGGGCAGGACCCAGGGAGCAGCTGGAGCTGTGTCAGGACAGGGTTAGGTTGGGTATCAGGGAAAGATTCTTCCCCAGAGGGTGCTGGGCACTGCCCAGGCTCCCCAGGGAATGGTCAAGGCTGCCAGAGCTCCAGGAGCATTTGAGCAATGCTCTAGGGATGCCCAGGGTGGGATTGTTGGGGTGTCTGTGCAGGGCCAGAGTTGGATAAGGATCCCTGTGGGTCCCTTCCCACTCAGGATATTCCATGATTCCAGTGTAGTCACATCTTAAAGCAACCAAACAACAGCAAGATGGACTTGGATTTAAATCAATAATGTGTTCTTCCTGAACAACTCTTTGTTCTTCCCCTGTCCCAAAATTCAGGTGGTGTTTCAGATCTGGTTGTGTTTGTAGATAAACAACTGTTGCCCTTTGTGAAACTGGGGTAGTTTGTTTACTTTGGGGTTTTTCCTGCTGTGGTTTTAAGGATGGATATACATATTTATGTCCAATGTGTTTCCTGAACTGAGAATGTTTAGCTTCCCCTTTTCTTCTCAAGTTTCGAGCAATGTTTGAGAGAAGTTGCAGAAATCAGGTGACTCAATAGGATGTGTATTTTCCTTGTGGTACTGTGGGTTTGTTCTCCATCATTAGAGAAGAGATGATCCTTTTATTTTTAGATAGGTTAAATTTGAGATCTATGAGCTGGTTTGGATATTTGGCAAATATCACAGAATAACTCTTGGTAATAAATCAATGTAATGCTACTACTAAGTCCAGTATTAAGCCTCTTCTTCACTAACTGCATTTGATCTCTATTTATTTTTCATACTGTTCATACTTGTAAGGCCAAATTGCAAAATCAGTCCTGTTAAGATGCTTTCTGTCTCATAGGTATGTCAGATAATCCCAATGCCAGTAAATCACTTCCCAGTTGGCAGCACTATGACCACCGTGCATCTTTCTTCAGATGGCACCTTTTTCTACTGGATTTGGTCTCCTGCAAGCCTCAATGAAAAAACCCCCAAAGGCCACTCTGTCTTTATGGATATTTTTGAAATTATAGTAAGCAAATCATGTGTTTTCTATGCCTGATATTGGTAGCATAAGCCAGCTTAATTAAATAACAGCATTTTCTAATTGACATATTAGGATTGGATATTTATGGGTGTGATCTGAATGGATTTATGTGAAATAACTGAACAGAACAGAAGGTGAACTGTGTAATTCCATCTCCAGAGGATTATTATATTTAGCAATATGACTTCTCTTGTAGCATAAAATGTGGTTTTTATGTCTGTATTTCTGCTCAGCAGAGGAGGATGGAGTGGGATGGTGGAGCTGGAGTTGGGAGGCTGTAGTAGTACAACTTATGGAAAATCCCTAACACTCTAAATCACATCTTCATTAAGAGATGCATTCTGCAGTAAAACATCCCCTGGACGTCATGGTCTGAAGAAATCACTGCTCACACTTTTTGCCTGGAAAAATGATTCAGAGCCAAATGATTTGCAAGTGAAACACCACTAAGAAAATACAAGAGGATTATATATTTTAAGCAGAGTTTCCTAAATAAACTCAAGTTTATGACGAGCAGTTCTGTCTTTAAGAACAGGCGTAAATAGAAGATACCCTATTTAATATCTTGAAGATACCAGATATCTTCTATTTAATTATTCTCTTGAACCATGAAGTCACAAACAACAAAATACTCCACAAACAACAAAAAAATGATAAAATACAACAAAAAGTTGCTTTCAGAACTTTGTTTTTGCAAAAATTTATCTCAGCAAAGTTTTACTTTGTATCGCCACCTGATACAATTCAGCTGATCTCTCACCGATGGATTTCAGCATCTAAAGTACTTTTTCCCCCCATTTTACTAGGTTGAAAATGGCATTTGTATAGCAAATCCTCTGCAGGAAAGAATAATCCTGATGAGGAAAGAGGGGGAATCTGCCAAGAGCATCAATGAGATGCTGCTGAGCCGCCTGTCCCGGTACCGTGCCTCCCCCTCGGCCACCCTCGCTGCTCTCACAGGCTCCACCATCTCTAACACCCTCAAGGAGGACCAGGCAGGTCAGAAACTCTTCACTTTGCATTCCTTAACACACACAGCATCCATCCTGGTTATTACTGACCTCTTAGGACAGGTTTAAAAAAAAAAAAACTGTGTGATTTTTGTCTTTTTTCCCTAAATATGTAGTTGGAAGATCCACGTGGTATTTCCTTAATGCTAGAATTATCAATTCCTTTGCTAAATTAGGATTGTGAGGAAAGTTTAGGGATGGAAAATGGGAAGCATCTTTTTCCAATTTCATATTGAACTAGTTTGGGGAATCTGATGTTGCATTTATCTGCTGGCAGCTCAGCTCGGCTTCTAATTGGTGTGTAAAAATGGCCTGCAGGTTAGAAAATTCCAGTCACTGGAATATTACAAATCTTAGGTGATTTTGCACCTTTTCAAGGTCATCTGCACAATGTTTGGATATTCTTTTATGGAAACAACCCAAGTTAATGAGGGAATCTTTAATGAACTGCACTGATGGCTTTCAGAATGATCTGGAGCTTTGTTAAATTTGTCTGAAGATTTTATTCAGTTTTTCTTGAATTATTTCTTTTCTTCCTTCACAAGTACATGAGTTTTCTTTCTTCAATTTGAAACAACTGAAAGTATTTCCATAAAAATAAATTATACATGAAATGGGTCTGCTTCCAGGGAATTTGGCAAGGAGTTAGCTTGGAGAGCTATTTTAAAGGTTGTGTTTTGCCATTTAACAACTCAAGTGCTACAGAAAAAGGAGAGTAAATGGCTATTCTTGGCTAATTCTTGAGTCAGCACTCAAAAAGTGTTGATCAGCTGTTGCAGGAGGGAGATCATTTGGGCTGTCGATGTTTCATGAGGAGCAGGAAAACTTAAACCAGTAAATGCATAGTGAATCTCAAGTGATCTCTGTGAGGAGATAATTTGACTCCCAAGTGCTTTCAATGTAGTTATCATGACACAATTCTTAATAGTTTTGGTTGTACCTAATTTTTTATTTATTTTATTTTGAAGTTGTTTTCTTTAGTTGACTAACCCGTGAAACTCTTTGTAGCCTTGTGGGGATTGATGCTGAATGTGTGAGGTTGGGAGGCCACAGAGAAGTCGTGGATGCCCCATCCCTGGAAGTGCTCAAGGCAAGGCTCATGGAGCTCTGAGCAACCTGGTCTCGTGGAAGGGGTGTCCCTGTCCACGAGGTTGGAATGGGATGGTCTTGAAGGTCCCTTCCAACCCAAACCTTCTGGAATTCTGTAGAAACTTCTTCACAGAACTTCTAAATATCCTTTGGAGCCCCAAGCAGAGCTCTGCCTTGTTCTGCACAAGTGCAGTTTGTGACCTTTCTGTGGTGCATTGCAGCTGCCAACACGAGCTGTGGGCTGCCCCTGAAGATGCTGAGGAAGACCCCAATCTACACGTGTGGGACATACCTGGTGATGCTGGTGCCTCCCCCGGGGGGCTCGGGCAGCTCGGCCACGCGCTCGCTCTTCGGGGGCACCAGCGCTTTGTCCTCCTTAAAAAGTAAGTCAGAGCCATTTGTGGCAGACTGGGAGTCCTTGGCAGTCTGGAATGCAATAAACTTCTGAGGAATTGATTGGAGCTGTGTTTCTATGTAGTTCTTGCCTCCAGCCTGGTGTTCAACATCTCGGATGGGCAGTTCACCAGCAGGGCAGATCTCATCGATGCTGCAGGCAGCTCGCTCGGACGGGGGGCTCTGGTGCCAGGGCTTGGTAAGGAATACAGCAGTCCTCAGATCCTAAAGAATCCATCTGGGCTTGAATTTGCAGTCAGCAGCTCTGCTGTGGGGTGGGGTTGCATGTCCATGGTGAAATTTTATAAACTTCTAAAGCAAATAGTTTGGGTTTACGATGCCTATAAAGATGCTTCAGTCTGGTTTTCTGCTAAATTGATGTGTGAAATATTTTCCTTCTCTCAGGTGCCTGTTATGATACAATGAATAACATGATCTGGACGTGCTCCAATGATTATATTGATCAGTGGTGCAATCCTGGGAACCAGGCATTCCACTGTGTGTGCCAGAGGCTGGGAGTGAGTCACATCATCACAGAGCCCAAAGGTGAGGGGAACGCAGGAGTCAGCACTTAGTACAAAGGGGAAGTGAAACAGAGGAGTGGCAGAGAAAAACGGACAGAAACTGCCTTGCTGTTACAAGCTGAGTTAATTCCTGAAAAGAGTTGTAACTCTTGGTCATGGTTTAGCTTTGATTTAAGAGAGGGAAAAGTACAAAATGTGGGATATGTGGAAGATTCCATATTCTTGCTGCCTTCAGCACATTAAAAAGGTGTTTTGGGTAATCCTTTGATGCCCTGAAGTTGATTTATTGCCTTTTAGAAGCAAAGGCTGATGATGCAGTCTGTGTTTATAGACAACATTTGAACTCTCCTCTCCTTCCAGGGGATGCAACAACCACAAATGCTGTCATTAACCAGTTACTGCACCATGTTGGTGCCATGTGCATCCACCAACTCAACCTCCTGGCAGCCAGCAACAACCTCCCCATCAGCAATTTTTTGGGCAAGCAGCATCCCATTGAAGCCCATCACCTGAGCAGCATCTGTGACATTATGGAGAAGGCCATGGTCAATGGAGACACCTGCATCATCCGCTGCATCCTCGTTGTCTTCCAGGTACAGAACCTTCAATGGACTTCAAAATTCACATGGAAAAATGAACAACTTGGTTTGGAGTACAGGCAACCACTGATTTTATTTTTATTTAATTTTATTTCTTTTTCTCCATTGGAATCCATGTAATGGAGGTTAGCAGTGGCTTTGCAATATTTTATATATTCATTTAAGAGCCCTAATTTAAATAACCTCTCTGTGTTTAATTTTAATCTCTAAAGGTAGAGATTATATTTCCTTCTTTCTTTGTGTTTCCCTCCCCACCATTTTTTGATTCAAAATCAGATCCTGACTCTCAGATTTCTAGACCCACACGAATCGTTTGAGAAACTGTCTGCAGAAAATAAATTATTGTAAGTAATGTTTCTATTTTTTATATTAATACTGTTTTGTTTAATTTTTCTTAGGTGGTTTTTAAATTTTTCTTCAGCCCCCAAACCGAAAGGAACAGAGACATTGTCAGAAGGTCTGGGCTGTTACTGTGGCAGTTACTGATGGCCCCAAGGGATCAGATCTGCTCTGAAATCCAGAAGGAAGTTTGTCTGGCTATTAGGTGAATATCTGTTTTATCAAGTTCAATCTAACTTGGATTTTAGTTTCTTTGAAATGTAGTGACAGATAAACATTCACATTGTATTCAGTTTAATTTTGCACTCATAGGAAAATACGTAGTGTGATGGATTTTAAGACATAATATGGTAAAATTATTACAGTTTGTGAAGAAGAGAAATACAGTGTGTTGTCTTGATGAAATAACAGGTAGTAATTACTTTCTTATTTTTAATTTGTTTCTTTTTTACTTTCTTTCTTAAGGATTTTTTGAAATGTTTATTATAAAATAGTTGCTGGATTCAAGCAAAGTTTCCTTGAGCAAGTTCCTGTGGTGTTCAGGAAAAGGCAAAGCTGGTGTTGGCAGTTCTTACCTCAGTGTTTTAAGTGGTAACCATGGAGTTCTCCTGGACAAAAGGAATGTGAGGAGAAGCAGAATTAATAATACTGGGGGGGTTAATAATACTGGAGCAAGGCTCTGAGACTGAAGGCCCATGGAAAAAAACAAAACATGTGGTTGTATCTCCTGAAAAGGAGATAAGGGAAACCTCAGGACCAAGGAATGCTGGCTCCAGTGTGCCAAGGACAAACAGAGCCTGCATTTTCCAGTGGGAAGTGCTCCAGAGGTTGAAAAAAATCTTTTGAAGATCAACCTGCATTTTCTTGGTGTGAATCACAGCATTCCAAATTTCTGTGGCTCTGTGCAACTCTGAGTGAAGAGTAATTTGGCTCAGGAGGATGACCTGGCATTTTCAGGGTTGTGTTTCCTGTCACCTGCATGGATGCCTTGTAGTACCTGTGTGTTCCAGTGCCTTGTTAAACAGTTCCAAGGTGGGGCCTGGCTCATGTTTCCTTCCTCGTGTTTTCTCCTTGGGGGATTCTGGTGCCAGTGGAACCCTCAAAGGGAGCTGGCAGTGTGTGATAACTTTTCCTGAGGTTTCTATCAGAGTGGATCAGCATGAGCCAGAGGGAAGGAAGCTGCAGTAATCTCTGCTCTCAGTGTGAAGCTGAAAAGCATCCCAGGTTTTTCGGTTTTTTTGGTTTTTTGGGGGGTTTTTTGTTTGTTTTTTTTTTCTTTTTCTGTTACTGAAAAAGAAAAGGGAAAGGAAATGGCAAAGTTGTGTAATGATTTCAGCACTTCAGACAGGCATGAAGTGCTCCTTTGAAGTGATTGTGATCTCAATGGGGGAATTCACATAGAAAGGACAGAGTTCATCACAAGTTAGAGGGAAAAAGTCTCCTCATGGAATGTTTCTGCAGAGCTGGGGTGTTCCTGAAATGCTCCTTCCAGAATCTTCTGTGTAGCTTAAACTAAGACTTCTATAGAGCCAGTCTCCAAAAAGTACAAAACTGTAGCAGTAGTGATTTCTTGATTATTGTATGTTTATTTTCCACTGTTCTTGGCACAGAGAAGCCTCAGCTCTTATCCCATTACCAGAGTTTTTGGAGGTTTTCTCTGAGCCATCATCATTTTTCCTGATATCTCTGTTTTTTAACAAACTGATTGTGCTGCCCTGTGTGCAAGTGATGAATGGGGAGTTTTCCAGAGGGAAGCAAATAGCTCTTGGAGAAGTTTTGGGACCTAAACAATAAAATATAATTGATTACAAGAGATTCCTGGAGAAAACAGCTGCTTATGTCCTAATATTGATGTTAAAATCTGGGAGATGCTCTTCTAAGCCTTTACACAGACATTGTAAATGTTCCATCAGGTGCTGAGTCTAAGGTACTATTTATCACATGTCCACTGAAATGGTTTTTTTTCATTTCTAAATCCATCAAGTAATGCATGGTTTTATTTTTTCCTTAGCTCTGGTTTAAATATCCTGTATCCTGGAGAAGCAGAAATCAATAATTTATTGAAATTGGTCTTAACTGAAGGTGAGAATGTCTTATTGCCTGATGAGAGTGGGGTTTTTCTGAGAACAAAAAATCAGAGTACATCTCAAGCTTAGAGGGAAAACAATTAGGGATATTGGGGCACTACTCTGCTTTAAATCCATGCTTTTCTAGGAAGTTATGGAATGCTTCAACTTCCAAAAGGCTGCATGGCCTAGGGTAGATCAGGTAGAAAAAAAGGAATATTTGCAAGTACCCGGTAATCAGAGGTGATGTTAGAACTCAGTGAAGGGGGAATAATATCCTTGAGTTCAGCAGGAAATGGGAATCTGGCCTTGGAAGCAGCTGATGCTCAGTAATTTGTTATTTCACAGGAGTGTGTTGGTGCTCAGTGTTGGGAATTTCCAACAGTGCCATGGGCAGGAAAAGTGCTCCCAGTCTGGGACAGTAGCCCTGGGAATGCAGCCATTCCTGAGCTGTAGTCTGTGTTAAATGAGGGATTGGGGAAATAAAATCTTGTCTGTAAAATGCTGCTTTGCAAAAGTTTTTTATTTTCCTTTTAGGAGAGAGGAACAGTGGCCTCTCCCAGCTCCGGGATGTTATCCTGACCAATTTAGCTGAGCAGCTGCAGAACAACAGATTTGGAAGTGAAGATGATGATCATTATAGGTAAAAAGCCTCTCTTTACAGGGTATTTTTCTGTTATTTTCATGAGGTGAACTTGCAGGAAGTTCTGCTGGAATTGCTTGGTGTGTTCCTGCAGTGTGATCTGAATGTTTGTGTCTGTGGGGGAAGATTTCTTTAGGGTGAGGGAGAGATTTGATGTTTTAGGGCAACCTTTGGATGCTTCTGGACCCAGACTGGGTTTGGAATTCTTTGTTCCTTGCCATATTCATGGTAAATTTGAATGATAATTTAATAAATATGATTTTATAACATTTCTCTGCATATCATAGGTGACTTTCCAGCAGTAAAACTGCCACTCTCAAGTACCTGTTCAAGTTGGGAGGAGTCTTTTATAGGAAATCAGATAAGAAATCAGATTTACATCAGCACAGTGCAGCAAAGCCCTGGAAATCTCTTGTACTTGTTAAACATTTCAACCTTGTAGTTTTTTTGTGTCTGAATTTGAAGTTTGATCCTTGTTTAGGTTTCCCATAATCTGGGATCCAGCTTGCAGAGTGAGCTGAGCTGTACAAAATGCTCAATAATTCCTGATTAACATTTTCCCCTTCTTGCCTCTCTTGAAGACTCAATGATGAGCTCTTGCACTACATCCTCAAGATTGTTGTCCGAGAATCTTGTGTCTTAATCACCAAGTGCCAAACCGTATCTAAAGATGACTTTCAAAGGCTTCTTTCAACTGTGCCTGTAAGTAAAATGTGTTTTGATAAAAGTATCTCTGCCTTTGGCTTCTTTTCCTCCTTGAATCTATCCTCTTCACTGAGTGAAAGGAGATGAAATTTTTATAGTTGTGTCTAAACAAATCCAGCAGAATTGTCTTTTGTTAATGCTGTGCAGAGAAAAGAATAATTTCTCACAGCAAATGAAATCATTCAGTATGCTGGAATGGGTTTGTACATGGATTTTTTTTCCAGTTGCTCTGGTTGCTGTTCAGTTTAAGTGAAGTTTGTGGATCTCAATATTCAGAGCCTTACAGCAGCTTAAAAAAATCAAACATGCAGTTGTATATTGTTGTTCATACAGGGTGAAAGAGTTATCAGTGACAGAAATGAGTGAAAACTGATGTTTGATGGTAAAACCATGGGCAGGTGTTTTCAGCAGGATCAGCTCCCTGAGAAAGGCAGATTGAGTTTCCATAAAAACACCAGGAGGGGACAGGATGTTCTGGCCTGTGGGGAGGAGGAGTGACATGGAACCATCACCTTCAGGAGTGTGAATTATATTTCTCTCTCTAGTGGCATGATCTTTTCAGAATTAATTAATTCTTAGAGTTACTGAATATTACTATAATGTTCCAAATCTGAACAAAGTTATGCTGCCTCTATATTTTTATCAGTTATTTCACAAAATTCAGCATCTTGCAACAGGTTTCTTAAATATATAAAATTATTTCTTTGCACTTTCCTTTCTTCTTCCTCAACCTTTTTTTCCTCTCTCCAACTTCCAAGTCTGAGGCTTGCCTGACTCAGAGTTGGTGAAGGGTTTGGATAATTGAAAGTTTTACTTATTTGTGTTCAAGGCTGCGTCCTCGTGCTTGCGGTACCTGATGGCTGTGCAGAACCACCTCCTCAGTAACACTATTTTGATTAAACCTGATGACAATGATGACAGTGACAGCTCCTTGCAGGGAGAGACATTGAAGGTACAGGTAAACACCAAGTTTTATTCTAGTATGGCTCTCTCCAGTCAGTGTGCCTGTGACACCTTGTTCCTGCAGTGCATTTGCTGTTTGCTGGTGGTTCTTCTCCTTTTGATAAAGTTAAATAGCTGGAGAACAGGGGAAAACAGTCCAGAGTAAAATCTGCAGTTATTCTGTGTTCAGGATTCCAGCTTGCATTCCCTACTATCAGTGAGAGCAGACACTTGCCTTCCTAAATGTATCTATAATGAGATTTTAAGTAGATTTTAATTAATGTGTGCTAGGAGGATTTCTGGCATGAGAATTTCCTTTCCTGGACACATTACCCCAGACACTTTTTCTTCTCCAAATCATTCAGGTGGTCCTTGAAAAAATATTTTTAAATAAGTAGAAAAGGGGTTTCTTCTTTGCCTTCCCTGGCTTCTGCTTTTTTGCAGTTTAAACAAAGCTTATGTAGAACCACCTCCATCAGTTGTCTGAAATAGAGAGAATAAAGTTTGTGGCAAGGAAGCTGTTAGAGGACAAGGTTTGAGGACAGGCTTTGGTTGGTAGAAGTTTATTAAAATGCTGCATTTCACAGTGCTTCATCCAACTCCCACATTTGCCCTGGAGTGCAGGTTGTCTGCTTGTAGTAGTTTTGGTAATAATTCTTCCCTAATGGAATTGATTTCTGAATTTCTGATATTTTGCTAAGCTGGTTTTCTCTGCTGCTCTTTGAGGCTGTGTGTGTTCGTGAGCTGCTGCAGTTGGAAGTGATTTGTTCAGGTTCATTGAGTAAATGCTAAATATTGGAGTATTTTTCTTGTCTCACTATTCACGCCGTGTTCATTGTTCAGTTTCTCTCTCTGCAGTGCTGCTCATCCCTGCTAGGACATTGTGTCACCAGTCCTGTACCTTGGCTGGCTCTCAGCTCTCTCCTGTGCTGGACTTGGGGATTCCTTCCCTCTAGAAACTGGATGTGCATCCTCTAAAACATGCACCTAGTTTCTCCCAGCACTTTGGGGCTTAACATTAATCAAATTTAAGTCTTGGATGAATCTCCTGCTGCAGGCCTGCCAGGTCACATTATCATTCTTTTTCATTTGGAAATCCATCTTTTTGTTCTGTTGTCCTTTTTGGGGGAATTCTGTGAGAATTTAAGTGTTCTGTAACTCTTTTTTCTTTGTTGTTGTTTTTGACTTAGGAACTCAAGACCAGCATTTTGTCTCTTGCCACACAAATTCTGACAGGATGTGATGAAGTCTTAGAAATGCTGCAACAAGTCACTACAGCACTAATTAACAGTGACATTTCTGACAGGGAGCAAAGGTAAGACAATTGGGAGGATCTAATTTGGAAACAGGGAACTGCTGCTCTTTGTGGCTCATTGTTACAAGCACAGTTAGCATTAATTATTCTTTATCACTTTATATTTGAGCTTTGAATGCACAGGAACTGTTTCTTCCTGTGGCAATTGTTTAGCACTCAGCTGGAGGAGAATTTAGAATCACTCTCTGTGTCAGTCGTGATCATCTGTAGGTTGATATTTCTGTAGGAACCTCCAATTGGGGAGGTTTTAGTCAGTTATAATGGGATTTATGAGTAGGATACCTGGAAATAAACTGTAATTAGCTGAGAATACTCCTGTAAGCTAAAACAATTGTTTATTTTTCAATTCCTGATTATTACATCCCTAGTAGCTGGATTAGATATTTATGCATGACAATCCCTGGGTGTTGATATCCCACATATTCCATCACCTGCCCTTCCCTGTCTCCCCTCCTCTTAAAAATACATCTTGGGAATGAGGTGGAAACAAAAGCTGTGAACTTTTCTTTCCTCAAACAAGCAGCTCCCTGTCCCAGCTGTGTTCCAGGTTTCACTTTCTGCTTCCGTGGGCCTGCAAGATTAGTTGTGTTTATTGACAGTACACAATTCCTGGGTGATATTTTCATTCGAGTTCATGTTCAAATATATTTTTGTAGCTGCAGATCCTTTTCAAGTCCTTTGAGCTCCATGTGCTGGGAGCTGATATCCACACTGGTGCATTTATGTTTGATGGGGACTTTCATCCCCTGTGCCCAGGGGAGCTTATCCTTCTCTGAGTAATTATTAAACTGTTGATTTACTGTCTCTGCTCTCAGATTGTTCAGTGAGAATTGTCAGCAATTCAAGGTCACTGACACTTGGGAGAAATTGTAGTGGTTTCAAGATTGTTTGGGGGATTTTGTTCAGATAATACAAACATTCTCTACTGAATTTTGAATTGCTGTTCCAAGATGAAACACAGGTGACTAGGAGCAGAAGTGCTGCTCTGTGAAAAGAGTTGTTCCTGTGTGACTTTGGCTCTCCTTCCAGGTTAAAAGGCCTGGAGCAGATCACAAAGGCCACCATGCTTGGCCACCTGCTGCCTGTGCTGCTGACATCCCTGATGCACCCAAACCTGCAGACCCTGACCATGGCTGATGCCCTGATGCCTCAGCTGGTGCAGCTGGTCCTTTACACCAGCCAGGTACGGGCTCTGTGCCACCCCTGGGGCCTGCAGCCTCCAAAATGCTGCTCAGCTTCCTCCAGAGACTCATCCACACACCAGAGTTCAGAGTTTCTCAACAGCTGCCAAAGCTGCTGAATGTTAAATTTAACTGCTCCAGGAGCTACTCAGTAGTGATTTATGGTCAATAACAACAGTAGGATTGTTAATTATTTCAATAATGAGCTCTTAAAATGCTTTACAGTTTGCATGTCCCTAACACTGTGTATTTTGGGCCACAGACTGCACTGCTGCTTAAAACCCAGTCTCCAGTTTTCTCAGAACTGAACAGTTCCCCCAGTTGTGCTCCAGAGCAGAAAGGGAAGCAGTTACCTGATGAGAGGTGATTTTCTTTACATTTGGGTCTTTGCATGGGATAAACTGAACTATGTCTGTTTGACCTTTGCTGTGGGATAAAGCAGCAGTTTTTATTTGAATTAATTTTTAAAGGTGTGCTGGTCTGATTTCTAAGGCTGTCTCAGCTTTATATAAGCTTTTGCAAAAGGCAGTTAGTTCCAAATTTTGTTCTGTATATAGAATTAAACTATTAATAACTTCAGGTTGTTCACACAAAATATGGTTTGTTTTGGTTTTTTTCCTCACCTCAAGCATTAGAAATGAATTCTAAATGTTCTCTCACAATAAATTAGGCTAAGGAGGACCATCAAGAGAAAATGTAAATTGCTCTGGCAGCATGAGATACAGAATTAAAACCATTGCAAAGCTATTAAATGGTTTAATTTACACAGAAATAACATTTTTAACTCCTGCATTTAAATGCTGTGTCTCAGCTTAAAGTTTTCCAGCTCCTGCTTAAGAACAGAAACAAACAGCTAAAATCAAATAAAAATGCTTATTTGCAGCATTGGAGAATTTGGAATACTAAAGACTTTGTGACAATGGGATGTTTTTGTGAATAAGAGTAGATGTAATGTATGAATAATGATGATAATTTATATAATGATAATAATATGTGTCATATATGAATTCCCTCCATACAATCATGCCTAAAACCAGGAGTCAATTCTTGTCTCTGTGTGTCAGTCCTGAGAGGGGATTTTTAAGTACTTCATATCTGAATGTCTGAATGACAGAAATCCCTGTGCTGTATTTTAGGCCTGATTTCTCACTCTAATTTCAGGATGCTGGAAGAGAAGGAAGAGCCAGGATTCCTGACTGGTTTAAAGATCCCTGCTCCCTGGGCTGCTGGGAAGACTGTGGAGACAGTGCATCCTGTCAGGGATAATTATAAATTTAAGGAAACTGTGCACATTCCAGGAGCCCGCTGTTTGTATCTTAGATTTGACAACAGATGCTCCTCCCAGTATGATTATGACAAGGTAAGCAAGGGCCAGCTCAGCACCTCTGCAATGAGGGAATTCCCTCAAAAAAAGTGGGGTTCTGCCATGGGACAAGTGTGGGAGGCTCCAGGGATTGGGAGGTTAAGGGGTGGTTTGGGTTGGTTTTTCCCCTCAGAAATTCTATCGGTTCTGGTTTTGTAAAAAATAATTTCAGGCTGGCTCAGACTGTCCAAGTTTGACTTTTCTCATTTTCACTCATGTTCAGTTTTCCTTATATCCCAAATTTTAATCCAGCTGCCTCCTTTGATCAGCACAGTTGCTTTAAACTGGGCAGAGCTGGAGAGGTTCCTTTTTCCCTGATGATAAAGAGTTTGTTTATCTGGATTAATAGGAACAAATACTTTAATTTTAAGAAAACAACCAATAGCACTTATCCACTTTGTATTATCAGAGAGTATCATCAGAGCTTGTGCTGCTTGCTGAGTGCTGCTGTTTATTCTTTGGCATATAGCAAATCCTGATGCTCATAAATAACTAATGGGAGTATCTTCAGTATTGGTATCACCCATTACTGATTAAACTCCCCCCAAAAAAATCTGATCCCACCAAAGTCACTGACAAAACTTTGGCTTTGCTGGGAGCAGGATCAGCTCCTCACTGCTGGGGGAGGAATTTGTTCTCTGCCTCAGGGCTGGCAGTCAGGATTGCTCCTGCTCTCTGCTGTGTGAGCAGGGACCAAGCCCCTGGAGTCTCTGAGTCCCTGCATGCCTCAGTTTCCCCATCTGTAAAATGGGGATAATAATACTTAACCCTGCTGCCCTCACAGAGCTTGTGAGGATTGGTTCAGGTGCATGGAGCGCTTCGAGACTCGAAAGCGTGGTGGAAGTGCTAAGTATTATTATTATTATTAGGTTTTCTTGTTTTTCTCTTACAGTCTAACAGTGTATTTTATGTTTTGAAGTTGGTGATCTATGCTGGTCCTAGCACAAACAGTAGGAAGGTTGCTGAGTATGGAGGCAATACACTGGGATATGGCAGCCGTAGTGTCTTAGGAACGGGGTGGCCCAAGGACTTAGTGAAGGTACAGTATTCCCATGCACCTCTCTTTCCCATAGAAAATTCCCTTTGGAAACCATGCCCAGCCCATTTACCCTCACAGCTATGCATTCCAAGCTTTTAAATGTACACTTATCCATGATGAGATCCCTGCTCAGTGAGCTGTTGTGTCCTTGGGGGAGAGCTTTAAACTCAGCCCTGTGTTCCGTGTGATGCTTCCCTTGGAGTTTGTTTTGTGTCTTCCTGGAGTTCCTGGTGGAGATGTTTTGAGTCCTGGAGTCTCTAATGCTCTTCTCCTAAGTACACCCTCCTAGGAGAAGATTTTCTTAAAGTCAGTTTTTTGGATAATAACCCCCAAATGTATCAAGTAGCAAATGTAACAAATAAATTTCAACCATTTCTGTTGGATTTTAAAATATCATTGGGTGCTTTTGGCAGTAAAACTAAGAAGAATCTCTCAAACTTCTTGAAACCTCAGCATTTCAGTGCTTTGGCAATGTGTCCCCTCACACTCTCTGCAGTGTGATTTTATTTTTAATACGCATTTGTGCTGCTACATTGTCCCACACTGAAACTGGGACTTACTTAACAAAAACACATTGTAAAAAGAAATTGAGAGGTAATAAACTGGAAGGAAATTTCAGACAAGAACTCCATTGTTCACAATTAGTGGAATTTGGTTTATTTTTCACACATGAATTTTTGATACTATTCTTTTAACAAGCTCCTTGATTAATTTGTCATTCTTCTAATTGAAGAGTTTGTCTGTCCTCCTTCAGGAAGAGAATTGTTAATTATTGCCTGGTTTCTTGCAGACAAACAGTGAAAATCAAGGCTAAGTAACACACTGATAATTTCTACTTTTGATTTTACAGCTATGGTGGTTCTTTTCATTTTACTGTAGTCAGCCAGCAGCAAAAATAAGTTTTCCACTAAAAGACACCTTTACAGAAAGGAAAGGAAAAAACCTTAAATCAGAATATCTCATTTGAGATACAAACAATCCCCAGATAACTGTCATTAAAAGCATTCATCTGTAAAACAAACCACTTGTGTGAAAACCTGTTTGTTTGCCTCAAATATTAAATATATTTTCTTTTTTTCCCCCCTCTTCCTGCCGTGGATATTTGAAGGTGGAAGGAGACACAGTGACGTTCTCCTTTGAAATGCGGAGTGGGCGGGAGCACAACACTCCGGACAAAGCCATGTGGGGCTTTGCCTGCACTGTCCGAGCACAGGTATTCCAGGGGAAAATCCCAAGGGAGAGCTGCAGCTTCCACTGCCTCCTCCTGCCTGCCACACATTCCAGATCCATGGAAATGTGCTTTCCAGCTTGGCAGCTGGAAATGGAAACCAGCAGCGACTGGTTGGGGCAGTGAGACAAATCAAAGAGTTTGGGATGCAGAGATCCCTGTGGATGGGCTGGCACGTAGGGATTCATGGAGATAGTTGTTAGCAAATCATCTATCTCCTGAAGCCACTCCAGCATCTCTTGCTGCTTGGGTCAGGATTTCTCTGTAACAACCTGAAAATCAGAGTTGTCCTGAGGAAATAATGATTCCAGCCCATGAAGAAGAGAGGGGAGGGATTCTGGGATCAAACACAGGGAGTCTTGCATCCCACTAAAAGTTGGGATGACTGAACCAAAAATAACTTCACCTGTTTCTTCTTGGTTCAGGGAAATAATGTCAATATCCCTTACTTGTCTTGAGTTGTTCTTACAAGTTGCTGTTAATTGTTGAGCATTTTTTGTGTAAGAGTTAAGGCTGATATCGAGTTATATCTTACATTTAAGATACTATATGTAAAATCTCCTATGTTGAATCTATTGGAAAGGACTTCCTGGTGGATTGCTTGAGTTTCTCCCTGTTCCTGCTGCAGGAATCCTCAGAGGATGTGTCGGGAGGTTTGCCATTCCTGGTTGACCTGGCCCTGGGCCTCTCTGTGCTGGCCTGTTCCATGCTGAGGATTTTGTACAATGGGCCAGAAATTACCAAAGATGAAGAAACCTGTCAAGAGCTCTTAAGATCTAAACTCTTACAAAGGTAAAAAAAAAAATCAATTTTGATCTGAATGCTTTTTTTCTGAGGGGAAGTGACTTCTTGTGCTCAACTCTTGTGCTGTAAGGTGATGTTTGGATCATTTTTCCTGTAGTTTGTTCAGCAATTTGTGTTGCCTAAAACTGAGGGAATATTCTCCAAAACAGAAGGGTTTTTGAGAATTGAAGGAGGGTTTGATTATGCTTGGTACAAGCCACACTTCATATATGAATATTTAATCTTTGTAACTTGTCGACTGAAGTGTCTTTCTTAGTGAGGAGGGAAATAAAGATTCTTTTAATTGTTTTTTCTCCTTTTTGCAGGTGCCAGTGGCAGGTGGAAGCCAACGGGGTCATATCTCCAGCCCTTACTCCAAGCCCTTCCCCATTGCCTCTGACCATAGAGGAGGACAGGGAATTCACATACCCCTCTGATGTGCTCGTGCCTCCTGTTGGACACTACTTTGATTTGCCCAGGATTAGGCTGCCCCCAGGAATCATGATCAAGCTCAGGGAAATTTCTGGACGTGCTCGGCCTCAATTTAGACCCAGTATAAAGTAAGGAGTCCTTGTTTCCCTCTGGGTTTTTAACCTTCTTTGTGAATGCAGCATCTGATGATTTATGAATATGAATTGTCCAAGTTGGTCTCTTACTCCTGATTAATGAGTTTGGCTTTCCCTGGAACCCTAGGGAAGTGATCCAGCCAGAAGTCATGGAGGAGATGGTGGTTTCGTGTGTGATTAAACATCTCAATTTGGTTGATGCTCTCCAGTCCCTGATAAATTTCCAGTATCAGGAGGAACATGCTGAAGAATATGATTTACTTTGTAAAATTATGGGAGAGACCTTCAAGAAGCTGAATGCCATGGAGAGACAACTGCAGGTAAAAAGAAAATAATTTAAAACAGCAGAAGGCTTGTTTTGGGAGTAAAGATGTATTTTAGCACCACAGAAATACAAAATGAACTCAGATTTCTTCCTTTAAAATCCATTTTACACATTAAGTGCAACAAGTGTGATTTTTGTCTCTTTATCAGAGTGTGGCTGAGCTGGAGCAGAAGTGGCAGAACGAGGTGGATGATGCCATGCATGGGAAGCTGGAGAACAATGTCCCCTTTTTTTATGATTATCACTTCAATGAGGTGAGCCCTGGGGCTGCTGTGGGTGTTTGTGCCCAACTCTGCTCCCTCAAAACACATTCATCCTTCCCCTTTCCTTTGTTTAGAGCAAAATGAAGGAGCTGGAGCTTCTGTGTTCAATGAAGGAAGTTTGTTTTGATGGGAGTGATCTTGAGAACGTGGTCCTGGCATTAAGGTCAGTATTGGTGAACATTTAGCCCTCAAAGGAGGGATGGCTTCAGGGGAATTCCAAGGAGTTCCAAAGGTGTCTGATGAAATTACTAGAAAGTTCTGTGCTAAATATATTAATATTAATACTGACAACTCCTTGTGTTTGCTAACCAATCACTTGTTTATTTCTTCAATTTTTTCTGCTTTCTCCTTTGTTGGCTTAGAACAAACTGATGCCGTAATTCCTCTTTAGCTGACCTTTCCCACGGTAACACTTCCCTTCTGAAAGCATTCAAATATGGACTTGGTTTCTTTTGCTTCCCTTTCATAATCCTAGGGAGAAGTTTTTCCAAGAGGTGAATTCACTGATCCAGAAGACCTCTCATCCCTTAGCCAAGACAAAAACCCTGGTGAAGAGCTTGATGAACAGAGCAGAGCTGTTGTTGCATGTGACCATTGCAGCACAGTCTGGGATCACAAGGAGCATATCTGGGACCCCTGCAGAGACTCCAGGTACATCTCTCATTACCAGCATTTGCTAAAGATAACTTTTATTTCTTATTTTTCCCTCTTTTACTTAAAATTAAACTATTTTTTCCGTAAATTAAATTCATTCTTTTACAATAAATAAAGTCGAGTCTTTGTTTTCTGATTGCCATGATGATGGTAAATAAAAATCTGAGTAAAAATGGGTGGAATTTAAACCTCAGTCTCCTGATTTATTGAGGAAAAATACTTAAACAAATCAAAAGAAATCTGATTTGAAACAATACCTGAAAACAGGAAAATCCTCAGGGCTGGTTTTGTACTTTGTTTTTAGTGAGATTTAATCATGTCTGAGCTGTAATTTCTACACTCTTGTTTACATACTTCATATGAAAACATGAGTGACATGCAGTTCTTCTAAATCTCCCTTGAGTAATTCTTAACTGCTGATTATTATTTTTTTTTAAGCTAAATTTGAAAGTTTGTGAATTGAAGCCTTCAGTTCCAAATCTTTAACTCTCAACGGGGTTGGAAACAGGAAAATTCTCAAATCTGAGCTGCACGTTCTTGCTTAAACTGGGTTTTCCCCACCCCATGTTTCAGCTGCCACTGGGATATCCACCAGTGATTTTAAAGCCAGTTTGTAAATCATTTTCTGCAGCAGGAATGACCTTTTTTATTCTTATTTTATAATACTTCAGCCTGTAAATCAGCCTCTGAGACCAAGGTGATCTCACACGCCGTGCGCCAGCCCGTGTTCCTGCGCAGCATGTCCGCCCCGTCCGACCTGGAGATGATTGGCAACGAGGACATTGAGTTTGCCAGGGCCAGCCAGAGGTACAGCAGGGTTTATTCCTTCCCTTCACACCTCTGTGCTGTTCAATGATCAGCCTGATCAAATTTATCACTGCCACCACAGCAGGGTTTGTGGTGCTCGGATCAGCTTCCTGCTGCCAGGTGTAACGCTGCTGTTCCCTCACAGGCGCCGGCACGTCACCAGCCACAGGAGCAGCTCCTTCACCCTGCTGCAGTCCCTGGCCATCGAGGACAGCAGGGACAAACCCACCTACAGTGTCCTGCTGGGGCAGCTCTTTGCTTTCATTGGGACAAACCCTGACCAAGCCGTACGTTGTTATTTTATTTCAAATTCCAACTTGCTCAAAAACCAGGAGGTGCCTTGTTTGTGTCTCACAAAAATCCCATCCCAAACCTCACAGGTATCCAGCAGCAGCTTCCTGCTGGCTGCCCAGACCCGCTGGAGACGTGGCAACACCAGGAAACAGGCGCTGGTGCACATGAGGGAGCTGCTGACGGCTGCCGTGCGTGTCGGGGGCGTGACCCACCTGGTGGGCCCTGTGACCATGGTGCTCCAGGGAGGGCCAAGGTGGGTGCATTTCTCCAGATGTGGTGGTGGTGTGGTCTCTGTGGAAGGGAATAAATTGCTTTGGACAAGGCAAAGCCAGAAGTGAGTAGATGTGAGGGCACAAGTTGGCAAAGTCAAATACTTTGACTGTTTTGCGGTAAAAAGGCAGAAACGTCTAAGAAATGCTTTTATTTATCATACTGTGCTGACATGTACCCAGGTATGTATAGAGGGTATCCTTCTCTCTTGATTAATAGTTCTAAATTAATTAGGTATTAGTGGTAGATTTAGCTGACATTGTCATCTAAATGTAGTGAATGTTTTGTATTTTGTTTGTAGAGAGATTTAATCATGTCTGAGCCATAACTACCACGCTCTTGCTTACATGTTTCATATGAAAACATGAGTGACTTGCACTTCTCCTTCTAAATCTCCCTTCAGTAATTCTTAACATACACTGATTATTATTTTCTTAAAGCTACCTTTGGAAGTTTGTGAATTGAAGCCTTCCATTCCCAATCTCTAACCCCCAACAGGATTGAAGAGCTGACATGTGGTGGGATGGTGGAGCAGGTCCAGGAGGCTTTTGGAGAGACAATGACGTCAGTGGTGTCCCTGTGTGCCCGGTACCCCATCGCCTGTGCCAACAGCATTGGCCTCTTGTGCACCATTCCCTACACCAGGTGGGGAAGGCAAGGGGGGCATCCACACCTGGCCTTAGTAGGCTTTGCTTTAAGGAGAAATGTTAGTATAAATAAATCCCCTTTCCTCATCATGAGGAGCACCTGAGAGCATCCAGTTAAATTCCCTCACAATTTCATCTGGGGAGGACAAGGGGGAGGCAGAACCATCTTTCTGCTGAATGAGCTAATTAATTACTGAGCTAACAGCAAGTTCTGGATTCCCATTGTGATGGAGAGGTTAATTCCACCCTGAATTTCTCCTGCAGGAGCGAGGAGAAGTGTCTGGTGCGTAGTGGGCTGGTGCAGCTCATGGACCGGCTGTGCAGCCTGAGCAGCCAGACAGAGTCCAGCTCAAATGAAAAACAGACCAAGAAACAGAAGGTGGCCACCATGGCTTGGGCTGCCTTCCAGGTGCTGGCCAACCGCTGTGTGGAGTGGGAAAAGGAAGAAGGTAGGAACACTGGAAATGCCTTCTGCTGTGTGTGTTAGAACTGGCTGAGGAGTGGTGTAAATGTATTTAAAATAGGGCAGTCATTCACCATGACTTGGGACTCTGTGGATTCTTAAGAAGTGAATACAAAAGTCAGTGGATTTTCTTTTTCTTGTTTTTTAATTCTGACTTTTTTTCCTCCCCATGGAAATAATTTCAAATTTTGCCACTTGATTCTGCTTAAACATAATCAGAGAACCCAGAGGTCCTGAGTGATCATTTGGCATTTCCCCTGTGGTAGAATTCACCCATAACACACTTAAACTTAACACATGGTTGTTGGCTAATGGTGGATGTATGAGGGGTTATTTTTGAGGTGTGTACATGATTTTTGTTGATTACAGCTCTGTGTTTTTCCATCCCTTCCAAAGGGGGTTCCACAGATGCTGTTCACTCCGGGCTGGCCAGGCAGGTCTCCAGCCTCCTCACCAACCACCTGGCCAGAGCCACTGAGTGCTGTGGCAACCAGGCTGCAGGGAATGATGCACTGCAGGATGTCCTCAGCCTCCTGAATGACCTCTCAAGGTACCAGGCCTTTGCTCTGGAGTATTTCCATCCTGTGTATCAAAGCTGATGCAGGACCATTTGTGAATTTTTTTAAACCATTCTAAAACTGACCCTTAGTGTTTAATCAGTGCTGTCAAGTATGGAAGAATTTCTACAGATGTTTTGTCAGGCACTGAAATTGCTTTTAATATATCTTGTAAATAATAAATGATTTTTGGTTTTAATTTCAAGATTCTTTTCCTTTTCAGGAGTCACATAGGTAAAGCCATCCTGAGCCAGCCAGCCTGTGTGTCCAAGCTTCTGTCCCTTCTGTTGGATCAGCGTCCTTCTCCAAAGCTGGTGCTTATAATCCTGCAGCTGTGTCGTGCTGCTCTGCCTCTCATGAGTGTTGAGGACTGTGGAAATGTGGAATTGCCTCCCTGGAGTTACTCAGTGCCCTCTCTGAACAGCGAGCAGGATGATCCCAGTGACCCAGCCTCCAAGATTGCCTCCCTGCTGCTGGCAAAGCTGGCAGATTATGTCGTGCCAGGTACCAGCAGCTGTTGTTTGGTGTTGTGCCCAAGGGACTTGTGTTTCATGGAATCCTGGAATGAAAAGGACCTTAAAGCCCATCCAGTCCCACCCCCTTCCACACCTTCAGCTATCCCAGGTTGCTCCAAGCCCCATCCAGCCTGGCCTTGGGCACTTCCAGGGATCCAGGGACAGCCACAGCTCCTCCAGGAGCTTTTGTATTGACAGAAAGCTCATGTATTGGGAGGTATCTGATCTGTCACTGACAGCAGGATATTCCTGTGACTTCCCATCTGCCTCCTAATTTCCCTGGCCTCAGACCAAAGTGGGTGTCCCACTGATGTTTCAGACACATCCCAGATATGTCAGTGTTAGTTCCAAGGGTAAGAAAATTCATGATTGTGTTTCTTTTTCTTTTTTCCTTTCTACTTCAAGGCTGCCAGACAGTCCTTTCTCCAACTGCCTCTGAGCCAGATACTACCTTGGCTAAAGCCAGCCCTAAAAATTCCATAAAAGGTGATAAAGATCCTGGAGAAGAAAGCGAGGCAGTGGATGGTAAACTCTCTATTTTTATCCATAAAAGAGAAGATCAGTCCTCCCATGAAGTCCTTCAGCCTTTACTAAGGTAATCTCAGCTCACTGGATTGGAATTAGAACTGATTTTGTCAATTCCCTTTATCTTCTTTTTTCCAGTGCTGCAGCTGCAGAAAAATGCATCCTAGATATGAGTGAATGGGAAAGCAAAGTGTCTGCCCAATGTGTTGTGTTTACTGGCAAAGCATTAAGATAATGCAAAGGAACATGGGAACATCTTCATCTGTCTGAAAACAATCTCATGAAAAATTAGTTACTTAGACTCAGTGTTTCTGATGGAATATCATTTATCTTATTTATGGTGTGACAGGCTGGGTAGGACTAATAAATAGAACTGTCAAGGCAAAATGGCTTTAAAAGCACTGCTTTAATAATGCATAAGCTGGACAATAATTAGCTATTAAACATTTTTTAGTATTCTCAGCACCCACCTGGGTGTTGGGATCACTGAATGCCAATGCTGTCACCTCCTGCATTTTGTGTTACTTGTTTCATCTTCCTTCACTCCATGGGTTGATTTTTGAACCCATACTCTAAAAATTACACTAAAAGGTACAAGTGAAAGGTGAACTCAGAGCCCTGGGCATTTGTGATCAATAAAAAACCATTTCATGAGGCTTCTTCCTGATGGGGGAAGGGTTAGATTGCTTTGCAAATAACTGCATTCAATAGGATTAAATTCCCTCTGTAAATCGGGTGTGTCCTTAACTGCCGATATTTCTCTTGCTGGGGAGCGTTCAGCTTCAAGGGTGGCTTCAAATCATTTCAAACCACCTATAATATATGAAATTGGACTGTGTAACTCAGCTGTGTTCTCCAGCAGTCAGAACAAAGCTCCTGTGTTTTGTTTCCTCTCCAACAGTAGCTCAGAAGGTCGCCCATTCCGACTGGGAACTGGAGCCAACATGGAGAAGGTGGTGAAGATGGATCGGGACATGACAAAAGTAAGACTAGAAATAACTAAACAATTCTTCAACATCCTAAAGATTGGTGGCAAGTCAGAATTCTTGGGTTTTATTGATGTTAAGACCCCTTTGTTAAATGTTGTTTTATTCATAATTTACCTCTGTAAATACAGATCAAATACAGGGGTAAATGATGAAAAAGAATTTCAGCCGGTGCTTCCTGCAGCCGTTGTAGGTCAGGTTTAAACCCCTTTAATATTCTTTCCTCAAGTGTTTAATGGACATTGATAATGCAAATTTTAAGCCACACACTTGAATTAAAATTTTGTGTCTGTTTTGAGACGTGTTCTTGAGTGTTTGTACCAGAAATAGTCATTGGTGTCTTTTTGATCAGAGAAACTGAGCTGTTAATTTAAGAATGGAATGTTAAAGGCAGTGACTTGATCCCTGATCTCTCTATAGATGATAAAAAAGCGAGAGGCAGAACTTGTCTGTGACTAACACACACCCAGGAGGGGGTTCTGCTGTGTTCTCAGCACTTTTACACGAGCAGAGTGACCAAACAGATCTGACATTTGCCTTCCATGGCAATTTCCTTTGCAGAGTGGCTGCTGTGAAGTCATTACAGAAGAAGCTGCTGCAGCTCTTAGAAAGGCAACCAAGTGGGCACAGTCTGGGCTGATAGTGAGTGTGGGGCCACCCATAGAGACTGTCAATCCAGAGAGCACCAGTGGCTTGTCCACTGGGGACAAAAAGAAGACTGCACAAACTTCCATTTGCAGGGAGAGGAATTCAGAGCTTGCCAGGTAAATCCCTTAGTCTGCATTTTGCTTTTCTCTCTACCTATATTCATAGTGCTCCTAAAGATAATCTGGCTGTTCTTAAACTTCCTTTGGGGTTTTTTTTTGTATATATTTTGACAACTGGAGCTTCTTTTTGTCCCCTGGTTTTGAACTGGATGGTTAAATTACCTTTGTCTCCTCTCAGGACGGATCCGGTGAGGCCGTTCATCAGCGGACACGTGGCAAACAGCATGGCAGCAGAGGTGATAGCCCTGCTGCACAGCCTGCTCATGGCCCCAGAGTCCAATGCAGCCCAGATCTGGACAACAACTGCTGAAAAAGTGAGCAAACACAACCATGAGTGGCACATTCCTCACTGGGGGTTGAGCAGTTAGAGAATCTAATGATGGGCAAGGCCTGAGCTGCTTGTTCTGATTTACACACCAAGGTGTGGAGCTGCACAGACCCAGCCCTTTCTCAGCTGTGTCAGAACAAAAACTCAGAATTTACCCATCATTAGATAATGTGCTGTCATTCTTTTCAGCCATTAACAATGCTGTTTGTTGGGGAGTTCCCTTGCTTGTGGCAGGTTATTCTACCTTGGCTGTGGCCTCTGAGGGTGCAAAGTGTTGGCTGGAACAAAACAAGTTGGTTTTATGTTCTTCTGAATCCTGCAGCACCTAATTTATTCCTTAGGTAAAATCCTCAGCAAAGACTTTTGCCAAGATTATATTTTATCCTAAAAGTTACTAGGAAATGGTCATGGCTTTGATGGTGCTCACACTTCAGAGAACTTGGAATATTCTGAGTTGTATAATTCTCTTCCAGAACAAAAACAATCCTTTTGAGACTGTGTGGGCTGAAGGCTTGGGGCATTGGTTTTTGTTGGAATTGTGCTTTGAAGTCATTCCCTGGTATTTTTGCTTGTCTTCAGGTTCTGTCTCGGGCTCTGATGTACATTCCACAGCTTGGGAAATATGCAGAGAGCATTTTGGAGAATGGGAGTAGCAGTGGAAGGAAACTGGCTAAACTTCAAAGGATTGCTCGGCAGGCAGTGGCTGCCCTGTGTGCTCTGGGTGGCTTTAAGGAGACAATTAAAATAGGTTCTGAAGTTCAGGTAATGCAGCACTGTTCATGTTTGATATCTTAGCTGAGAATTGCTGCTCTCCTGAGATTTTCCCTGCACTGGGATCCTTGGGAGCAGGATGTGCTTGTGAAACAGCAGCTTGTGGATCCTGTTTCCTAAAACACCCCCCTGTGTTTGTGTGTGCAGTTGGTGTGTGATGTCAAACACTGATTCCTGCTTGTAACACCTTCAATCTCATGCAGCTCTCCTTTGGTTGTAGGTTTTAGGCAAAGGAATAGCAGGAAGCATTGGAGTTGTGGCATCTATTAATGAGCAAGAAGGTATAGCCACGGTCAAATTCCCACCCACCACTATAGACACTAGAAAGACCTCCCAGGCATCAGACACTTTAACTATTCCATTATCTAGGCTCTGTGTTCCAAGATCTGAGGTATGGCAGTTTTAAACATCCAATATTCAGTATAATCTCGATTCTTGCTTTATTTCTGTCACAGCATACTGACTATTAATCTACAGCATGGAAAAAAAAAAGTGTTTCATCTTTGCTTGTAAATGATTTGTAATGTTTGCCTTGGTTTTTAAGCATATATTAACAATATGTTTAAGTTCTCATTCAAGTAACATACGTATTCATCTTTTGTGCTTAAATGTATTCCATTGCATACTGGGTTGGGGGTTTTTGTGGTTAATTTCTGGTTTGGTTTGGGGTTTGTTTTTTTTTTTTTTCCTTTTATTGGTGTTTGGTGCTGATTTTGTGATAGTAAAATATAAGAATTAACTCCAGGTAATAAAACACCCTCATTTCTTAGAAACTAACTACTTGAATTTAACTTTTTACCGTGCCCCCCCACCATCAGGCATTGCCTCTTCATAAACTGTCCATTACTGAGAAGGTAGTACAGGCAGTCCAGTCCATGTTGCTCCCTCAGGAGGGAAGTCTCTCTATTCACACCTCACTTCCTGCAACAGGAGATGGCTCAACCCCAGTAATGGCAGTGGTCCGGCTCCTTGCTGAAATAAGAACCAGGTGAGTCCTGGCTTTGGGCACAGACATCCCAGGGAATTGCATGAGTTCCTGTGCCCTTCCTCTGGGGTGTGCAGCAAGGGACTGCAGAAATTCCTCTTAGCTCCCTTTTACTGTCTGAGGGTTGTTCATGAGTGTCCCCGTAACACACTGAGCAAATGCTTCAATAAATCCATTTATGAAGCAGGGAAAAGCTGCCTTTGGGGAGGGTCCAGCTAAAATCAGGGTTAAGACCACCCTTAAACCACCCTTGAATTCACTACTGTAAAGCCAGCTTTGAATTCAACACACACTTTGTAACGCTTTAAATATATTATTTTTCTGTTCAGAGCATGCCTGGTGATGGCTCAGCTGTTGGAAGACAGCTCATTCTGTGAAGAATTCATTCAACAGTGCCCAGCTGCTGTAGAAGTTCTGAATTTGGTGGCCCAGGAGTGCAGCCCTGGTATGTAGCCAACACCTCCTTGGCATATTCAGGTCAGAGACAGAGCAGCTTTTAAAATCGTTTCAGTGTTTTTTCCTCCAGCTACTCAGAGTTTAGGAGCTGGCACAAGAGAGAATGTCTTGTCACAGCTGCAGAGCTGCTGATGGAAGAGCAGCTAATAATCAGCCTAAATCATTAAACATTAGGCATTAATTTAGGTCAGAACAGGATTATTCTGTGTATCAAAGAAGCCAGTCCTGGTTCTCTTCTGCATGCTCCACTTCCCTTGCTTCCAGCATATCCTACTCTCTATTCCTTGGCATTATCATTTGTATGTTTTCTTTTTATGACCTTTTTGCTATACTTTGTTATATTCCTGATCCTTGAGCTCTGCTTGTCTAAGGAAAACACTGGGCTAAGCAGAAATCTTAGTTTTGAGGTAAGTTTTTAGGAACATGCCAGAGAAAAAGTGGCTGAAGTGAAGGGTAGGGATTTAGGTGTAAAAGGGCAAGGACTGATTTTTGTGATGGTAGACATAATTTTTTTTACTTTCATGCCTTTGCTGGGCCACAGACTTGCTCACTAAAATGAACTTTATATCTTAGTTAACATAGCAGTGTCTTTGCAATCCAAATATAAATTAAACATGAGAAAATACTTACATGTGCTACATTTTACCCTTAATTTCATTGTTTAGCTAAGTGAGGTTGATCAAACCTCTTCAAAGTGGAAATATCATATTTATTTGTGTATTAAGATTGCACTGTTGGACTGGAGGAAGCAGCTGAAAGCTGTTTTGGGTTGTTGTTGCAGGGGAGAGGCTCGTGGTGGTGGAGATGCAGTGTGAGAGGTTACGGATGTTGTACCGGGACTGTGCTCGGCCCCCTCCTCCTCCCCTGCAAGCAGACAGGAGACAGGTGAGCACAGGGACAGTGCTGAGCCCTCTGCCCTGGGACACCTCCCTGCTGCTGCCCAAACTGGGGGACTCTTCTTGAAATCTCTCATTTAATGTGAATTTCTGTATCAGGATATGATTTGTTGGAGTTGTATTAAATGCGCCCCTCATAAACTGTGTGGTTGTGTTTTGACTTGAGTTGTGATTGGTAGAATAAACTGTTCTGTTGTGTTTGCAGCCCAAGGAAATCACATGGAGCCCATCCAGGGTGTTCCCCCCAGTGAGAGCCTGCATGTTCTCCTCACACCTCACTGCTGTGACCTTCCTGGCTGATCCCAGTGCAGGAGGAGGACTTCCTCGGGGCACCTTTATCTATGCCACCTCCCCAGTGCCAGTACAGGTGAGACCTCACAGCTCTCCAACACTTTGTCATTGAATATCCAACAGGCCATGAAAAGGAAAAGCAAGAAAATTGCCTCTTTAAACTCTGTTTTGTAAATAACGTTTTAAAATGTGGTATTATTTTTATTTCTAGGCACCGTCATTCTACTGGGAAATTGAAGTGGTTTCCTATGGAGATACAGATGATGACACTGGGCCAATAGTTTCCTTTGGATTTGCCACAGAGGCTGAAAAACGGGATGGGGCTTGGACAAACCCAGTGGGCACCTGCCTCTTTCACAAGTAGGTTGGAGATGCACATCAAAAACCACATGCAGTACATTTGTCAGCAGACTGGGGAGGGGGCTGTAGTGGGCAATACATACTTCTAAATTGAAATGCTAAAATGGTGGACTGGAATATCTTTGCAAAATCAGAAGAGTTGAGTTGCCTTTTGAGTGTCACAGCTTTGGTGGGTGGTGATCCTGCTCTGGCTCAATGCTCTGGCTCATTGTGTCCTTGTTGTCCCTCAGCAATGGGCGAGCAGTGCATTACAATGGCTCCAGCCTGCTGCAGTGGAAGAGTGTCAGACTGGATGTGACTCTGTCCCCTGGTATGTAACAGCATGGCTAAAATCCTTATCTGCTCCAGTAGAAAATCCTCTAAATGTCAGGGAAATTCTGGATGGGAAAACTGATTCAATCCTTTTTATGATTGTGTTTTTCTCCAGGTGATGTAGCAGGAATTGGATGGGAAAGAACAGAAGGAACTCCCCCTCCTCCAGGGCAGCCAGCAAAGGGCAGAGTTTATTTTACGTATTGTGGGCAGAGACTTGTACCCTACCTAGAGGATGTGTCTGGGGGAATGTGGCCAGTTGTCCACATTCAGAAAAAGGCAAGTTTGTAACAGAAATCTGTCACTTAATGTACTTCCAGAAATATTAAAAACATCATATAAGATATTCAACCTGCTCTGTAGAAAAGCAAATTGGTAGTTTTTAACTTCCTTGGGTAGATTGAGGTATTCATTAGCCCTCATTAGGTGCATGTGTTGTGCCATTATTTTGGTTTTCCCTGCCCATTAGCACAGCAATGTGCAGCTGGCCTGGCAGGAATGCCTTGTGTCATGCCACGAGCTCCTCTCTGAGCATTCCTGGCCAGCAGTGACAGAGATGCCTTCGAGCTCCTCTCTGAGCATTCCTGGCCAGCAGTGGCAGGGATGGCTTGTGCCATGCCTTCGAGCTCCTCTCTGAGCATTCCTGGCCAGCAGTGGCAGGGATGGCTTGTGCCGTGCCACGAGCTCCTCTTGGAGCATTCCTGGCCAGCAGTGACCGTACTTCAAAGCACCCAGCTCAGGTTGCTGCAGCTTGAAGCTGGAAAGCAGGCGAGTTCAAGGTGTCTGTTTAGCAGCTTGAAGCTTTCCCAGAAAGCCAGCTGGGGATCCTGGTGGTGGGGAGGTGTGACCAGCTCCTGCCTGGGGCAGAGTGAGGGCTCAGAGCAGGATCTCAGAGTTTCCCTGGATCCTTTTTCAGAACACCAAAGTGCGGGCGAACTTCGGCTCGCGGCCGTTTGCCTACGCCGAGGGCCAGGCTCACCGCAACGCCGCCGACCTGTGCCTGGACCTGGCTGAGGAAATCAGTGCCAACTTCGAGGCCTTGCCCTTTGCCATGGCCTCTGACAGTGACAATGACGCTGGCACCAGCATTGCCTCGGACCCTGGTACCCATGGGCCCCCCTGCAGGATCGCCGCCGTCGCTACAGCTCAGCAACGTAAAGTGACATTCACTCCTTTGAAAGCTCTCCCAGCAGAAATGCCAAGCAAGGAAATAGGATTTAAGCCCAGCCTGGCTGCAGTCTTTAGTCCTTAGGTAGTGCCTGTTTTGGTGGGGCAGTACAAGTCAAAGCTATGTTTATCTGATTTAAACAAGGCAATTAAAACCATCTTTGATCTTCCTCTATGTGAATACACAAATTATTCATAATTAATGCAGCTTCAATGAGAAATCATCTCATTAGGGCTTGGGATACAATAGGATGTCACGGTGGATTGGATCAGCCAATTTGTTATGCTGTGTCAAAAGGAATTGCATTCCCACCCCGTGACTAGAGAGCATGGAATGCTGTGTATCTCCAATTTCATGGGATGTCTTTGCATGCATTATCATCTCATTATTTCTGTCTGTGTCTTGCAGAGTATGACAGTGACACATCGTGCCACTATAAAATGGAGCTGAGCTATGAGAACTTCATCACCTCAGGCCCTGATCCTCACCCCCCTCCTATTGCAGATGATGAAAGTGATGATGATGATGACGATGATATTCCCAGGGTGAGGAATGTGGCAAACTCTGCCTCGTCTTATTTGGAGCCTAAAACCAGATCTTGTAATTTAGATTTTGAAATTTTGCTACCCAAGAGTTTTTCCTGCTTCCCTAACAAAAATATAACTGCTGGTTACTTATCACTTTGTGATGTTCTAAAACACACCTGTCTTTGTAGGAGGATCACTACGCCCTCTTGGTCAAAGCCTGGGAAACCAAAGTTTTCCCTACAATTAGAAGAAGATTCCGTAATGAGGCTGAGAGGAAGTCTGGGCTGGATCAGATTAAAGGAGCTTTACAGTTAGGTATGGCTGTATTTCCTTCCAGTGCTTAGAACTTGGTATGTGCTCATGCTTTTTCTTTAACACTTTTACTATGTTGAACTATTTAAATAGGGAAAATGGTTTCAGAAATAGTGACAGGATTCATTGTGGTGTGGATACAGAAACATTCTGGAATAATAGTTGGGGAAGAAACTATATCCATGCATTTTCTGTCTGTGATTATCAAGGCAAAACTTTTTAGGTTTAAATAAAGATAAGGGGAGATCTGGGAGTTTTGTAGAATTAGTTCTGGCAGGACAATGTATTCATGGGAAAGTCACATTAAGAGTGAGGTAGGAATTCTGAGCCTTCATGAGAAGCTCAGGAAAAGCCTTTTTTTCCCAATTTCCATCTTTCAGCCTGAGGGAGTATTTAAGTAGTTGAAAAACTGACCTGCTTGGGATCTTAGTGTGAATAAGAACTTATTTCAAGTGGTTGAGGGAAATAACTTGCACTCCCTCCTGTCTTTCAGGAATGGTTGATATAGCAAGGCAAACTGTGGAATTCCTGTATGAGGAAAACGGGGGCATCCCAAGGGATCTTTACCTCCCCACCATCGAGGATATCAAAGATGAAGCAAACAAATTCACAATTGATAAAGTACGAAAAGGTAAGGGCAGCACAACGGATCCTGAGGGGTGAAGAAAAGCTTAGAGGCTTTTGGGATCTACTGCAGAAATTGTCAACTGAGGAAAACACCTTCAAAGTGGTGTCCCTTTCTGCCAGGTCTCACCGTGGTGACTCGCTCTCCTGACAGCAACAACGTCACCAGCAGCGCTGTGGGAACAGCTCTACCCAAATTTGCCATTCGGGGCATGCTGAAGACATTTGGCCTTCATGGGGTTGTTCTGGATGTGGACTCAGTGAGTAAAGACACACTGGGAGGATTTTAATGATCAGCATCACAGAGCTGAGAGCAGAAACAGCTCAGGAGGCTGGATTGGGGCTCTCTTGGGAGGAAGAACATGGTTATAATTATTGTGTTACTGACAGTGCTGGGGTTGGTGTTGCAGGTGAATGAACTGGTGCAAGTAGAGACCTATCTGAGGAGTGAGGGGGTCCTGGTGAGGTACTGGTACCCCATTGACATGTTGGAAAGGCCACCTGCAGGATACAGGAGGACTGCAACCAATGGATTGGTCACCCTGGATAACACCAACATCCAAATTCACAGGTGAAAAAAGAGATATGGTTACAAGGCACTTTATTACTTAAATTTGTATTACCTGGAGAGTAGTACAGTTACCTGCTACAGCTTGTTCTGAATCTTATTGTCATGTTTGCATTTACTGTTAAGGAATTAATACAATTAATGTTTGTGTTCCCTAGGGAGCTGTTGAGGAGTGAAGCTGCCCTGGCCAAGCTCTACTGTCGCATGGCTCTGCTCAATATTTTTGCTCCCAAATCTCCCCACATGTTCACCCGGCTGTTCCACATTCCTGCCATCAGGGATATCACCCTGGAGCACCTGCAGCTGCTCTCCAACCAGCTTCTTGCACCACCTCTTCCTGGTAAACACTTGGTTTTCTCACAGCTCTTCTTTGGTACAGTATTTTTCTGAGGACAAAAAAACTAATGAATTCGGTATTTCTTTATTAGCTGGTTAATAATGATGGTATTTGAGAATGACCTGGGGAGATCACCCTTGCCAGGGGCTGGGCTGAGGCTGGTGAGGGGCACAGCTGGCATGGAGAGGCCATTGCAGCCACGAGGCTGGGCCTGGGTGGGTCCTTTCTCCTGCTGACTTTTAAACAAGGAGTTTTCCACTTGAAAACAGAGCTTGGGAATCTGCCAGGTGTTTTACAGCTTTTGTTTCCTGGGCTACATAAAGAGTTGGAATGATCTCCAAACTGGTCCTGTTTTCCTTATTATTCCAGATGGAACCATCAGCTCAAGCTCCATTCTCCTGGCCCAGTCCCTGCAGCACTGCATCCATTCCCAGACCTGTGCTGCCACAGACCTCTTCTACCAGGGCAATTCCCAGGCCATCAGGGAGTGGCTCACTGTGGCCATCACTCGGACACTGCATCAGGGAGAGGAGAGTCTCTTGGACCTCACCAAACAGATCTGCTCCTTTCTACAGGTAAATAAATACTCATGTTTCATGAGAATGTTGAATTCCCTTCTCAGGAGCCTTTGTTCTGTGTGATTGTCATTTCCATGATGCTGTCCCTCGCAGGGAATTGTTTCTATGGATGGATTCCATTCTTCTGATTGTAGTGGGCACACTGGAAACAGAAGCAGTAGCAATGCTCTGGGTTGAATTAAAATGAAGTGGCTTCCCACTGTGTCGTAATTTGCAATTAATTAAAAACACTGGCTATAGACCACTCTATAAATAAAGAAGAGAGAGGAGGTTTGCTGCTGTTTTGGATCTCTCATGATGAATTGTCCTGTTGCAGGCGGCACCAGAACAATTTCCTGCTGAAGAATTCCCAATTTCCGAATCTAAAGTCAACATGGATGTGAATTTTCCTGGGGCTGCTTTTGTGATTGTGTCCTGCAAGGAAAGTCAGTCTGGCTTCCGAAAAGAGTGAGTCATGGACAGGGGCAAGGCTGGGTCTGAGCCTGGCAACCCTGGGGATGGAGTTATTTATTTTTTGGACAATTTTTGGAGATTTATTCTGAGTGGTGGCTGGGATGTTTCCCAGGTGCTTTGAGCCTAACCAAGCTGTGCTGCTGTTTCCCCAGCTCATCCCTGTACAAGGCCCCCTGGGCTCGGGTGCTGGTCTATGGGCTGGGCCACAAGGTGAAGAGGAATGGGCAGCTGAACCTGATCGAGGCCGTGTGCTACCCCCGCGACGCCTCCCCCACCAACACCGGCCTCACTCCGCCCCCCACCACCAACCAGTACCCAGCTGTGATCACCCCCACGGACAGGGTGCACATCAAACTGGGTGAGCACAGCCACAGCACCAGGGAAAAGCCTGCACTGCTCTCTCAGAGCTGAGAAGGGTTTCATTACAGCCTCTGCAGAACCTTCCTGTGCGCTCAGCGGTCCTAGCAGCGCTTAGGACAGGATTTTTGTACAAGGAGTTCATTCTTAACCAAAAAAAGCCTTGGCAGCCATCTGATTCTGGTTTTTATATTCCAGGAGTTCACCCAGCAGTGTCTGTATTTGAAATATTTTATTCAAAATACAAATTTCTGCAGTGTTGGTGCTGTTGGTGTTTGAGGAGCTGTTTCAGATGGAGAATAGTTTTTTGCTGCCTTTTTAGGTGTTTGTAGGACTCTCTTATCCACAGAGTAATATATCTGCAGTGTAGCAATACTTAGGTCACCCCAGCTTCTCCATCAAAAAGAATCATTAATTTTCTTTTTACTCTTGCCCAGAGGGAGAGACAGTGGGATTTAGAGCAGTGAAGGTGACTGGGTGCATTAAGTTCTTAGAACTTCCCTTTTGAGATCCTAAAGTTCTTCTGCTGATGTTTTCAGTACCCATCAGACAGAAATAAATGGTTTTGGGGGAAGTCCTATGTGTATATTTAGATATTTTCAGGCTCAAAATTATTCTGTTTCTTTATGTGAATAAAATGTTCTCTGAACATTTATTATTATAGATTATATTAACTTACCAATATAGAGGAAAGTTCCTGTTTGTTTATTACAAGGTGCTACAGAGAAAATTTTCACTTAATGCAATTTGACTTAATTCACTTAAGTTTAACCTTGAAAAAATCCTAAATGTTACTGCTTTTGCTTTATCAATGCTCAGAATCATAAGGGTTTTCTTGGACCTTTTTGCTTAGGAGTGTCTCCTCCTCCTGGAGCTGTATTGGTCTTGCATTCCCTTCCCCTGGAATTCCCCCTGGCAATGGCATTCACAGAACAGCTCCTAACCTGGAAATTAGAAGATGGGGATGGAAAATCTGAAGATGAACTGGATACTATTCCTGCCTCAGTTCTCTTGCAAGTAGTGGAATTTTTAGGTGAGAATGGAGTATTTCCTTAGTAATGAGCACTGATAATATGCTGGCTCTGGTGGAGTGTTTAGGAAACAAAATCTACAGTTGAAATTTTCTGAGCTCTTCCACTATAATGAATTTTTCTTCAAACTCCAGAAATTTTCTGTTGATCTGCAGTTCTTGGAATAACCTTCCTGTCTTTCTTACTGCTGCCATGACATTGAAATGAGCTTTTCTGGTGCTTTTTTTAATGGTACTTTCTGCTAAGTGTGAAACACTGCTGACTGCCATGCCTTGCCTTTCTCACACAGGCAACTTCCTCTGGACAACTGACATGGCAGCATGTGTGAAGGAATTGATCTTTCACCTCTTGGCTGAACTGCTTCGCAAAATCCACAATCTGGAGCAGAAAAAGAATCCAGCAGGATTGTCCTCATCCATTGCCCTGCAGCTCAACCCCTGCCTGGCCATGCTCATGGCCCTGCAGTCAGAGCTGCACAAGCTCTATGATGAGGAAACCCAGAACTGGGTGTCTGGGAATGCCTGTGGTGGCTCTGGGGTTGGAGTGGCCGACCAGGGAAGGTTTTCCACGTACTTCCATGCCCTGATGGAAGTGTGCCTGGCTGTGGCAGAAGTCACCTTGCCCATCAACATGAGCGTGACAGCCAATGTGATCTCATCCACCAGTGCCCCAAATCTTAGTGACTCCTCCTCCTCATCCTCATCTTCCCCAGGGCAGACACCACAGAGCCCAAGCTTGCTGTCCAAGAGGAAAAAAGTCAAAATGAAGCGGGAGAAAACCTCATCTTCAGGGAAAAGAGCTTCATCCAGGGCGGCCGAGACGGACGCGGCGCTCCTCAGCATCGGGGGCAGCAAGCCTGAGGACATGCTGTGGTTCCACAGAGCCTTGACCCTGCTGATAATCCTCAGGCACCTGACAAAGAAGGACCCCCAGGGGCTGGGTGTGACCAACGATGCCGTGGCCGATGCCTGCCAGGCCCTGGTGGGGCCCACTGCCCACAGCCGCCTGCTGGTCATCTCCGGCATCCCCACCCACCTGGAGGAGAGCACGGTCAGGAACGCCATCAGGAAAGCCTGCAATGCCCATGGAGGGGTGTTCAAGGATGAAATCTACATCCCTTTGCAGGAAGAGGATCCCAAAAAAACCAAGGACAAAGCGGAAGGAGGAGAGTGCAGGACGGAGCTGGAAAAGCCGACGGTTTCCAGCAGCGCCGACAGTTTGGACATCAGCAGCTCCAGCAGTGTCACCCCTGCCATGAGTGTCAGTGCCTCGGCCTCCACGAGCCAGGCCTCCCTCTGCAGCTCCCAGGGAATATCCAGGACTGTCAGTGACATCTCTGTGGACCAATTCCAGGCAGGGCTGGAGCTGGCCATCCCACCTGGATTGCTGGAGCAGCCACACGTGGTGTCCAGCCAGGAGAGTTTGGATCTGTCCCACTGCAGCACAGGCAGCCTGGGGAGCCTGGGCAGCCTTGGGGAGCCCCTGGACAACGTGGAAACAGCCTCGGTGTCAGATGTGGGCTCCATGTACACTGTGACATCTCTGGACAATCAGCCCCTGCTGGCACGGCCCATCAAGGGCTTTGCTGTGGTGGAGGTAATGGAGAGGCAGCTCTGGAGCCAGGGTTTTCTGGGAGAGTGGGATCTCACTCTAGGAATTGGCTCTTGCCATGAGTGCAGGGTCAATGTATGTCTAAGAGCATGGGAGACTGGGAGTTCTCAGCTTGGACAGGATGGCTGAGGAGCACAGAATTCCCTTCTCCACATTCACAGTCTTGGGAACAATCCCTGTCTCTCAAAGGCCAGAGGGGACCCAGTAGTGGAGTGATCCAGCAGCAGGTGGAGGACAGAAGGAAGAACTCTTGTGTGCTCCTGTTTCCACAGAGTGCTGCTGAAACCAAGACCATAAATGAATTCCTAAGGGATGAAATTCCTGGAGAATTGGTAGCTGTGAAGCACAGCAGCCAGTGCAGCTTCCAGCTGAAGAAATCTTTAAACTGCTTTGCAGAGGCTGGGAGGACATGCCAGGGGAAAGATTATTCATTTCCTCTTTCATGTGCCTTTCTCTAAGATTTGATCTGGCCACCACTGAGATGAATTTAGAGATAGAGGCCTTTTGGTTTGACCCACAAGGCAATTATTTAATGTTTAATCAGTACATTTTCACCTATTTTGAACCACACATGGATTCCTCTATAAAGCTACTTTAGGAGAGAGGATAAATTCTGTGGCTGTCTGGTTCCAAATTAATTTCTAAAAGCATTGTGGCTGGTTGCCATCAGTGCTGGGTCACTCCAGGTGTTCAGCTCTGCACAAGAACCTTCCTCTCTGCTGCTTCCACAAATTGCCTGCTGCAGGTTTATCAGGAGCTTCCAGAAGCACAGCCATTCCTGATAGCCTGAGAATGCAGAAAGATGTTTTTGTATAGTCTGGGGTTGTATCAGTTCCTCTTTTAGAAGAAAATCAGCTTGTTCAGATGGAAACTCTGCAAGCTGCTATTCTTGAGCTGTTAATTGATGTGAAGACATCATTGAAATAAAAGCATTAAGTGTGGAGAGAAAGCTGCCAGAGTGTTCACATGGAAACTGCTCCAAGTCTGGAGCTGCTCTGGTAGTGGTTATTCTAAGAATCAAAGGAAATTGCTGTTCCCTTTCCCAGTCTGTGTAGCTGAGGCTTCAAGGCCTGTGCTAATTGAGATTTTTCAGACAGGAGAATTGAGGGAGGGACAGCAGAGTTAGAAATAATGCCAGCTTACCTGGCTGACACCCTTGGCTCCTTCCCTGCTGTTCCCAAGGGCTGTCTCCAGCCTGAGAAATGGGAGAGCTGGACCAGAGCTGGGCCTGGTTCACTCCCAGCATGAGAATTTCAGTGTTCTGAGAAATTGTCTCTTCTAGGCTGAACCTGAATTTTGGCATCAACTTATTGATGCAGTAGAGAAGAGAAGCAATAATGATTATCTGGATGGGGAGGGAGGAAAAGCTTAAACCCCAAATTCCTATGAATGGAAGTGAATTTGTTTTCTCAGAATTGCTATGAACTAATTTCAATATTTGTACAGATAAGATCAAGAGCTAAAATAGAGAAAATCCGAGCCAGCCTCTTCAACAGCAGTGACCTCATTGGCTTGTCCAGCCTGGATGGGGAGGATGAGCTCATGGAGATGTCAACTGAAGAGATTTTAACTGTTTCCACTGTAAATCAGAGTTTGTTTGACACCCAGGGGAGCCCAGCACTAGAAGATTATTTCAATGATAAGTCAATAAAAGGTAGGTGGTTTGATATTGGCAACTCTCACCCGTGTTCAGCATTTTTGGGGATGAACAGGGCTCAGATTCTCCTTGGTTCAGTATAAATCAAGGGTGACAATGAGCCAGAGAGAAATTCCAAAGTAAGTTTTATCCCTCCAGGGGCCATTTAAAAGCTGAACATTGCTCAGTTGTGCACCTAGCTAATCAAATAAATCATAAATAAATTAACAAAACACTCCTCATCAACCCAAAAATCTACTGAATTAATTCTTTAGGGGCTTTCTTTGCAAAAATAGCCGCTGAAATAACTTCTGCTAGTTCAGTTGATAGATGTTGATGTCTGTCTGCACAACATAATTTTTATCCTGGCATGATAAATAAGGTCTTTTTTCATCCCCACTACTCCCTCAAGTAACAATTACAGAATGTGGCCAATTCTCTGTCGTTAATGGGGTGAAGAAGGAGCAGGTTTTTCACTGAAAATGTGATTTTTTTTTTTCCTGCAAAAGTGATTTTCCATCTCAAAGCAAGTGCCATGTCATAGAATATTTTATCTGAATGCAAAATGCATTTCCACATTTCAAATTCTAACCACTTCTCATGGTATTTTGTACCAAATTGTTGGGTTCTTTGTTTGGTTGGTGTTTTTGTTGTTTTTTTTTTTAATTAGGTGAAAAACTGGTCCCAGGTGCTCGAGAAGTTCTTACAGAGATCTTTAAAAGCTGTGTCCATTCAGAACAAATGCTGAGCCTGACCCCAGCCAAGCCCATCAAGGTGGCTGACATTTACCTCAGCAAGGAGCAGATCAATTCCCAAACCCCTGGGAATCTTCTCCACGTCTTCTTCACCAACGTCCGCCCTCCCAAGAAGGTGCTGGAGGACCAGCTGACCCAGGTAGTGCTTTGCCAACTCTTCTTAGCCTCTTTTGGTGTCACTTGGAAGCACTGGGTGATGATTCACTTTTTGTCTTGGAAGATTTTAAGGAAATATGGAGTTCCCAAGCCCAAATTTGACAAGAGCAAGTACAACAAGGCAGGCAAGGAGCAGCACCCAGTGAAGGTGGTGAGCACCAAGCGCCCGGTCACCAAACCCCCCACCAAGGAGAAATCCATGCTCAACAGTGTCAGGTGGGTGTCCTCAGCCTTGTGGCACTTGTGGAATATTGAATTTCACTGCAGAAATCCAGATTTTTATCCCCCATCCCTCTGTGCTTCCGTGTATTGGAACAGGGAAACGTATCCATGGTGTTAATGTTGTAACGTCTCAGATTTCCAGAAATTATTTGGCAAAGTGTTTCTTTTTCCAGAGATTGGGGTGGAGATGTTGGGATCTATTTATAGAGCATTGGAATTGTGTTCATCAGTGTTCTATCCCAGTGCACTTATTCCAAAAACCAGATCAGGTTGGACAGGGCTTGGAGCCCCATGGTGCCTCATAGCAGCACAATGGGACTGGATGGGCTGTAGGATCCTTCCAAACAATTTTGGGATTCTGTGAACAGATGAAAGAAAACTTTTGATCCTAACAGTCACTTTGTCCCTCAGCCGAACAGCCTTAAGTGAGAAGAAACCCACTGTAAAGCCCAAATCTCCTGAGAAGAGCAAACCTGAGGAGAAGGACCCTGAGAAATCTCCCACAAAGAAACAGGAAGGTGGGAGCTGCAGAGGATTTTTTATAGTTTTGCATCATAGAAAAATATTTTTATTGACATGTTTATATGACTTCATGATAGATTTTATTTGTCTTTATTTCTAACAAGTCTAACTATTTTTTTTTAATAGTTATTTTAAATGCTGCTTCTTTTTGTGTCTCTGAATCTGGGCCCATCAGTGTGAGAGCAAACAGTTCTTGCAGCAGTGTGTAGGGCATGTCAATGAACTAGGCAGAAAACTTCCTAAGGGGTGTAGTTCCAAGGCTTTGGGGTAGTGTGGGTTTGGCATATTATGGATTTGAACTAGGTGGATTTATATTTGGAAATTCTTCAGTTACAGGTGGAAAATTGGATTAAAAAAGATGATTGAGATATCTCAGAGCTTGTGGAGGAGACAGCACAGCCGTGCCATGACAGGGGTCATGGTCAGAACTTTCCTTTAGTCAGGTGGAAGAGTGTGGACTCCTCTCTTCCTGGAAGGAATTGTCAGGTAGTGCCTGGTAGGAAGTTAGCTCAGAAAATGGGAATTTCAGCATCCAGCCAAGCAGGGATCCTTGCTACTGGGTTAGAGGGAAGTATTCCAGAGGTGCAGTGGGGATTTGAGCCCTTGAGGGGAGTGAGAAGGTGCCACTGACTGAGGTGTGACAGATGGAACTCCCTGGGAAAGGGTCCAGGTGGGATGGGAAAGCAGGAGAAAGCTGGCAGCAGGCACCTCCTGCTCCTGTGTGGGGTGAGAAGTTGATGGTAAATCATGAACTCTTTGCTGGTGCATGTTTGGTGGCAGTTCCTGAGGAGAAGTACCTGACCCTGGACGGGTTCCAGCGCTTTGTGGTGGATCGCTCCAAGCAGGACATCCGGAGCGTGTGGAGAGCCATCCTGTCCTGTGGCTACGACCTGCACTTTGAGAGGTACAGCTTGCACATCTCCCTGAGGAGCTGACACTGATTCACTGTGCTCACTTCTAAACACTTGATCCCAAGTGTTCCTAGTCCAAGAAGCTTTAACACTTCCATCCATGGCTGCAAGGCCTGTAGGGAAATCAGTTATGTCCTCAAAATACATTTTAAAAGGCATGTATTGTCCAAATGCAGGTCCTGATTTCTTGTGCACAGCACGGCTGACAAAATCAGATGCCGCAGTGTCCTTTAGAGCTTCCAAACTGTGTAATAAATGACCCTGAAGGGAACTGTAGCTCCTTGTCTGTCTTTGGTTTCCTTCCCCAGCCAGTGCACTGGGTCATTGTTTAACTGGCACAGTTGCTACTGGGTCAGAAATGCTGTAGAAGAGGAAACTATAAAATTTCTTCTTAATACTGTAAAGGAAGAAAATCCCTTAAATGAATTCTCCTTATCTGCCTGTGTCAGGCCATAGGCTAAATGCCCCTTATCATCTCCAGAGGAGATAGTGCACTAAGAGAGCTTAATAGGCAGTGCCTTTGTGCCTAATTATTTAATATCAGTGAGGGGAAGTGGGTGATGAATCTGCTGGGATTCTGGTCATGAAACAGCTCTGCTTAAGGAAAGGGGAGCGAAGAGCAGGACACCAACTTGTGCTGCAGGTGTGGTGGTGGGGCTGTTGTGCTGCAGGTGTGGTGGTGGGGTTTGTGCTGCAGGTGTGGTGGGGGGGGGGGGGGGGGGTTGTGCTGCAGGGGCTGCCCAGCACCCTGTGAGTGAGCAGCTGTGCCCTGTGCCCTGCCAGGTGTGCCTGCATCGACGCCAGGCACGCGCAGAAGGCGTCGCGCAAGTGGAGCCTGGAGATGGACGTGGCCCTGGTGCAGTACATCAACCGCCTGTGCCGCCACCTGGCCATCACCCCCGCTCGCCTCCACCCCCACGAGGTGTACCTGGACCCAGCTGATGCTGCAGATCCCAGGATTTCCTGTCTCCTGAGTATGTATGGATGGTTGGCATAGAGGTTTTTTACAGGCGAGGAGTTGGGAGTGCTGCTGGTGTTCCTTTGGGGGTTGGAGGCTTGGTGGGATGAGGGTTTGAATTGTGCTTCTCAATTTATATTGGGAAATTCTTCAGTTACAAGTGGAAAATTGGATGAAAAAAGATGGTTGAGATACCTCAGAACTTGTGGAGGAGACAGCACAGCCATGCCAGAGCAGGGGTTGTGCTCAGAACTTTCCTTTAGTCAGGTGGAAGAGTGTGGACTCCTCTCTTCCTGGAAGGAATTGTCAGGTAGTGCCTGGTAGGAAGTTAGCTCAGAAAATGGGAATTTCAGCATCCAGCCAAGCAGGGATCCTTGCTACTGGGTTAGAGGGAAGTATTCCAGAGGTGCAGTGGGGATTTGAGCCCTTGAGGGGAGTGAGAAGGTGCCACTGACTGAGGTGTGACAGATGGAACTCCCTGGGAAAGGGTCCAGGTGGGAAGTGAGAGGATGGATGGCAGCAGCTGCCTCCTGCTCCTCTGTGGTGTGAGGGGAGTGCTGAGTCTGGGTCTTCTCTCTCCTTGTTTGTGCTTGGGCAAAGTCAGGGATGCACTGCAGCTGCTCCCTGCTTTCCAAGCAGAATTTCCAGCTCAGGCTGGAGCAGGAAATACCTGGTGGGTTCAGCTTGCAGGGGAAGGCAGGCTGGATTTCCATTCTTGCCTTAGGGCAGATTTTAGTCACCTAAATCCTGTTCTAAGCACTTTAGGAGGAAAATGTAGTGATAATGGGAGATTCTAGACTCACACCCTGAGACTCAAGATCCAAGGAGGAACATGAGGGATGCTGTTCTGCATCCTCAGCACAGGGATCAGAGGGACTGCTTTGGAAGGGGCTTGTGTGGTTCCTGGACCAAACCTGCTGAGATTTGCAGGAGGTGAGGAATCTGTTGGTGTCTCTGACTGGGAGTTTCCCCCTGCAGATGTCCCCGTGGAGAGCCTGAGGCTGCGCTTTGCCCTGCTGCAGTCCCTCAACACCACCCTGGAGACGTTCTTCCTGCCGCTGGTGGAGCTGCGCCAGAGCGACATGTACGGGAACAGCATCGCTGCCTTACTGCAGGAGGCCAAAGGTCAGCTGGGCACAGGGCACAGGGCACTGGCTGCAGGGCACTTTGTTGGAAAAGACAAGGATTTGACAGGAAGGTCTTACAAATATGTGTGTATAACAGAAAAATCTTTGAATGTAGAATTTGAAGAAAGAATAGAAGTGATAGCAAGTTTTGATATAGAAGAAAAGAATTGCTGAGCTAGTCTTACTGGATAACTAGAAGGCAAAGTGTATGTTAGCATGTGAGTTGGAAGGGGTTTTTATGACTTAAAGCAAAGGATAAATCTACCTTAAACAAAAGATGTTTTTACTGAGCAAAAAAATTTTTACAGGCAAACAAGAAAGCCGATGTTTCAAGTAGAGAAAAGATCTCAACATTTTTTACTCCAAGAAAACTGAAAAACAACTTCCTAGCTTAAACTGTAACATACTAACCTTTTGTGATTAGAAAATGGTAATAAGAACGTAGTGATGTTAGTAGTTATGATAGGCTATAGGTAATAGTAAAAGTATTGATTAGTTGTCATGATTTAAGATGCTCTGCAATGAAAAGTATATAATGCATTGTAACCAGAACTAGAGTTGGCTTCAGAGGAACCCACAGCTGTGGCTGAAAATGCTGTGGGCTGGGCTCTTGTTACCTACGACCCGTGAATTGCTGCATCATCTGGATACAATAAACAGCATTTTAAAGAGCCAGTCTGGAGCCCCACGTCCCTCATTTCAACTCTTACAGCATTTCTCTCTTGGTTTGCTTGTAAAGGAGAGGGAGATTATCCTTGTGACATTGCAACCACAGAGGGAGTTTTTCCATCTTCTGTGTCTGTGGGTCTTTATCCTCCTGGGAGTATCCAGAAATCAAAACTCTTTTGTTACTTAATGAGTGGATCAGGTGAAAGTTGAGGACTTTGCTGTTGTAGCATTAGTAAGAGCAAGAAAATACTAGAAGTGCATCAGAGTATTTTTGCAGCCTTCATTAGGTACAAAAAAACCCCAAAGATTTGGCTCATTACATTGCCTAGATTTGTTTTCTGAAGAAGATAGAGAATTCACCAGGGGTGTCAGTGTATGAAAGGAGGTTTTTGTATTGGCCCAGCTGGAAAAAAACACTCCTAAACCAGTATGGGGGAGTGAGGAATGTTCAGAGATTTCTCTTCACAGAGATATGAGGTATTAAATATATTTTTGGGGCAGTGTCACAGCCCTATTTTTTATCATCATTTCTTGCTTGTAGCTTTCCTGTCAAAACATCTCAGACTGCTGAAAACTATTTGGCAAAGTGTTCCTATTTACAGAGATTGTGGTGGAGTTGCTGGGATCTATTTATAGAACATTGGAATTGTGTTCATCAGTGTTCTATCCCAGTGCACTTATTCCAGAAAACATGAGGAACAAATAGATGAGACTTGGAGAAACCTGGACTATGGAAGGTGTCCCTGCCCATGGCAGGGGGTATAAAGCTGGAAGAGTGGAATCATGGAAACCATTCCATGATTTTATGATTTTTTTTTTTTTTTTAAATTTAGGTAGGTAAGACATGGCTAATCGAATGAAGGGGAAATTTTTATTCTACCATTGTCCACTGGAGAATTTCAGGGGTAGATTGACTCTGCTGAAATGTGTTTGTTTCTTCAGGTTTAATCTTTTATGACACAAAAGTCACTGTCATGAACAGAGTGCTCAATGCCACTGTGCAAAGAACTGCTGACCACGCAGCCCCAGAAATCACCCTGGATCCCCTGGAGATCGTTGGAGGTACGAGCACTGATCCTTCCCACCCCGTTTGCAACAAGGCAGAGCTGCTCTCCCCCAGCTCAGCTGCTGCTTTGTGAGGCTGGAGGTTCACTTTTCCCTTCGTGTTGGACAGGGGAGATCCGTTCCTCTGAGAACTCCTACTTCTGCCAGGCTGCGCGGCAGCTGGGCTGCGTCCCCTCGTCCCAGCTCTGCGTCAAACTGGCCAGCGGGGGAGACCCCACGTACGCCTTCAACATCCGCTTCACCGGGGAGGAGGTGCACGGCACCAGTGAGTGGGGACAGGGACAGGGCACCAGGGAGTGGGGACAGTGGACAGGGAGCAAGGAGCGAGGACAGGGCTCCATGGCACCAGTGAGTGGAATATTTTCGTTGTTTTCCCTCTTTTCCAGGTGGATCTTTCCGTCACTTCCTGTGGCAAGTGTGTAAAGAGCTCCAGAGCTCCTCCCTCTCCCTGCTCCTGCTGTGCCCCAGCTCTGCTGTCAATAAGAACAAGGTGTGACATCCCAGTGCCAAAAATGAGGGGTGTTTTCTCTTACTGAATGCTGGGTTTGAACAGGACTGGGACACATTTGGTCAGAGGTGCAGAGAGAGGTCTCAGATCCTTGAAATCAAGCAGGTCCCACATCCTGGAGAGCTGGAAGTGGGAGTTGGTGAATCCCATGTTGCACCTCCTGTGTGCAGCAGCTACTTGGAGAAGGAGACAAAGCAGCAAAATGCAAAATGGAGCAGAGTTAAAACTCCTGGGCAGTGTTCAGAGTGAGTGAGGTTCAGTTGTCTGGCTTAGAGGTTGTCTGTCCCAAACTGGTGAACTTCTATGAATTTTTATTCTGTGGCCTTACTCCAGGAATGTCACCAAAAAGATCTGTCACGCTGCCAGGAGAACAAGATGCTCCATCCATGCTATTTAGTGTCTTATTTTGTGCAGTAGATGTTCTCTAGAAACAAGATAAAGCTGATGGTCCAAAGAATTCTCAGTAATTCTGTCCTGGGAATATTCTTAGGGTAGGAAGCAGCTCAGTTCCCTCAGCTGAAGACCAACTGTGTAGCAAACCTGGCTATGCAAATCCAGGCTCAGAAACATCCCACAACTGAAAGGCTTGGATATCAAACTGATGTAACAAGTCCAGAAAATCCTGAGTGTTGATCCACAGCTTGGCAAAGTGGGAACTTTCTGGAGTTGATTTGATCAGGAAGTGATAAGGTGATACCAGTGTGTAAAATACAGGCAGATCCTTTGGTATCCAACTAAACATTGCCAGAGCTCTTCCACAGGCCTCCAGCACCAGCCCTCAATCCTGCCCTGTGTGCCCTCTTCTCTCCACAGGGGAAGTACATCCTGACCCCCAGCCCCATCACCTATGCTGAGGAGCAGCTCTTCCATTTCTTTGGGCAGCTCCTGGGCATCGCCATCCGAGCCGATGTTCCTCTGCCCCTGGACCTCCTGCCCTCCTTCTGGAAGACCCTGGTGGGAGAGCCCCTGGATCCCGACGTGGATCTGCAGGAAGCTGACATCCTCACCTACAACTATGTGAAAAAATTTGAAAATGTAGGTCCCTTTTCCCTCTTCCCTCCTTTTCCTCAGGATTCCCCCAGGGCACATTGCTGCCTGGTGGTTTTCATGGAAGCAGGGTTGGGAGATGGTTGGGAGATTACTCTTGGATGCAGGATTTTACATCCTGTTGCCTTGGAGAAGTTTCCCACACTCCCCTGCTGCCAGGCACGGTGGAATTCCAGCTTCTGAAATATTTACTGGAATTGCTAAAGCACACCAGAACCTCAAAAGCAGGATTTGCTGTTGGAGTGAGTCCCTGTTGTGGGGACAGCTGTGACGAGGCACTGCCACGCTGGTGACCAGGTCCTTGTCCTTGTTCTGTGACAGATCAGTGACGAGACGGAGCTGGAAGCTCTGTGTGCTGAAATCGCCTCCCAGCACCTGGCAACAGAGAGCCCTGACTGCCCCAACAAACCCTGCTGCAAATTCACCTACCCGAGCCTCACTGGGGAGGAGGTGGAGCTGTGTCCCAGGGGCAGGCACATCCCTGTGGGGTAAGGAGCAGCCTTCCAGGCTCGATGTGGCACAGAACATCTCTGGAACCGTTCTCCAAGCACAGCCTCTCCAGAGGTGCTTTTGTAACAAGTTGGAATGATCTGGGAAAGCTTTGCTTTGTGAGAAGTTGGCAGAACTTGGGATCACCATTGCTGTTTGGGTCTGTAAGAGACAGGAGCAGGGCTGGTCCCAGCTGTGAGGGATGGGCAGGTGGGAGGAGAGGAGGAAGTGGAAAACAGCGGAATTAACTGGGAAGCATCAGAATGCAAAGTGTGTTTTGCTAACTCTGGATTATTCCAGATCATGATCTCTCCATAAAACCCTTCCATGTGTAACACAGAATGGGGCATGAGGGCTCTCCCAGGTGTTCCTCCCTCATCCCAGATCTGTGCCCCTGTAGGTGGGAGAACAAGGACGTGTACGCGGCCGCCATCCGGAGCCTGCGCATGCGGGAGCTGCAGACCCCAGAGTGCATGACAGCAGTGAGGGCAGGGCTGGGCTCCATCATCCCCCTGCAGCTCCTGACCACACTCACCCCCCTGGAGATGGAGCTGAGGACCTGTGGCCTTCCCTACATCAACCTGGAATTCCTCAAGGTGCTTTGGCCACACTCCTGTGGGACACAGAAAGGGGGGATCCTTCTATGGGACGGTGGGAGGGAGAATCTTCTGCTTCTGGTGCAGCCAGGACGTCCTTGGGGAACTGCTTGGACACCCCTTTGCCCCCAAGGAAGTTTATTAAGATTTCACTGGATTCAGGAAATCATAGGGTGGGGCTTGTGCAGAGAGGAAGTAAGAGTTTGAACTTCTTTGATTTAAAAGTGTAGTGGGGAAGATTGCTGAAAGGAGAGGGCAGAGCAGCAGTGGACACGTGTCCCTGTCCCCTCAGGCACACACCATGTACCAGGTGGGACTGATGGAGACCGACCAGCACATCGAGTTCTTCTGGAGTGCCCTGGAGATGTTCACGCAGGAGGAGCTCTGCAAGTTCATCAAGTTTGCCTGTAACCAGGAGAGGATCCCCTTCACCTGCCCCTGCAAGGACGGTGGCCCCGACACCGCCCATGTCCCCCCCTATCCCATGAAAATCGCCCCCCCCGACGGCACCGCAGGTACGGAATGGGCACTTCCCAAGGGACAGGAGCTGGTTCTGTCCCCAGCACTGTCCCAGCCTTCAGCCCCCCCTCTAACTGGTGTTCAATGAACAGTGATAAAGTTTAATGAACAGGTGGTTATGAGGGTAAATAAGGAGAGAATTGGGGTTTAAATGATGGAAAAATAAAATTTCACATAAAACTTCAGCTGCATCCAGAAGATTCCCTGCCCATGGTGGGAGAGTGGAACTGGATGAGCTTTAAGATCCTTTCCAACCCAAACTATTCTGGGATTCCATGATCAAAACTTTGCCCTGTAGAGATGCAGAGAGACTTTGCTATTTGTCTGAAATGCTTTTAAAATTACTAAACTATTAGAAAAACATTGGCACGAATGTTGATGGAGAAGCACAGAAACACTGACGATTCAAAAGCCCCCCAACACTGGGGATTGGATTTTGGATATGCTCAGGAAGGGAGGTGTTGTGTTGAGTTGTAACCCCTGGCTGTGGCTCCCCGCAGGTTCCCCGGATTCGCGGTACATCCGAGTGGAGACCTGCATGTTCATGATCAAGCTCCCGCAGTATTCCTCGCTGGACATCATGCTGGAAAAGCTCCGCTACGCCATCCACTACCGGGAGGATCCGCTCAGCGGCTGAGCAGGAGCAGGGGACGCCTGGAGGTGACTCCGTGACTCTGCCCAGTGGAACCCCTTCAGTTCCCATCCAGCACCTCCTGTGGGATGGGCTTGGGGGTTAATTTATTTCCTGAACCTTCCTTCCCGTTACAGTAATTCCCGGAAGACTTCCATTTTGTATTCGTAGACTTTGTGGTGGACTGGTTCTTTTGCTGCCTTGTTTGTGGAATATTTGTAGGATAGTTTAGTAAAGACCGGTTTGTGTATAATTTAATTTGGGGAAAAAAAACCTTTCCACCTGTACATTTCTAATTTTGTAATCCACAATGGTCTGCCCCGTGCAAACACCACTGGCAGAGAGGGCATTCCAAGCCCGGGAGCCCTCGGAGGGGAAGGCTCATGGATCACTCTCCCCCAAGAGGTTTTTGAGTACAAAAATGCCAAGTTTGGGTGTGGGGAGGGAATCACTGCATGGGCAGGATTTGTTGCACTTGCTTGAGTCTGAAGCAGGAACTTTGCTGCCAAACTGCTTTTCCACCTTTCCACCACTTTCCTTGAAATTTTTTTAAACTCTGACCAAGCACATGGGGGCTGCCACAGGGAACTGGGGGGTTCAGCTCAACACTTTTGGGAAAATTTCCAATAGAACAGTGAAAGGGCTGTGATTCCATGGGGTTCCTGCCCTAGATGTTCTTGAATGTCTGCTTTGCTTAGCAACAAAATAATTTATTGTAATTAAAATATGAGCAGAACAAAACAGCTTCTCTCCAAGGGGTGTAAAATACCACAGTCCATCCTGAAAATCTGGGACTATCCCAGTGAGCTCTCAGAACAACCAGGGGGTGCTCAAACACCTGGAACTCATTTTTGTACTCAAAAATCTTTGATCCAAGAGCAAATTATGCTAAAAACGTCTGACAGCTGGCAGGAGGACACAGTCACCTGTTGGAAGATAAAGCTCCCATTTTGGAAAGCTGGGAGCGGAGCAGGAACAACTCCACGTTTCACTGCTGTTCTGGTGGTTCAGAGCAGCCCCTCCACAGGTGTCTCATCCCTCACCAGGATTTCTGGGACATTCCAGCTCTGCTGATCCCTCAGCTCCTGAGTTCTTGAGGAAGAGACCCTCCCGGAATCCATTGGTGCTGCCTGGGAGGCTCTGGCTGAAGTGACCGAACCTTCAGCTCGGTGTCCCATGGCTCTGGAGCTGCTCCCGGGAATCCCAAATGTATTTATTGTACATTATTGTGAATAGTGGGAACGCTGAGTGCGTGGGATGCAGGAGAGGCAGTGTGAGTTCGGGATGGGTGTCCTTGTTCTTCTGTGAGCGAGTGGGAATGGGAATGTGTGTGCAGCAGTCGTAGGTAGTCGTCGGCATCCGGAGTCTCCCAACCCCGTGGTTAGGAAGCTGTTACCCTCCCAATGCATATTGCCCTGTCCAGGGAACAGATCCATGTAAGAAGAATATTTACTCTTGAATCTCGTCCATTTCCTGGTAGAAGCGTTTATGTAGCTCAGAAACCACTCGGAGCAAGCGGGAACACCTGGAGTTTACAAAGACCAAGGGGAACGAAGCCCAAGGGGCAGCTTGGAGCCGGTTTGTTCCCGTGGGGACAACGCATTCCCAGGCAGGAAACGTGGGGAACACCGGCTGGATTCCATGGCAGAGCTGTGGCCCCGGCCTGGGCTCTCCCTGGGCTCGTCCTGGGGTCCAATCCCGAAATGCCGAGGGGCCATCCCGGAGGGCTCCGTGTGCCAGCGGTTCCCAAGGCTCCAGTTCCAGCTGTGAGTAAGAAACTGCTGCTGCTGTGTGTGTGCTCCTTGGGGAGGCACATCCGAGTGGAGCACACCTGCACCGGCCCCGGGCGTGTGCTGGAACGTTACTTGATCCGTATTTATTACAGTTAATTATTTATGATTACAAATAACGAACTTCTCGTCGCTGCCGTTTGCACCTGGGGGTGTAAATGAAGCTTCTTCTACAGGACAAGGTCACACCAATAACCAACTTCCATCGACTTAGGTTTGTTCTGGACAACAGGATGAGCCCCACAAGAGGAATTGTGGGAGTTTTTTGGTTTTTTTTTTTTAATTCCATGCTCCTGGGAAGGAAGTGCTGCAGCACCCCAGCTGTGGCTCAAATGGCCTTTTAATTAAAGCTTTTCTAATCATCCTTAATTCCTCGTGCTTTAAATGAACTTGACATTGTCTGTACTAGGCTTGTTTGTCGAAGCAAAGATTGGTTTGTGATGATTATTATTATTTTTTTTAATATATATTCATTCAGAATGTAAAATTATACTAAACAATGGAAAAACTCTGGAGCTGGGTATTAGTTCTAGCTTGGTGTGTGTCCATCTCGGTTCCATACACGGCATTAACCTGTAAGTGCTCTTGGCCATCGAGTGTACACCTGCATAAAGGAGATTCTTAACATCCCTGGAGGTGTTTGTGTCCTTCTTTGGGGTGCAGGGACTGGGATCTGCTGCTGGAGCTGCTGAGGCAGAGGAGGAGAAGGGGGACAAAGGGAGCTGCAGCTTCTCTGTTGAAATCTCACTTTTCTGGGTTCTTTGTGTTACTTGGAACAAAACCTAAGGATTTTGTACCAAAGGAAAGCACAGCTCCTGCTGAGGTTGTTCCTCTGGAATGTTCCTTGTGCCTGAGGCACAGCACCAGCTCTGCCACCTCAGTCATTAATTATTTGTCATACTTAATGATTCCTGACCCACAGCACCCCATTATCCATCCCAAACCTTAGGGACTAGTTCTCATTTCCTGATCTTCCCACAGCCCTTCTCCCCAGGAATGGGAAGAACACAGGTTTGGTGGCCCCCTGCTTTTAAATACCTTTATCCTTCTTTTCTTGTCTAAATAAACACATTTGGTGGGAGCATCTATAAATTCTTTATTTTAGAAGTTCCTTCTAGCCATCGTTGGGCTCTGGCTGTTCCAATGGGATGGAGGTGGCACCGGAGACAAGGCCTCAGTCATGACCCTGCCCCAGGGGTGGCTAATTAACCTTGCCAGGGCCATCTGCTGCCACCTCCTTAATTAGGCTGATGCTCATGGCTGTTATCCACGATCTGCTCCACTTCCCAAAGTCCCAACAGGAACTGAACCCAGCACAGGGAATAACGGTGGGAACGGATCTTCACAAGGTCGGGTTGGGACATGCCCTCAGCCAGGGGCTGTGGTCCAGTGTCACCCCAGGGGACAGACAGCACTGCACAACAGTTTGGGACAGCATCAGAGAAATTTTATTCCAAGGAACTTAAAAAGCTTTTTAACTTGAAAATGCAGCACTGAGAAGCCTTGGAGCCCCAACCTTCAACCCTGCTCGGTGTGGGACAGGTCCAGAGCACTGACTGCTCCCTGTTGGTGTCACCAGCTGTGCCTGGGCATCCCAGGGCAGGACGCAGCCAGAGCTCTGAGTGGCACAAGGAGCCCACAGGACACAGAACTCAGATGGGGCCCAAGGTAAGACTCAATTTGATGCCTTGGGGGTGGTGCTCGAGGCAATCAGAGACATAAAAACCTGACGTTTGCTCTCACAGATTAAAAATAGAGATTTAGAAAATGGTCACTGCCTAAAAATTGAAGCTCAATGTCAGAACTTGCTTGTGCTTGGCCCAACGAGTCTGGCAGAGCCTGGGAACAGGGCCGGGTACTCCATGTTTTCCACAGGCACTGGCTCACTCCTCCGGGTGTTCAGCTGCTGGGCTCTGGGCTTTTGCCTTAGGGGAGGGGGAAAGGAAAAATGCTGGTTTCAAATATGACTTAATAAGGGAGGGCTGTAAAAAGCAGCTCCTTGTCCTGGCAAAACCAGCAGGAGCTGCAGCCTCACCTTGGAGCCGCGGCGCCGGAGGCCGCCGCGCCCTTCCACCAGCCCCAGGCTCCTCCCTCCTCCGGCGCTGGAGCTGCGGGACAGGGACAGGGACACCTTCAGCCACCCGTGCTGGATAAACACAGGACAACACAGCAGGGAGACAGGGAAGGGCAAGGGAGAGCCCCCTGTGCCTCCTCTGACCCTGGCCCAGATGTTTCAGCAGCAGAACCAGCTCCTGTTCAGAGCCCAGGTGAGAGCAGAACACTCCCATGGACAGGTAATGAGGCCTTATCCTACATTTTATCCCAGTGACCAGTGGCTCTGTGCTATTTTGAGATAAAAACCTAAATTTGTTGTTTGAAACTCAGATAAGCACCAGCCAAATTCAACTGGGTCAATCTGAAAGCCTTTGAAAACCCTTTCAGCTACAAAGCCAAGGGGATCCAGATTTGCACTATAAGAAGTGGAACAGACCAGAAGGCAAAGGCATTACCTTGGCTGGGCTGGAGCAGCTCTGGAGGAGCTGGAAGTGAAGGTTTCTGCCTGGAAGCGAGCAGGTCTTGCCCGGGGTGCTGTCCCAGCTGCAGAGTCACCTCTGTCCTTCGGTGTCCCCTCACTGCCATTCCCCTTCCCGAGCTTGCCCCGCATGGCTGGAATGTCACCGGCTCTCCCTGGAGGGGACAACGCTGCATTCCCAGCCTTGGCCACCTCGGTCCTCAGCCTGGTCCCTGCAGGAGGGCACAGCCCCAGCTTCCCAAAGCCTTCTGTGTGCCATGGAGAAACATCTCCTGCAGGGACAGGACGTGGAGCTTAACAGGAACAGTAACTTCAGCATCAGGAACAACCCCAGTGTCCATCCCACGATCCCCAAGGACACAGTGATTTAATCCTCCCTCCCTACACCCAGACCAAGGGCACAGGATGGAAGATTTTTGAGACAGAACAGGGGAACAGCATCTCCTCAGAGCAGACCCAGGGGAGCTCAGGCTGTGCTCTGCCCACACCTTGGTGCCGGATCCGTCTCCGAGCCAGCTCTGGTGATTCCCGTCTGTCCCCGTGGGGCTGAGCTGGCAGCTCCCGAGCTGGAATGTCACCTGTGGGGCTGGCAGGGCGCAGGTCACAGTGGTGCTGCAGCAGAACACACAGTGCTGGTCAAGTGAAGCTCACTCAGAAGAAAATTCCTGGGACAACTGCAGAGCAGCAGCACTTGGGGGTGTTAAGGTGAGTAGGGAATTGTTCTTATGGAATCCCAGAATGGTTTAAGTGGAAAGAGATCTTAAAGCTCATCCAGTTCCATCCCCCTGTCAGGTTGGACTGGACTTGGAGCAACCTGGGCTACTGGAAGGTGTCCCTGCCCATGGCAGGGGGTGGGATGGGATGGGCTTCAACATCCCTTCCAACCCAAACCATTCTGGGATTCACTGATAAACTGAAGTTTTATCAGATCTCATTCCCAGATCATCGATTTTGCTGAGCCCCTGGGAGAGGAGACGCCCAGACCAACCAACCCAAACTTCAGCAGCTTGTTGGGACTAAGAATGTGAATGAACCATGACACAGAGAATGGGTGAGCTCAGCATCCTCCTATCTTGTCTGTAACAGCAGCAGATTCCAGAGGACTCTTCCCTGGGCACACCACTCCCAGGGCTGGAGTCTGTTCTCTACTTTCCCTCCTCCCCTTGTGCTCCTCTCTCCCCTCAGCTGACTCATCCAGGATACAACTTCATTTTCTGTATGACTCAAACATTCTGATTGTGCAACTTCAGGCCCTTTTGTTTCGTTTCATCACAAGAGCTTTCAAATTAATCCAGTACTTTTCAGGAGGAGCCTCAGTGTGGCACAACCCTTCACACGGATCCCAGAGCTTTGTGTGGGCAGGTCTGAGCCAAAGGCAGCTCTCTGAATTCCTGAAATGTGCCACAAGAGCCCCTGGGACTGGGCCCATCCTCGAACAATGGGATGTGACCCAACAGACTCTGTCCTGTTCAGTACCTGGTGATGAAACAGAATCTCCTCTTCCAGCTGGATGCCACAGAATTCACATGGAATCATGATGTCTCCTTCTGCCTGGACAGCTTGGGGCTGGGATGAAGGGACAGTCCTGTGGCTGCTGGACCTCCCACTGTATTCCCATGGATTTGGAGAAGAACTTCTCTTACTGAACGAGGCAAAGGCACTTGCTGGGTTACACCCTGTCTGTTACACAAACAACATGGAAAAATCACCTTTCCTGATGAACCAGGTGGGCATTGAAAACCACTTTCCTTGGCAAAGACCCAAATGCCAGAGTTCTCCCAATGTCACCCACACCCTTTTCAGTGACAGCCACACAAAAGTCTTCACTGCAAACCCCAAGGCACAAGGAAGTCCCAAACCTGGTGAAGGATCAGATCTTCAGCAGGACAAAGCTCCTCACAGAACTCACAGGGCAACATGATCATCTCTTTGTCTGCAAGACAAGGAAGGATCAAGCTCTCTATGGAGTCTGGTAAAAAAACCTCATTAAACCCTCTGGTGCCATTTCTCCTCTCAGAACAAGCTGCACTCCAGGTTTCCCCCAGATCCTCCTTCCCATCATTTTTACTTCCACAAGAACCTTGTTCCCCACCTGGGCTCCCACCATACACCAAGGTCAGAGACCCACTACTTTCAATAAGCTTTTATTTCTTCGCTTGCTGCTTTGCTTTAGAAGTCTCAAAAAGACTGATTTTGACTTTTTAAAATACCTAGGCAATCCTTAACATTCCCAATCCAAATCTTCCTTTTCCCCTCCCTTCAAATTTAAGGTTAAATCCCACCACAACAGTGTTTATACCTATTTTGCTGTGGTTTGATGTGCTAAAGGACCCTGGAGAGTCACAGGAGAAGATGTTGGACAGGTCTGCTCCACCAAGATGGGCAGATTCTCCAGGCTCTTTGGTGTAGTTGTATTCCCAGAAATCCCTGGGAATGTCAGCTGCAGTGTTATGGTGAGGATTATTCTCACTTTGCAGGCTGAGAGCCAACACATAGTCCAGGTCAGCGTTCCAGTCTTCAGGAAGTTCAGAATGAAGAATTTCAGATCTCTCTAGCTCATCCCCTTCAAAAGACAAATATTGTAAATTTGGGAGAACGTCAAACCTGCCACCAGCAGCTCCCTCTGGACATCAGACTCAGCCCCAGGGTTTCACATGTAGACCCTCCTGGAGTTCAGCATCTCAAAACAAAGGGCACCTCTACCAAATCCAGGAGGATGGTGAAAAATTCTTCTTCCTTTGTCCACTTTTTCTCACTTTTGACTTCTTCATGTTGTTCTCACAAATGCCCTTAGGGGTTCTGTCCCTAAGGTTCTATTCCTAGAGTTCTGTCCCTGGAGTTGTGTCCCTTAAGGGTTCTGTCCCTGGAGTTCTATCTCTTAAGGGTTCTGTCCCTTAAGGATCCTGTCCCTGGAGTTGTGTCCCACAGCCGCTCTAAATCTCCTTCTCCCCCCCTCTGGCTCTTCCCAAGCCCATCCCCAGTACCTGCTCCCTGTTGGCTCCCCATGGCTCCATCCTCACTCCCGAATCCTGGTGCTGTCCTGCTCCCCTTGGCTGCCTTCTCCTCTGTGCCACAGACCTGGGGGTGCTCCTTGAGCTCCCTGAGCAGGACGTTGCGGCCGCAGCGCCCGCAGGGCTCGGTCCTGGCCCCGCAGTACAGCTCGTGCTCCTGCAGCTTGTTGAAGGCCAGCTGGATGTCACAGAACTGGCACAGCACGGGGCGCAGGGGGCACGAGGAGGCCTGCAAAACACACAGGATCACTCTGGCCATGTGCAACACTGAGTCTTCTCAGCTTTGGAGCTCTCTGTTGTGTCCTCAGCCACATCCAAAGGAATAATCTGGAATAAGCTACAACGCGGGAACACAACAGCGACGTGTTGGAGGCACAGACTCAGCAGCTGAAGCTCTTCAGACACTCAGGATGTGATTTTAAATCCCCCAGGGTCACACGGAGCTTTCTGGATTTGAGTTTTAGGTACAACCCAAAACCTGGCTGCATTCCATGAGCACAGCTAAAATCCACATTGGTTTATAGGGAACAGACCCACACCTCATTTAGTGCTCAAGAACTGTTTGGGCACGTTCTTTACCCCACACTGAACAACAGCTGAGGTGCCCTTCAGAAGAGGTATTTGCAGAAGCTGCACTAATAAACAACCTGCACCAATAAAACATCATAATTTGCTTTACAATCCAAAAGCACCACACACACAGAGGCAGGATTAGCTACTCCCAGGGTTTAGAACTGGACAAATTTCCAAAGAAAATCCTTTTTCCTTCAGCAATCAGCAGGCTGAGGTGGCAGTTCCAGAGCTGTCTCTAAAGGAGCCCACAGGAAGGGAAGGGATGACATTTATAACAAGATTGTCTGTGACAGCAGCCAACTGGATTCAGAACTCAGAAAATCCCACTCTGGCCTATTTTAGTTTATTTTACAAGCTATTTTTAAAGTCTGTTTGGACAGATTGAGTTATTACAAGTCACAAAATGGCTCCAGCAGAAACATGAACCAGTGAAGGAATGAAAAAAAGTCAATCATATTTTAAATAGCTATTTTTCAACTGAAAAGGATAAAAAATCACAAATTATCACAGATACCCCTTTGATATGAAGCCCTGAGTGGCTCCAGGACTTTAAAGCAGTTTCCAGTCCTTTCTCCCAGAGGGTGTGAGTTTAGGAAGCATCACTCAATAAAAGGATGCACAAGCCCCAGGCTGGAATCCAGGTGCTGGCTGACAGAAATGCTCTGGAGTCAGTAAAACACCAGAGTATCCCCCAAGGGTTCAATAATATAAAATCCACCAACCTCATGATCCTTCAGGAGGCTGCTTTCCATCCTCATCCTACACTTGCAGGTGACCTACAGCAAGGAGAGCTCATTAGAGGAATTTCCACAGAAATGAGCAGTTTCAGAGCAGAGATATCTCTCACCTGCACATGTTCAGACTCAATGTGGTTCTTCATCTCAGACTTTGGGATGGAGTCGCTGCAGTAGGGGCATATTTCAATATTTCTTCTACAGTGGATTTCATGGATGATGAAATTGACTGCAGGAATATCCTTTTTGCTGTGAGAAAGTCACTGAGGTTACTGAGCAGAAACACACTGACAAGAAATCTGAGCAGTTGCTCACAACAAAAAAATAATGCTAAGAAAGATTTCAATGAATTCCTGGTTTAAAGTGAGTAGAGAAAGGCCCAGCTAGGCCTCAAGGTTCCAGCATAGGTGGATATTAATGTATTTAACATGCAAAAGTCACATTGCATTAAGATAAAATCCAGGTGGATTTATTTCTTTATGTGAAAGGTAAATCTTGCAGCACAAACAAGTTATCACCAGGGTTCAAATTAATAAATTAGTCTGAGAAGATAAAAGCTTCTTCCTGAAAATAACTTGGCTCTGAGAGGTCAAACAGTGCTTTGGAAAGCAGTCAAACCCTGCTTTTTTATACCTGACAGATCCTGTTCCAGGACAATGGAACCATGGAATGGTTTGGGTTGGAAAGGACCTTAAAGCTCACAGGGACACCTTCCACAGACCAGGCTGCTCAGAGCCCCAGCAGTAACAACACTACTCTGCACCCCAAAATTCCCCAACTCACCTCATTTTACCCCAAAATTCCCCAATTCACCTCATTTCTAAGATGCTCGTTTTCTGTCTTGAAACCAAAGACAAGAGGACCAAAAGGAACTGAGGGACTCGGAGCTCAGTCCTTACTCCTGCCTTAAACAGGCAGCATCATTTTGACATGGATCATCCCCTTTCCAAGAAATCCACCTTGAAAACACCTAAATCAATTTTATAACCTTCTGTTTTCTAAAACCGGAGCTGTTCAGCTCTCTTCCCTGCCAGATCCCAGGCAGCCAAAAGCCTGGCAAAGCAACAAAGTCCAACAGCAGTGACTGAACTGTGCAGACCAAACAAATCTGGCTGATGTTGCAAGAAACTGTCTGAATTCTGATGTCTTTTCGGGAAAAAACAACTGCAGAAAAAGTTAATTTCTTTAGCTGCTTGTATTCGAGAGACAACTTGTGAGATGACTCCTTACCAGCCACTGATTACCAATGCTGGGGCTCTGCAAAGAGGTGAAATCAAAGAGAAAACCTTCCAGAACAACACTGCCTACCCTCCTATGTTTGTATTTCTGCTCCTGAGCCACGGAACTGCTGAAGAAAAACTTGTAATCGTGTGCTTTGTGCGGATCTCACTAAAAACCCAGCCTGGATTTTGATCCAAACGTTTCGGTTTCTGTTCAGTCCCCTGCTAAGCCAGAAGGGAAATCCGACACCCAAACGTTTACAGACAGGCCGTACAGTCGTCTCCGGTATTTCACAGCATTTCAAGGAATTGTTCCCCGATGTAACGGCGGGGTCGGCTCGGCCCAGCCGACACCGAGTCCAACCTGCACCGACCCCCGGCCCCCACTGACCCCGGCCTGGTCCTCATCGACCCCCGGCCCGGCCCTCACTGACCCCTGCCCCTCACCGACCCCGGCCTGCCCCTCACTGACCCCCGGACCTCACTGACCCTCGGCCCCCACTGACCCCGGCCCGGCCCTCACTGACCCCCAGCCCTCACCGGCCCCGGCCGGGCCTTACCAGTTGCCGCAGAGCCGGGATTCGGCCGCGGGCACGGCCGCGATGGCCATGGCTCCGTGCGGTGCTGGGCCCGCTCCTCTCACACCCCCGGGCACCGGGCCCGGCCCGGCCGCTGGAGAGACCGGGTCAAGGAGCGGCGAAAGCGAAAGCGCGGCCCTGCGGGGATCAGTCGGGGGTGCCGGTGTCGGTGGCTATCTCTGGTGGCCCGGCCCCAGTCGGGTGGGGTCAGGTCAGGTCGGTGCCGATCTCTGATGCCCCGACGCGCGTCGCTGGCGGTGCCGGGTGCCAGTGTGTGGTACCCCGGCCCGTGTCGGTGTCGGTACCGGTGACCCGCTACGTCCCGCTGTGTCCCGCTGCCCCGGCGGCCCCGCAGCCCCGCCCCGCGGCCCGTTCGCCGTTGCCCGCCCCCGGCCGCGGCTGCGCGCTGCGTTCTGCGCTCTCATCATGGCGGCGCGGGGCCATGTGCAGGACCCCAACGACCGCCGCCTGCGGCCCATCT
>VWZS01008422.1:54948-69998 GCA_013397075.1 Rhabdornis inornatus | reverse complement strand
TAAATAATTCTAGTAGGTGCACTAGGGTGCACTGATGATTTGGCCAATGCTAAAGGTGCAACAGAAATTGGTGCACTGGCCGAGAAATCTTAAATTGGCAAACCAAAACCATTACACTTATATAACATAGGATCGACTGGCCTTGATATACTATGAATTGCCTTTTCAATTCCATGTAGGGTTGAAAGAAGGATGTTGCATGAGCTATTATCCTTGACTTTGTTTTCCCCATCTTATATATACTTTTCAAAATAGCAGTTGCCAGTTATTAGGAAGAGAACTATATTAGTTTTATTTGCAAAAGTTATCTTTTATGTCTTTCTCTCAGGAATAGCATACACTTCTAATATTAATGAGTAATTGTATTCAGTTTTACTTTCTCCTTTGAAACATCATGTAGAATAAGTCGCTCCTCACTACAATTTCTTTATCAGTCTCAAGAGTCAAGAAAAACATTTACAACATACTGTGGACAAGATCTCTCATTTTCATTGAATTGGCCTAGTGCCTCTCTGAATTTGCAAACAGATTGACAAGAGCACACTTAAGATAAAGATTATTTTGCTTGCATTTCCCGTATGTGTTTAATTTTGCAATTATTTAAAAACATCTATTTTTAGTTTACATATTTTACTTTTGAAATTTTTTTTCCATTAACTGTAGCATTTATATTGTTGGTCATTAAATCCTTTGGTATAATTTTAAAATAAATAAAATACAGCATAGATGTGTAATATATATATAAGCACTCCTTTTACATGAGATGAAATTCACAGTAATGATATAATTGATTGAACTGTAAAACTCCGTATTTACTTCAAAAATAATTAAAGCCTAGTCATGCTATATCCACGATATAATTTCTTTAAACTTCTGATAAGAAAGAACTTCGCAATAAACACATTTGCTGATGTAAGGTATTTTTATATGCTCTTAACTGCATGCATTTACTCTACAATAAGTTAACCTTTGTATACATTTTGACTACTAGAGGAAGAAAGTTACAAATAAATTCTTATAGTAAAAATATCATTAACTGCTTAGAGAATGGATGGCAGTGCTCATATCTGCATGTTTTAGGAGGTCAAGAATATTATAAATGGTGTGCCAGAAAGAAAGAGGCATATAATAGGATTGAATATAATGTGGATGGAAAGCAAACTAAAAATTAAAAATAGTTTACTTACATAGAGAAATAAATTTAGACTGTCACTGTCAATGCAGTTTGCAATAATGGTTTAAGTGTTCATATAACATTTTTATTTCCACAAAATGTTTTAAGTATTTTTTTCTTATCTGAATTTCCCAAGACACATACATCAGAGACAGAAGTAATTCACTACAGATGTTTTCTACATCAACAGGTTTTTTGAGGTTATTAGCTGTCATCTTATTAGGCTGGATATAATTAAAATAATAATTCCAATTCACTCTATTTCATCCTTAACTGCAGAAGAAACACCCAAATCAAAATTAATCAAGCAATCAAAAAACTCTGCACATTTATTAGACTGGGTACCTTCTTTATGTTTGACTGAACAGAGGATGCAATGTATCAGCAAACACTATGAAGCTGTTGAGGCACTAGGACATCCATTAAATCCTTGATTGCCCAAGAAATCCTGCACAATGTATTAAATAATGAAGGGTCTTGAAAAAGGAAATTGTACATCACAGTCCTCCAATTAAAATTATGGAGAAAATCTATGCTACCTTGTTTACTTTGTAAGTGCTTGAATCTTTAATTCTCAGACAGTTCTGTAATGTCAGCTCCCTCACACAGCAATGAAATGTGTCACAAAATCCTAGGGATTTTCATTGAAACACTTGAGTATATTCAGAAACATACATGGAAAAAATACAAATATTATTTACAAATATATTGGCAGATAAGACCTTTATTTGGATTAAAATACAATTGTACATTTGAAATACCAGAAGGCACTCTAATAGTTATCCCTGGAACCATCTGTTACAATTGCCTTGATATTACTTGCTATTAAGCATAGTCCATCAACAGCATTATCCTTAAGTAATGGGGTTATTCTTTGGGAAAACCAATTTCCAGATCTCAGTTTAAATCCTTTCTTAAAAAAAAAAAAAAAAAAATTGCAGGATTAAGTAGCACATTCACAATTCACCAGAAGGCAAGAAGGACACCTGAGTCAGGATTAAGTTTAGGCAGGGTTTTGAGATTTAGAGCCAAAAGTTTTAATTTTGTTTAATAATAAGAATAAAAATATTAATATTTTTACTAGGTTTGAAAGATTTTTGAGAACTACAATCCTGGCAAAATCAGCATCTATTATCTCCACTTATTTTGCTGATGTAAAATAAATTTCTGTTTGTTTCTGTTGTTACATCTGTTGGGCCGCTGGGGGGGTGCCGAGTCCGAGACAAAGACATGACACTCGACAATCGTAGTTCACTGTAACAAGACTTAAACTCTTTATTCTTTTGTTGAGCATGCTTAAATAGGGTGCTTGATCTTTCCCGGGCTCACACAGATGGCTGGTTACAATTTCTGTCATTCACTTTCTCGACCAATGATACATTAACACTTAAGGTACAGTAGATAAGCTGGGATTTTCACCTAGGTACCTGCCTGGTTAACAGGCTGGCTAGGTTTCAAATTGCATCTTTTAGAAAAGCCGCAATATTCACTGCCACAATTTTGTAATATCATGTACATAAATAGCTTTTCATCTTTGGTGACATTATCCTTGGTCAAGAAACTAAAAACTATCTGAACACAAAAGAAAAATAAAGAAATGAAGTGAAAGTCTCCACTCAGACTTCTATAAAATGACAATTCAAAGATTTTACATCACTGGTGACGGTAACAAATAGTTCTTTCACTTAGTTAGCCCAACTTAGTAAACAAAAAGTAACAACAGTTATATATTCTTCTATGGTAGATTCTAGACAGCAGTGCTTGGTGTACCAAGCTGATTCTTCTCACAGAACAGACTCTAGACATAATTTTCAAGTACAGTGGCAAATGATCTGAAAATCAGAACAAACCTTGGCCACACTTTTTAAAGCTTATCTATGTGCAAAGTATAAGCTACAATGAGTTTTAATCACAGTTCAATTACGGTAGATATCAGAAAATTGGGTAAGGGCTTAAAATCAAATACATCAAGTTTGAATGTAGCTTCAAGGAGTCAACTGATGTCTCTGACAAGCAATTACAAGTCCACACAGATACCTAAAATCATGTAAAGCAAACTTAGTGATAGAGAATAAAGGCCTAGCTATCCAAGGAACAGGTAATTTGCCAGATGTATTCCAAAATAATTCCAAAATGGCTTGCATCTATGAACTAGATAAGAGTGGGACCACTTGGGCAGGAGCAACAAGGTGGCAGAAAATTAAATTTGCCAAAAATGTATTAGAATTTTATTTAGTGATGAGATATTGAAATACCTGAATAACTTAAGAAAGAATAAAAGAATGTATATATAGAGATCTTAGCAATAATTGTCCTTCAAAACAGAAATTCTCAGTTGATAGAAGTGGAAGTCAGATAGTTCACAGCAAATAGCGCTAAGAAATTGTTCCTTGTATTTATATATAAGCCATTAAGCTAGAATGCAGAGGAAAAAAAACCCAAGCAAAGAAAGAAACACTGGCCCAGTGCCATGCACCCACAAGAGTCACTTGCTTACCCTCCCCTGCCGCAGATTAGCAGAGGAGAGAAAAAAAATTAACAAAGGGTTCATGAGTTGAGATAGGGATTGGGAAAAAACACTCCAACAGCAGAACAGGTTCAACTTAGAGGTACAAAGTGAATGTATTACTAACAAAATCAGAAGAGGATAATGAGAAGTAAAATAAACCCTTAAAACACCATTTCTTCCCCAGCCCCTTCCTCCTTCCTGACAGCTCAGGAAGACATGGCATAGGGGTTTTTTTGCTCAGTTCATCACCAAGATTTTCTTCCTCTGCTCCGGAAAGCAGTCCTTCCCCTGTGAGGCTGTGGGTTCACTCCCACAGGAGACAGCTTTCCATGAACTTTCCTGGTGTGGGTCCACTCTCAGGAGCAGCAGTCATACCACACCTGCTGCAGCGTGAACTCCCCCCACAGACACACACAGCCATCCAAAACTGCNAAAACTGCTGTGGCGTGGGCTCGCTCTTCCACAGGGTGCAGTCCTCCAAGGACAGGCTGCTCCAGCCTGGAAGCAGGACCCCTCTGTCCTTTGGGTCTCCCACTGGATCACAGCCTCCTCCAGGCATCCACCTGCTCCAGCATGGGCACCTCCCCCACGGGCTGGGGTGGATCTCTGCATTCCCTGTGGATCCCATGGGCTGAGGGGCACAGCTGCTTCACCATGGTCATCACCACGGCCTGCAGAGGAATCTTTGCTCCAGCGCCTGGAGCACCTCCTGCCCCTCCTTCTCCACTGACCCTGGTGTCTCCATGTTGTTTCCCTCATACCTTCTCACCTCCTCCTCTTCTCTGACTAGAGGAAAGACTGCTTTGTTTTGATTTTCTTCTTAAATATGTTATCACAGAGGTGTTACCAATCTCTCTCATTGGCCCAGTTTTGGCCAGCACAATGTCCATCCTCAGAGCCATGAGCCACTGGCTCTGCCAGACATGGTTCTGGCAGGTTCTCACAGGAGCCACCTCTGTGGTTCCCCAGCTACCGAAAACTAGGCCGTGCTAAACCAATGCCTCAGCCAAATAAACACTGCATGCTTTCCCTTTCTCTTTTGTTTTTAGGTTGATATTTTGCTGACATAAAAAATTCATTGCTCCATAACCACACTGTAAAATCCTCAGTAAGACTGTGTAATACACAGTATTTACTCAGTAATACAGCTGGATTATTGTTTTTCAGGAATTATATTATTACATTTCTTTGTTACTATGATACTGTTTTTAATAGAAATTTAATTTAAAAAAAAAGGGAAAGTGTAATTTCCTATATCTTTCAGTCATAATTCATTGTATTCACTGAATTGATTAATTGTTTTTCAAGTTTCATATCTCTTCTCTATTTTTAGTACCATACGTGTATATATTCAGATCTTGTGGGCTATAGGCAGTAAACAGCTGCAAATTTTATTCCTCCTATTTTAAAAAGAGCTAATTGAATTACAAATTATTTTGCTTATTTTCCCACCAACTCCTTGGTTCATTGTTTAGTTATTACTTATATTTAAGCATTTATTTACCTTTCAAAACATGAGTTTTCAAGGGCATGTGTGTACAAATAAGATATGAAGACCATACAATCACAGACCTATTTAGTAAATCTCCTTCTGCCTTTCTGATCCTCACCATCTTTTTATTTCTTCCTACTCAGTTAACTCACTTTTGCACATGCTCCTTTCAGTTTTGTTTCACAGTCTCCAGCACCACAGAACCATTTAATACCCTCTGTTAACCCAAGGCCCTAAGTTGCTCTTTTGCTGTGTGCTTTTCCTGTCCACTGGAGAAGAAAACATAGTTTTGACACATTTAGTTTTGCAGAAGATAAGAGATTTTGGGCTCTCTGAGTGACTGAGTCAAGAGCAGAAACAATGGAAAAAAGTAAGAAAAAATTGATACAGAAAGACATCCTCACTCTCTAATACCACAAAAGTGACAATAGCTCTGTTCATTTCAAAAAGACAACTGAAGGAAAGCAGTTTCTGTTTATGTCATTCTAGAATGGGAAAGCAGCCTTGATAGCAATGAAACTTCAGTTTTTTTCTCTTTGTTTTTCCCCTTCTGTTCAGCTGGCAGCAGTGGGAAGTCACAATCTGATCTAGCCAGCTACAGGGCCATTTTCTCCCCTTAGTTACACAGCTTCAGCTAGTATGGGGAAAGCCAGATGGAGCTAACTCAGGAGGACTGGTGTAACTAAGAGGGGAGTTTGGACCACACTATTGATATGAATTTTGGACCATGGCAGAAAGAGGAACACAGAGTAGAGTAATGTGTGGGAAATGCAGCTGAGGCTGAACATCTCATCCGTCTTTCTCCCTGCTAATTGCTTCTTCTCAAAAGCTGCTCATTCAATGGTGTTTCCTGATTCTCTTATAGGACTAGTAGTGGTTGTGCTACTGGAGCTACACTGCAAACATCCCAAATTAACTATTCTATTAAGTGACTTTGATCACCTTTGCTTACTTCAAGGGTTATGAGTAAATTCCTCACATCCTGTGAGCATCTCACATCCCCTAGTTGCTGTTGGTGTGGGCTCCAAGAAAATTCAGTGCTAATTCCAAAGGCACTGACTGAGCAAACTTCAATTCTGAAAGTCAAAGGGGTCAAAGCCAAAACAATGGACCAGTTGTTCCTAGTGGAACAACTGAAAGAAAATAAGAATAACAAGGACATGAAATGGCTTTCTTCATTCAAATCATGACTGTGTGGTGTTTTCCTTCTTGAAGACTCTGCATCATTTAAGGGTATATTAATTTATTAAGTACAATCTTCAGAGCATTTCAGAGCCTCTTTGAAATCCCATCAGTTTTTTTTTTCCCTGTTTACAATGATGAAGCTAACAGAAAAAAAAATGCTTCTTTCTTTCCAGATGAATGATAGACAAACTCTTACTGGGGACACCAATTTACTCTCAGTTATAGCTAAAAGAGAAATTCTTTACTTTATCTGAGAGGTATACATAAGCTTACTGCTTACTTATTTACTTACATAAGCTTACGAGCTTACTGCTGGTACATAAATATGATACCAGATTGCATACAATATCATTGTAAATATGTACCACCAGATCAGTCATCAAGTAAAATAAACTTTCCAGAAGAATTGTCCTTACTGTTCACGGACGCATGAGTAGGTAGGGGTCTGCTCAGCTTTTCTTTAATAAAATGGTTATTTAAATTACTATATGAAAATTGAAATATTCTAAAATAATTCAGTGAATTTTTGAAAAAGAGAAGAAAACACTATATAAAACTATGATTCTTTTTACCTTCCTATTTCACTGTACTTTCTGTGTGAAGGAATAATGAAGTGTAAGTGTTATATTACCCTATAGCTCCTAAAACCACTATGAAATATGAAGGACTGAAGGAAGGGAAGTAAGAAAAGATTAAGAAGGAATGAAAAGTCCTATCTATGCTTAATTTTGTGAGGGTTATTTCATTCCAACAGAGTTTGTAAAAAAAAAAAAAATCTACCCTAACACATCAGGTTATTTTCATATTTTTTAATCTACAGGTATTTATGTATAATTAGAGTTGGATTCCATCTTTAAATTTTAACAATGATTTTGCTTCCTCCTCTCAGTAGTTTTGAGTAAAAGTTACATATGGTTGGATTACACTTCTCTGAAGGGACCCTTATATTTTAATTACTGAAGTGGTTGCCAAATAGCATGCCTAGGTAAGTCTCTGCTACTCTAAGCTGCAAAACTTGATGATTTCGTAAGAGTTGTGGTTCCTCCTCTAGTCAGATAGGTTTTTCTGTGGTATAGTTGAAAATGCTTGGGAAGCCACTACGTGGTACATCTGGTTAATCTCCAGAGCTACTCCACCATGGCTAATTTTCACACCTCTCCTGGAGTGTAGCATCGACTGTATGAGCAAAACCTGTCTGTTTCAGAATGACACAGGTCAGTTTAATTCAGTTTAATAGAGAGAGCAGTCACTTCCAGCAGAGGAGAGGAAAGCAGCAGTGGAGACAGTCAATCACAAGCATTTGTCTGACTGTAACCAGCTCACACTGTTGATTGCAGCATCTCTGCTGAGAGGGCAGCAACTCATGGCTTGATGGCAGTAATTTTTTAAAACATTAAGAATATGAGTACTCCTTGTGATCCCTTAAAAGGCTACAAATTACTTTAGGCAGATATGCTGGGAAAGTAAAAAGTTATGGTCCAGTCTTATAACTCAAGGGTGCATTTACACAGAGCAATACACGAATGCCTTCTGTCTCAGAGGATCCTAACTGATTAATTTTGGCATATTCACTCACTAGTAGTACATTATTTTCTTCTCCTGAGGATTTTCTTCCTTTTTTACTAATAAACAAATAGATGTATCTACTTCCTGGGCAGCTTTCAATCTCACAATCTCATTTAAGTTTCTTCCGTAGCTACTCCGCTGAGGTGATTCATTTGAGTATGATCTGATGTATTAACTGGTTAACGTATAGAGGTTCAGCAGAGAAGGGAGACATGTCTGGGAATTTGCTCCAGATGATTTTCTAAAGAAATTCATTGAATGCTTACTTACACTAATACGAAGTTGCCATGAAAGCTCAAAGGTGTCATTCTTTTAAGACCAATACTAGAATTTTACCAAGACTACGATGAAATTCAAAGCCTAATAATTACTTCCTTTTCCATTATCTTGCTCCAGCCACTCACCATTGTTCAGTCATTTCCTCCGCTTTGATCCAGTCATCTTTGAGTAAATTCTGTTCTGTCTTCATAGACCAACTTTGTAAACAAAATGCAGTCCTTAAAATCTGAGGCAACCCCACTCTGACCCCAGATCTCAAGGAAAATTAAGTAGTGAACTTACTTGAAGATTTCACAAGTTTGCTGGCCTGAAATACTTTAATGCTCACAGGATTCTAAGTATTCTAAGAGTACATTTTGTTCTCCCATAACTTAGTTTAAGACAGTAATGATAGCTTTGTGTTTGATACCAGTTACTAACACATGCAATTGCAAGTATACAAATAGCACAGTGTTTTGCCTCAAAATGAGTGAGAACTCAATGCTGAAATGTATTCTTAAAATCTCTTTTAAAGAGAGCTGTTCCAATGCTTGCTTCAATTTCATACTATTTTATTATTTAGGTAGTGGCATTTAAGTATTTTATGACTATTTTGTTATTTAAGTAGTATTAAAAGAACTGATACTGGTCATGTGTTAAGCTATGGACAAGACACATGGTTAAAATTAAAGGCAGACTGATATATCTTCTTGAACAGTTGCTTGAATTTAGTAAAGCAAATTCAGGCCACTAATTTCTTTTGGAATTAAATCTAAATATCCTACCACTTGGGCAAAGACTTCCATTTACTTTCCAGCAAAATAGGTGCCCAATGTCAATGTTTTTCTCTTTTGCTGAATATTATGCCCAGAAACTAAACCTGGCATTAATTCTTATGATAATTAATTAATTTTTAAGTCAAACATATGGTCCATTTGCTTTACGTGGGTGAAATAACCTACCATATGATTAAACATAGAGATTACGTTCCTGGTTATTGAACACATAAGAGTGAATCAATAAATCCCGAATAGTGGCAATATTTCTCAATGTTAAAAAAAAATAGAAAAAATTAACAGTTCAATCTGTCCTTGTCCTTCATGTGTCCCATTTTCTGAAGTTAACTATTTTGCCATCTTTAAAATGTAAAACAAAATCCTGCCTGTTTAATAAATACATGCTTTATATAAAATCCATATTACTGAGATGGGGTTTTTTTTGAGTTATTTTAAAATATTTCATTGAATAAATATCATTCAGGTCTTGAACATTTTTATACTTCAAAATTTCTTTCATCTACTTTACTAGTCAGACAATTAGAAATCATACGAAATCTACTTAAAATTGCTGATACTTCAGACCATTAATTTCCTAATTATTTCTTGTATATTTTTCTGTAAGGTGAGCTATGCCTATGCAGGACAAAAAGACACTGACACAGAACATGGATGAGTGAAGTGTGAAGTTACAAACTATCATGTAAAAGAGAAAGTGCTGGATGAACAATAACTTCAGAGGCACCTACTTGAGTCTCCTGATTCTTCGAGTGTAAAACTACTCTTGTGATGTATACATCTCTTGCAATTTTTATAAATGTATAATCTACATTGAAACTATATTGGCCTTTTTTCTTCAGGGACTAAAATGGGGGTCATTAGTACCTTCTTAAATTTGCTTATATTTGAAACTAGCAATTTAGCAATAAACCTTATTAGTCTAAGAGGTTTGGGAAAAAACCCCACAAACCTTCTTACCCTGGATAACACTGAACATTTGTACTTTAAATATCATTCTTCTAAAATAAATTCATCTTATTGAAGAAATCAACTCAACAGAAGAGAAAAGGTTCTTTCTCTTGATAGGGCTATCATAACTCTTACAAATGAATTTGTCTATTACTTGTTATCTTCTGTTCCTACATAATTACAGAATAAGCAGTCAAAAGAGAGAAAAAAATTATGTCTATTCTATTCTATTCTATTCTATTCTATTCTATTCTATTCTATTCTATTCTATTCTATTCTATTCTATTCTATTCTATTCTTTTTACTTCTTATACCACCAGACTCAGTCTAAAATTATTTAATCATAAGGTGTTCCAGTGGTCAGCTTTGCAGCAATGAATGCAAAGTCCTGCTCTGCAAGGCTCTCAATGGAGCAGATAATCAGACATTAGTCTTCTCAGCCCAGTCTTCTGGGAAACCAAAATAAGTCCAGTAACTTATGTTTCATTATTTCTCATATTCATTATTTCTCTGTTCCATCTTAATTTTGCTTTGACATATTTCTCTGGTTTTTAGTGTAATGATATCCATATTTTGTTCTTTGTTTCTTCTATAAATGTACACATTGTAAAAAAAGAAGTCATGAATGATTTTTTTTAAGAAACAGTTTTCATCACAGAGAGATCTTACAGCTCTCAATCCATTTCCTATCTTAATGTCATTCTTTTTTTCTGAAACATTGTAAGCTATTGTTTCTGTATATCTTTTGTAGATAAGCTAACATATTGACAATTAATTATGTCTTTGATCTGGGAGCTTTAGAGTAGAGCAGCCTGTATTTCAAAGATTCAGCTTTATTTGATGGTCTCCACTTCTGCCATTGACTTGGATATTTTATAGGCCAATGCCTGTCATTCTCAGGAATACAGATCTCTTCATCTTGAGGCGTAATAAAGGTCTGCCTAGTAGTTAGATCTGATAAAGGCAGTCCAAGGCTCTAGTCACAGTGTGACTGTACACATATGTATAAGTGCAACTTATGATCCGTATTGTGATAATAATAATACTTGTTTTTCTCCAGCCACAGATGGAGATTTTCCAAGGTGAGATATCATGATGTTCCCCCTCCCAACTGAGAAAGCCAAGATTGTTGAAGAGCCTTGTTAACCCTTTGAACACTTATTTCCCTAGTAGGAATGTATTCCTCTTGCCAGTGGGTTTTGTGCTTGCTAAACTACTGTGATATTTGTGGTTCCAGGGGTACTCACTGGAGTATTTTGTTTCAAAGTGTCCCTCGGGTTTGTATGGGACACTGTCCACAAAAATTTCTGTAAATTCTGCCAGGTACCTCCCTTCTGTTCTAAGTCTGGTTTATTTTAGGAGCTTTCACTTCATGTTTATATAAAATAAAAACCTTATTTCACTTGGTAAGTAATAAAGACTTGGTGTAATATATCTTCCCTAGTCTTTCTTAAGGTAGTAGAAAAAGTTGACAGAAAACACTCATACATACAGCTATCTATTTAGATGGATTGTGTCTTTGATTTTAAGGCTTTGCATTTCATGAAGAAGGTGAATAGCAGTTTGGGGTCTAAGTGCAGATATTAAATGCCTGAAGTGAGTAGGTAAATTTTACATGTATAAAGACTCCTGAATCACAGATAGTATTATCTAAAGAGTAAAATAATGATATTGTTCTTATTTTTTGAGCATCATCACTGTGATTCTCATTGTTACTCAGAATAAAATAATTGAAGTCATTTATTCTCGAGATATATGCTATATAACTATCCATTCTTGTTGTAATGAAGTATAGTAAATAAGGCTTTGTGCTAGTTTCAGCAGCACAGCACAGTACATAGGGGAATGATCCTTAGTCTCTTCTTCTGAGACTAAGGATCCCCTTCTGCCCAGAAATATTTTTTACTTATCTGTTTACCCTCTAAACCAAAGTATTCTTCTACTGTCCAGCTGGTTAGGTCATATGATGTAATGCAAATTACTTTTGCAAATCATCTTTTTCCTTACAATTTTATGATTTTATCTTAGTAGAAATTATTGAATTAACATTTCAGCTATATAGGGATATTTGTGTATTCAATCCACAATATGACTGTACTAACAAGGGAGATACTACCCTAATTTAGTGTTTTTAAACCACAGCTGGAAGTTCAAGCTGTACATTATCTTTTTTGCTAAGCAAGATTCAAAAAGGACAGAAAACCAATTTTATCATTACTATTATTATATTTCTACCTGGTCCATTTTCAGTTCTTTCAGACCTGAATCAATTTGACCAATATGGTTGTGGATGAAAATAAAAAAACTTTCCTAACAAAGGGGAAAGAGATTAATGGATCAGGAGGTGAGATAAAGTGATAGAGCGGCTACTTGAGAAAATGGGAAAAATCACTAGGATGCAGAAACTGTATGTGCACTCAGGTATATGAGAAGGATCGACTAGGTGAGGGATGGAAGGTAGGACAGTAAAGGAAGATGGGGGTAAAAGAGGGCAACAAATTGTTTCTCTTTTAATGTGTGAGGAGAATGGAATGAAGTAGGAACGTGAAAAATCATATGCAGCTGTCAATATGATTATCTTTTTGAATACAAAATATATTGCTTGTTGTCCCGGGTGTTATCTGTGCACTTTGCACAGATTAGTTGTTTGTATGAAAATCACTGGCAGACATAAGAATCTGTGAACTGTGAATGTGGATGTCATGCAGAAAAAGAATGTACTGAAATTCACACAGGCTCATGCAGGTATTGATGAAAGCATATACTATAATAACATCCCCAACTGGTGGCAGAACTGGCCATCATATAGTCTTAGACTGTTTGCTGTTATCTCTACTAATGATTGATTATTCCTGTTAATCTCTGATTTTAATAGCTGAAATAGCCTACCTATCTCTTATTAATCACCATATCCACAGGATCTAAGAGCAGAATCCTAGACAAGAGTCCTAGAAAATAATTTCTCTGCAGAAAGAAACAAAATTAAACTGTTAGACCTGAAAGTTATGGATCACTCTATACATCAAGACGCAGTGAAGGTGAAACATAGTAGTATCGTTCTTCAGGAAGGAAGGAAGTGAGAACATGCCAACACCTTTTACTTGCAGAAAGATGTGATGAGAAAAAGTTTTCAGAGACACAAATCACTGTGGTATAGTAATTATTCTCTTTTGTTGCTATTTTATTGCTGTGTAAATGGAAAAAACAGAAGCAGAATAAAATGTTGTGCTGGTTACACCTGGGGAAGGGCAGAGTCAGTGAGGTTTTTCTCTATGAGAACTTCCTCTGTGAGTTGATGGGACCAACTGGGGGCTGGTTTGGTTATTGACAGCGTGAGGAACCAATTGGAGAAAGTTAGTTTGCAATGTAAAAACACATTTTGAAGGAAGTAACCTGGAAAAAAGCTCTCTTTCTCTTCCGGCAGCAGTGCAGGTGACAGGGGCAGGGCCGGGCCCTCTGTCTGGGGAGCTGGCATGGCCCAGCGGAGCGGAGGGGTGGCCATCTACAGTGGGTGCTGAGACCCAGGAAGGCTGAGTGAGATCCCAGCTGTTCCCCCTCCTCCCCCTTTCCAGCACAACCTGAATCTTCTGGGATCCTGGCACAGCTCTAACATTGCAGCCTTGCATCCCCTGTGTAAAATCTTAGCTTTTTCAATGCTCAAATAAGACTTGCAGACCTTTCAATTATCCCTGGAGTGAGAAGGGAAAAAGAAAAGAGCTAAGTTTCTTTAGATGGAAGGAGAATGAGGAGATGCTGTGAAAATCCTTTTGCAAAGTTGTAGGGATGAACTGACATCGCACTGAAAATTCCTATAAACTGTGGTGAAAAGACGTGGGGGGTTGGAGTGTTCCATTTGATAGATCATTTGACCAAAAGGACCTGTGTTAAGAATCTTTGCCCTGAGGAAAGAAGGGGATCTCCGTTTTCTGAGGATGAAGCATGAACAGAGAGAAAAGAGATGAAGAGAACTTTTGCTTTGGAACAGTTCATTCTTAAAAGTAATACCCCATGAGTTTAACATGGCCCATAAGCACAGCTTTGGGAAAGCTGTGAAGATGGGAGGAGCTTCACGACTTGCAAGGTTCTTCCCAGGCAGATGCAAATCGTGAAAATGAAGCCATGAGAGAACTGTTTTTTTTGGTCCTTGTAAAGAAGTCCCTATAGCTGAACAAGAGAAAGCTGCTCTGTCTTGAAATAAACTGAATAGGATTATTTAGGTGGGGAACTGACTGAAGTGTCTTTGTATGTTGTTGTTAAGAAGGACTGGGAAGAGGGAGGAGGGAGTGGTCTGAAGATCTTATTCTGAATTTACTGTTTTCTTTTTCTTTCTGTAGTTAATAAATTTCTTTTTATACCCTTTTAAGTTTTAAGGCTGCCTGGCTTTTGCTCCTGGTTCTGTCTCACAACAGAAAATAAGAATATTTAAATTGGCAAATCAAAACTATGACATTATTGGTGTGTTGGCCAGGAAATTAAAATTAAACCAAGACAAATGTATTGTTGGATTGGAAACACAGTATGAGAAAGAAAACAATGAATAGAAAAATAATTCTATTTACAGGTGATGTGAAAGAGAAACGTGGATATCATTACAAACCCACTTCTTCAGTATTTACCTAGATTTATTTTACTGTTGAAGTTCCTTATCAGTTGGCGTTTTCTTGCAAGCAGCTATTTCACAAACCAGCTTCTCTTCTGCAAGGTGATTTCTGTAGGTTCAAATTTGGAAAACATATTCTAAGTTAAAGAAAAACCATATTATTGTTTAGGGGTTTATTTCTGCAAGAAAAATTGGCTAAAAAACCCAGCTTGTCTAGTTAAAAAAAAATAGCATTGGGAGCTAGCAACCATTGATCTTGGAAGTCAAAACAATTTCTGAATCTGAATATTAGGATTGAAAGAAAAATCTATTTTTTCCATAAGTAAAAAACTTAATTAGCATGTCAGAAGATTAGTTTTCTGTTTAACTGAACTGGAGATGTTTACACTGTGAAAAAGACTTTAAATTACAAGACTTTTATCTCATTTCTCCATCTTGCTCTCATTAGCTTCTTTTTTTTTGTTTCATTATTTTTCTCTTTATCCAGTTCCTTCCTTCCTTCCTTCCTTCCTTCCTTCCTT
>VWZS01008422.1:15565-50290 GCA_013397075.1 Rhabdornis inornatus | reverse complement strand
AGAGAAGAGAAGAGAAGAGAAGAGAAGAGAAGAGAAGAGAAGAGAAGAGAAGAGAAGAGAAGAGAAGAGAAGAGGATAGTGCTCTTTGTTTTAATAACTGGCTTATTACTAGGCTAGAGGGAAGTCTTCTCTTGTCCTTGTCAATCTTGATTTTCTTTATGGAGACATTTACATAAGAGAAAAGGTTAGAACGTGGACACTCTTTGTATTCTAGTGTGGATAGAGAGTTTTCCCCTAAAGGGGGATTTTGATTCCCTCAGATAATGGAGAAAATTGCTCAAATTCTTCTGGATTACTTAGGGTTCTCAGGTAATTACACTTAAAATGAAGGAAGAAATGTGTTAGGAAACAGCTTCTAATTTAGTAATCATAATGATTGAAATGATTGAAAATTTAATTTCTGGAGGTAAATAATTTATATGGCTGTCATCCTAAGTGCTCAGAGTATTTTTTAATATGAGCAGAAACTCCTGCCTGAATCACAGCTAGATTTTCATTCTGGCCTAACTCTCATTTCCAAAGTGTTCTAGAGAAGTGTATGCCAAGTATACACCTTTAACAAAAATTTTGGTGCTATAGTCCCTAAAAAATGCTGTTAACATATCAGTCTGGTCTTTTATAGATTCATTTGATCAGTCTTCCAATACCCTCTTTATGACATGTCTGAGTATGCCCAATGAGGGCAGTGAATACCATTCTAAGCACAAATTTCCTTCTGGGGTGCATTGACATTGCCAAATACCTTATTTTGTTTCCAAATCTCCTGTTCAGTCATGTGATCTGTTTGTTAGTTTGCCAAGGGCTGTATCTGGATAAAATTAAGTTTTTATCTCTGAGGCTAAACTGAGGAAGGGTTATGGGGATAGATTGATCTGCCCTCTATACATACCAACAGCATTATCTATTATGGTTGCAATGTCATTAAAATCCCTCCTGCATCCATACCAGTGTAATGTCATTTACACATTGTAGTGGGAATGGCATCTGACCTATATGGTCCTCAAAAACAGTCTAAAACCTTGCCTAGCATGGAGCAAAACCATTGCAAAGGAGTATTGTTGCAAATTTCAAATACATGTGCTGGTCACCCCTGGTTTCTTTTATGGGACAGCTAAATTACAACATATGAATACAGTGGGAAATTTGGAGCAAACAGAATGTGGTATAGATATAGACACACTGGAGATATTTAGCCTTTATGGAAAATATTCTTGAGTTTCCATCATGAAACTAGTGAGCCATATGTTATATCCCAAAATGGATCTCTTTAGCTCTGCAGCCTGTTACCTCCCTGTGGTAGCTTAGACAGCACCAGTTGCAAAATCACATCTTCTAAAAGAGGGGCTCATTAAAACTATCAAAGAGAAAAAAAAAGGTTCTCACTAAGTGAGTGAGCAGAGGTAATTGTACTGGTCTATTTCTTTTTCTTCTTCACATAAAGTACTATGTGGTGGAGTGCCCTACAAAAAAGAGTAGCAGATAATGAAATACTGGAAAAAACTAGATTCAAAATTAATGCTAGAGGAATGATTACACTCCTAACTCTGGCGTTTGCATGTGCATACTGTCAAGTGAACATGGTGAAAAGAGTAGACATCTTGGTCATTATCATAAGAATAATCCAAACATAAATATAAAGAATGATAGATCATTTCTGAATTGCCTTATTTTTGATTCTGCTGCCTTCTTTGCAGTGAGGTAAATTCATTATAGGAGAGGAGAAGGAAACAGGCTAAATGATCTGGAGTGTTTACTATGTGTTTTAAATGCACAACTCCAGAGGGTGAGGAAAAAATGGCTCTATTTTAAAACTATTTAGGAATCTTTTGTCCACCGACAAATTTGCACAGCCAATTTTATTCTTACGGAGACATTTTTAGTGACACTAATTTCTTTAAATGCATTCTATCAATGAGTATTACCATTGCACGTACTTTGAGATTACAATCACATGCTCCTTACTGTGAAAATATTTATATTTGTAGGTGTCTTTATTTGTTGCACTTCACAGGCCTCTTGAGATGCCATAGAACAAGATGCAAAAATTTAAAATAAAAAACATATTTTTTAGACAGCAAGTAAGATTCAATACAGGGGTTGCAAAACTGTGTTTCCATGACCTTTGCTGAGGAAAAATATGTTTTCTTCTTTACACGGCCATCTAAGGAATGTAAAAACTCATTCATAGAGCTCTTAGAGACCCATGGTATTAGTGGAGAAAAATATTCCATGGTGGATATAACCAGCAGCTTTATGAATCTTGAAAATATTTTGAATATGACAGAGCTATTTCAAGAGGGGTTGAAAATAATCTTTGTGAGAATATCTGATGTGCACTTCACCATGTTCCCAGCAAGGTAAGAAGGATTTAACTACTCAGATTGCCACTAGGGGGGAGTGGTAGCACAGACTCCCTCTCTAATGGCTACACCAAAAAAAAGTGTTTTTCAAGGATGGATAACCTTTTTTTCCTGGGAAAAAAAAAAAGGTGATGTAGAGCCCAAGGTGCTGGAAATGACTACCTGCTCCCTTTCCCACTCCCAACCCAAGGTGTAGATATCTTGTCTCCAGTGTTTCCTCTTCTCTCTGTTGTTTAACACAGTATTTGCTCAGCATTCTGCCTGCTTCAGCTGCCATATTGAGGAAGGTAAGTTTCATTAGTTCAGAATTGGGATACTCCAAAATTGGGATACTCCAAAATAAAGTTGCCTAGGTTTCTAAAGTTAACCATGAGTATGCCTGCTTTATGTAAACAGTTTAACACATCTAACTACAAATGACTGAACGCTGTATACACAAGACAAATGTGAAGAATATCCAAGGGCAGTTCCGTTTGTTTTGATGAATAGTATCAAACCAGTTCATAAGATGCTAAATAAATATTGTTTCCAGCACAGTATATTGTTATTTCTAGTGGGCTACACCCACTTCACAGAGCAAAATATGTATTTTGCAGTTTCCTTCTAGAAGTCAGCATTGTGTACAATCAAATTAATCAAAGTGGATGAAAGCAGAAGCGGATTGTGATTGTCCTGGGGCTCCTGGCATCAAAATATGAAATTATTATTAAAAAGGTCTTCAAAAGTCATAAAGCTACAGCAGTTACAAAAACTGAAGGGGGACATGAAAGGCACAAGGTTATTTGAGTGGAGAAAACAGTTATGGAAATTATTGCTGCTCTCTTAGTGGAGAAAAAGAACTCATCCCTTGTGTGTGAATGAGATGGTTCTCACAATAGACAGTACCTTCTGAAATTACTTTGATCATTAGGGTTCCAGTGGCTGAGTTAAGAGAAAAGGATAGATGCATATTCTGATACTAAAGAAGTGAAAATGTATTCCTTCTCAATGACAGACAGACAAAATGGATCATTTTATAAGGAAGCATTTTACTGAAAAATGTTTCAGCTTTGTAATTCTCTGAGAAAATGAAGAGTAATGTAAAAATTGGACAAGATTAAATGAGCTTTTTCATTTCACATATTGACTGCACAAGTCACTTTCAATAAATCTACTGCTTATAAGGCTTAAGGCAGCACTTTGTTGACCTTAAGAAGGCTGATATAAAATTTTCTGTTTAGTAACACAGCCTTCTGGCACCAGAAACTGAAGTTTATACTGAAGAACATATTTGAGTGTGTTTTCCAGTATGTAAGGGAAACAAACATGAATTAAGTGTAACAGGTCTGTCACAGAATGGCTGTCAAGACAATCTGATTAGAAAGTTACTTTTTCAGACCAGTAGAGAAATAAACCTCTGTGGTAAAATGAAGCAATATATGTGCTCTTTTATGAGATCTTGGTAGTTTCCATCACAATGTAGTACCCCAAAACCTGAGCTGAGACTAAACTAATGATTTCAGTTCCTAGGGGTAAAGAAAACCAAGAATCAAATCCACATCAAGAGGCAACATACCAGCCAAATTAATGTTTACATTAAAACCCTCAGCTGGGTCTTTACCCCAGCAGTGTCTCTGGGGAAGTGGTGCTGCTCCACAGGAGCATGATAGTCAAAGTTTGTTGGAGGAGATCTGGATTTGACTTGATTTTTTCCCCTGAAAAGTGTTTTTTCCCTGAAAACTAACAGAGTAGTCAATCAATTGCTGGCTGCTTCCTCAATAAAAAGGTTCCAGCAACATTTACCTTGAACACTTGGACAGGACCTGCTGACCTGTGGAAGCTGAAGGAAGATCTCTTTCTTTTCTTTCCATGACATGCCAGGAAAACAATTTCCAGATGACATTGACAGCATGAAGGAAACAGACTTTTATATTAACTGAATTATTTTTATTTCTGCTCCTGCCCTTTGTTCCTTCTCCCGTACCACCTGAATAGCTGGCTAATTAGCTGACATTGAATTTTTTCTCCTGCAATAACATATCTAAGTCTGCTTGCTGACTCACCTACATGAGAGGTGTCAGAGGTTAGCAGAGTTTTTTCTAGGATAGCAATCACTGTACCTCAGGTTAATACTTTGATATTTAGAATGAAGGAAGTTTAGCAGATGATGTCTCAGTATAGCACATTGCTACCCACCATCAATGCACCCAAGACACCTGAAAGAATTACCTTGTAAAGGAGCTTCTGAATCTCTTCTTTAGAATCTGTCAAGACAAATGTTCCATACTAGAAACACAATAGCTTAGAGAGAATCACCCCAATCACCAACTATTAACATAACAATCCCTTAGGAATGGAGGAAAAAAGCTTAATATTTCTACTTCTTGGCTCTGCTTTAGGACTTTTCCAATAACAATGATAAAAGCCTTGATAAAAGCACATGATAAAAGCCTTTATGCTGTTCAAAGCCAGTGCTAAGACTACGAAAGACAGCAGCAGAATGAGGAGGGTGAAATTGCTTCCATTAAAGTGAGAACTGGCTCCACTTAAATTCTGTCTTAGTATTCCACAGATTACATGTCTGGCAATCAGAAGAATATATTCTGAGTCCCCATTGAATGCTGTGGTCACATTATTTACTGATTATAATTTCTTTATTTTTAACTGTGTTAGATGACTTTTTTGTGTGTATGCGCTGTAATAAGCAGTATTATCAACAGAATCTTACCAACAGCCCAAAATCTTTGAGTCAGCATATGAAAATTCCAATCTAAATTTTGCTTTACAGCATAAAATCACCCTCAACTTTCCTTTTTGTTTGCTAAAATATGAAGTGAGATACTGCTGCTGGTATTTTAATGTTATCTGATTTGATTCATTAGCTTTTTATAATGATATCATATAAATAATTAGTAATTTAAAATGTTAATTAATCTATGACTTCTGCAATAGGAAAAAAATGTGATTCAGTAAACAGAAAAGAATTTGTATCCAGGGAACTCAGTTGCCTGCTTAAAATTTAAATAACTTTGAGGAATATTGATGAACTCTGATATCCTTTTAGCATATTTGAGTGATTTGCTTAACACTGATATATCTGCCATCTCCCTGTTAGAACTTTAACACCTTTAAAAACCTCTCAGTTTGGCCTTGTCTTGCAGCTAGGTCAAAGAGCAATTAGAGTACACTTCAAAAAAACAAATGTTAAGTCTATAAAAGTCCTATAAATGTTCATTGTGTATGCTCACTCCATGATGTTAAAGAAAGCTGGGCATCTGTAGGGTACCTCATAGATATAAATAGATATTTCAGTTTAATTCCATGATATATTGGACTCAGAAGTGTGCCAGTTTCAGCCTTTAAGGTTGTTCCAAATCCAGGCCATGGTTTTGCAACACTGCAAACCATGTAACAGGCATGAATAAAAGGAAGGTTTCAAATTGATGGAAGGAAGTGTAAATATATACACTTAAAAAATACAATTTTGAATGCACTGCTTTGTAAGCAAAAAACCCTTTGATAAAACTGAGTTTGTCTTGTGAAAATAATGATTCACTATTATTGATTCATGGCCTCAGTTAAGTTTGCAAAGCTATTAAATGAGATATTAATTTTAATCTGATCTGGGAAAGAAAAATGAAAATAATTGGAGATTACTGAATGGATAAGAAAGCAGAAACTTACCCTGTCACTACCTTAAATGAAACATTTGAAAGCCAAGGTACTCCGCTTTTACATACTCTAGTGTGAAATTATCCGATCACAGGGAAAAATTAATATTACAAATGTAGGAATCCCAGTAACTGTTTCTGACTCACTAAGGTGTTTGTAAGAAAAAGGTCAAAGTAAATGGGGCAATTTATTATGTGAAATGCTCAAGAGTTTAAGGATTTTTACTTATTTATTATTTATTTACTGCCACATCCATTCATTAAAGACATAGATTATGATCTCCTGGTGTTTCTTCTCTCCTCCTCTTGACAAACAAAGAGAAAAAAAGAGAAAAAAGTCATTATTAAAGAAGCTCATTCCAAAATGCACCTTGTCTTGAATAAATTAGTCTAGTAAGTGAGATCATGAATTTTAAACGAGGTACATGTGTGACTGAAAAAATGAACTAAATGGTTTTGTGGAAAATATTTTTTAAGGATGGCAAACATTTCTATAGTGCTATATTAATCATGGAATGAAGTAGAATTAAAAATCATCTAGTTCCAATCCCCCTCCTTTGCACAAGGATACTACCAGACTAGATTACTTAGACTCTTGCAACTGGCTTTGAACAATTCCAGGGAGGGAGCATCCACAGATTTCCTGGGGAACCTGTTCCAGTTCTTCACTACTCTCTGGGTAAAGAATTTCTTCCCAATGTCTAATCTACATCTAATGTTTTTCAGTTTAAAACTGAAATCCTTTGTCCTATAACCACAATCCTTGACAGAGTCCATCGCCACCTTTCTGTAGGCCCCTTTAAAGCACTGAAAGGCTGCTCTAAGGTCTCATTGGAGCCTTCTCTTCTCCAGGCTGAACTCCAACTCTCTCAGTCTTTCTTCATAGACAATGTGTACCAGACTCCTTGATAATTTTTGCAGACTTCCTCTAGGCCCACTCAAGCAGGTCCATGTCTTTTTGTGCTGGGGACCCTAGAGCTGGACTTAGTGCTCCAAGTGGGGTCTCACAGGGTCAGTGTAGAGGGGTAAAATCACCCCCCTTGACCTGCAGCCCAGGATGTGGTTGGTTTGCAAGCACACATTGCCAGGACATATTCAGGTTTTCAGCATTACCCCAGGTCCTTCTTGGCAGAACTGCTCTCAATCTAATGAGCCAGGCTGTCTCCATGTTTGGGACTGCCCTGACCTTGCACTGGGCTGTGTTGAAGGTTAACATGGACCCACCTCTCTAGTCTGTCAAGGCATTGTCTGATTGGCATTCCTTCCCCCTGGAATATCTCGACTAGTAAACCTGGTGTCATCCACAGTTTTGTTGAGTGTACACTCAATCCCACTGTCCACGTCCCCAAAAAAGATAATACTGGTCCCAGTACAGACCACCTGCTTTCCTTTTTCCTTTTACTTTTCCTTTAAATAGGTAGCTTTATCTCCCTTTTTACAGGAACTGGGAACTTCACCACTCTGCCACGACTTTTCAAATATCATGCTCTTCATTGTCATTATTACCATCACACATAATAATTTATCAGTAGGATACAGACATGGTAGGATGGGTTCTGTAAGTGGCTCAGTCATGTGTACCAGCTTCTGGCCAGGAAGCTGCAGATTCAGAATGCCACGTGTTGGCACCACTGGGCTATATACAAGATTAATGAAACAGTTTATGTTATAAATACCACTTATAACTTTTGCTCAGGGCTTGTTTATTCATTTAATTTCAGCTCAATCAAATGATAAGAAGTGGTCAGTTGAAAAAATGTGGGAACTTAAGCAAGCATAGATATCCCTAAATCATGGTACTGCTGCCTGACATAGTGTCTGGCCAATGTAAAATGCAACCCAGAGAAATTAAGCCTTAACTAACTTTTGAATCAGGCTTAAATAATAAATATTTCTCAGTCTAATGAAGAGGAAAAAAGATTAGTATGTTGTCCATTTGTGGAAACTGTAGAATTAATCAGTTTAATGAATTAATAAAAAATGATTAATTTTATCAGAGAACTAACCTTGATTCCCCCCTGTTCTCTGGGCTATATTTCTAGAAATATTTTGTGAAACTGCTAGATAATTATAAAATTTGGATTTCCATAATAGATGAAGAAGTTAAAATTACCTTTAGAATCAGTTCCTGGAGGCTGATGGACATGTATACAACCCTCCACAGTGGAAAAAAGTGTTTTAGCTGAGAAGACCAACAAACATTTAAACTGATGTTTGAATTTGTGTATTCTGCATTGACAATTGGTTTCCTAGTGCAAATAAACATATAGTTTCACTGAGAAAAGCTACCAGAAATATATGAAAATCCTCAAAACACTTCAAATTTTGTATTTAAAGTTGGCTGGTAGCAGTCAAGAATGAAAGACAGCATGATTCTTCTTGAGTGAAGCATCTCTGAGAGTATTTCAATATCGGGACAGGATCACATAAAACTAGCACTTCAATAACAATATTATTAGTGTTGTTCTTAATAAGAATTAGTTTTATTTAATTTAATATTCTAATGATACAAGAGCTCAAGATGTGCTAAGCACTGCAGAAGCACATAAGAAACTTCTAATCTTACATATTCGTTGTGGAATTATATAAGAATATGTGAAAATCAATTTTACAATTGAAAACAACCAAACAAGAGAAGCACTGATGAAATAATTCTTGGTTTTTTGGTTTCTTTTGGTTTTTTTTTGCCAATAAGTACTCAGAAACAGATTAGTGTTCTATAGTGCTCCAGGAACTATAATTAGAAAATATTCATCTGAGCACCTGTTCAGCCAGATTTTTCATTCTTAAGCAATTATTACTCAAGCAACAATCACCACACATATAAAGAAAACAATTGACACATTCATCACATACTTATGAAGTCTTTTATTCTGAAAATTGCCTTTTGCATGTATGGTTGAATATGTTTGCACTTGACCTCCAAAATAATTTGGTTATGCCATCCGAAATTACTATTTAGTTGTCTTTAGATCTACAAGGCTGGATGACTTTGGAATCTATGCTTTTTTTTCAAAATTAAAATTCATGAGAAAGAGATACCAGACTTCAGTTTTACAATGTTCAGCAGGAACTGCTGTTAACAACCTCAATATAGCTCTCCGTTTTCCCCCTGAATCATCAGCTATAAATATTATTATCTTCTTTAAGGGGGAAATTCCTTGATAGTGCCTTGGCAAAGAAATAAACAAATGTCTCCATCCTGACTTATTCATCTGAGGAATCCTTATTAATCACCACTGAAAACTTAAATTATTTGAATAGAGATGTAGGAGTTTTTTAGCACTGAAAAACATTAGAGTTGAAAAAGGAAGGAAGGAATTCTTCTTATCCTTATGGTATATGGCACTTGGGAAAATGTGACTTTTAGGTTGCTAATTATATTTATGCCTGCACAAAATCAGATTGTGGAAGAGTGAACCTTGAAAAAAGGCATAGAGGAAGAATATGCAGCAACTGTTCCACAGAAAGCTCCATATGATTGCTCTCCTACACAGTTTTTTTCAAGCATATATGTGAATAAAAACACTGTGACCCTTAATTGAATATATGTACTGAGTGCTAACTCAGACCTCATTCAGATGTTAAGGACTATGTGACTTTTAAAATTGTACTGTTGAAGAGGTGTTAGCTAAATCCTGCCTGAAATAAATGTCTGAAAGCAGTTATTCATTTAAAGTTTTGGCTTTCCTGATTTTTTTTTCTGACCAACTTTAAACCTTTCCTTTCAGTTGGGTCCTTAGTACCCAATAATGATATTTATAGAACAATAGTTTTTCTGTAAATGATACTAAACCCAAAAAGGTTTTTAGGAAAAAGCCAAACCAAACATATATTAAATTGTTTATATTTGGTTGTTTTCCATTACCAATTATTCTCTAGACAGAAAGAGCAATATTGAACCACTACCAATTTTTATTTTTTTTTACTAAAACACCAGGTATTTAATCTTTGGAAGTAATTATGTAGTCTGTCTTTGCTAAACTGAAGAAAAGCTCTAAATACTTTCGTGTGGAATGTGCTGCACCAGTCAAAATGTCACTAGAGACGCAGAAAGCATAATCATTGCCAAAGAAGATTCTGGAATAACACCCATAATTTTTGTGACCCATCTCTGAACCCAGTCTAATTGGCCCATGTTTCTCTTGCTCTGGAGACCCCATAGCAATATTCAGCACCATAAGCTGGGTCTTTCAAGTGCAGAGAAGAGGAATGGGATGATCAACTTAGTGTCTCTCCTCTGGACTCATTTCAACATGTCCCCTGTCTTACTCTGTGGTCTCACAAGACTGGAGTAGAGGGGAGAGAGTAACTTCAAATCCATTTGAGTAATAGAGTCCTTGTTCTGAAAACTCATAAGGACCACTAGAATGGTCAGGTTTCACACGAAACACAGTTCTGCATTTCAGCTCAAGGTTGCTCAAATACAGTTGGGTGTATAGGGCGTTTGGGAAGACTGACAATGAGGACATGAGTTACTTGAGGTAGAGAAGTCAATACTAGAGTGCACTAGAGTATAATACTATAAAGAAGGAGAGTAGGAAAAACCACGAAGCAAACTCGAAAAATAGGTAATCCTAAAGTGACATATTGAAAGAAAAATTAATTACACAGAGATTTTTCTCTTGACATACAGAATAAAAAAAATTCACAAGTAGCTAGGAAAAATAGTAAAATAAAACACCTTTCCCTCAGAGAATTTGATTCTGATTAATAATTTTCTGAAAAGCAGCCTTTTTTCTGCAGTTAAGTAACTGTCAGAGTTTAACCCCAGCCAGCATCCCAGCCCCATGCAGCTGCTCACTTACTCCTGGACCAGCAGAATCAGGGAGAAAATTGCAAGAGTAAAAGCTACAAAGACCATGGGTTGAATTATAGAGCATTTAATAGGGGAAGCAAAAGCTGCGCACACAAGTAAAGCAAAACAAGAAGTGAGTTCACAACTTCCCATAGCTGGGCAGGTATTCAGCCATTCCCAGCAGAGCTGGGCCCCATTACATGTAAATGGGGAAGACAAACCCCATCACTCCAAACGACCCCCCCTTTCTTCATTCTTCCCTCCACTTTATATACTGAGCATATCAGATAGTCCAGAATATCCATGTGGTCATTTGGGGTAACCTGTCCCAGCTGTGTCTCCTCCCAGCCTCCCTCACACCCCCAGCTTTCTCACCAGCATGGCTGTACAAAAACCAGAAAAGACCTTGGCTCTGTGCAATTTCTGCTCAACAATAATAAAAACATATCTGAATTATCAACCCTGTGCTCAGCACAAATCCAAAAGACAGCCCTGAACCAGCCGTTGTGAAGAAAGGTAACTCTACCCCAGCCAAAACCAGCACATTAACATACAGCATTTAATAGTATGTTTTAGTAAATACTGTATTAATTCCACCAAAATAAACTTCACAATTTATCACTATTGCCAAAATACAATAGTTTATATATATGTATATATGTAGCTTTTTCTATTTTTATTTGTATATGTCAACAAAATACAAAAGAAGCATTGGCACAGTTATACGATGATAGGAAAATAGTTTGTGTTTATATGTGCATATTGTCTTCTGTAAGTAAATAATCGTAGGGAGTCTTATTTTTTTAGTGATTGCTGAATTCTGTGACATCAGTGTTTTCAGAAAAATGGTGGACAAAATAGGTATTTACTTCTTGCTTGAATTTAAAAAAATATGCTTCAAAGCATAATCATAGGATCATAAAATGGTTTGGCTTGAAACGGGCCTTCAAAGATCATCCAGTCCAACCCACCTGCCATAGGCTGATGCATCTGTCACTAGACCAGGTTGCTCAAAGCGCCATCCAACCTGACCTTGATCACTGTCAATGATAGGTCCTTTTCCAGTATCTCACTTTTAACATAGTAAAAAAAAAAAAAAGTCTTCTTTTTATTTAATCTTGATTGGTCTTCTTTTGGTTTAAAATCATTGCTTCTTGTCCTGACACTATATGCTTTGATTAAAAGTCTTTATCTATCTATCTATCTATCTATCTATCTATCTATCTATCTATCTATCTATCTATCTATCGTCTGTCATAAGGCCTTGCCACAGCCTTCTCTTCGAAGTGAATATCCTCATGTCTCCAGCCTGTTTTTCATAGGCAAAATGTTCCACCTCTTTGATAATTTCTGTGACACTCCTCCAGACCCAGTTGAATTGACCCAGGTTTTTTCTTGAATCACCTCCTTTCAGCTGATAGTCTTGCTCAGGATGTAGTTGACTTTCTGATATGTAAGTACACATTGCTGGATCAAAATGAATGATCCACCAATACCCACAGTTCCTTATCTATAGGGCTTACCTCAAACAATTCATCTGCCAGTCTTTATTTATGCCAGGCATGACACCCAAACCAGGTGCAAGTCCTCACTCTTAGCCTGGCTGAACTTTAGGAACTTCATGTGGGTCCAAAGCCTTTCAAAGTCACTCTGTAGGACATCTTGTCCCTCCAGCATACTTTCTTTCTTGATATTTTTTCTGTAAAACCTTTTGCAGGTAGGGTAGAAATGCAGGCTAACTCATGGATATTGGTTAAGAATGTTTTTCCTTTACATAAAAACTCAACACATAAAATATCTGAGCCAGCCAAACAATGCGTGGAAATAAAAATAACTCGATCATCCCTTTTCCTTCTTATCTGATTATATGACAGACCCACCATTCACTGATTTATAAGTATGATATGAATATGCAAATATGCATGGATAAGTTAATTTAAAGACAGGAATATTTATAGCAAAATACTTTTCCTCATGAGAGATGTAAAGTATTTGGCCTTCTACAGAATTTAGTTGTGGCAAATATTCAGTGGTGTTTTTCACAAACTAAGAGATTTTACCAACATTAATTATTGTAGAATATTTTGTCCAAATTTTAACATTCCTGGAAGTTGTAAGCATTAGTTTTACTCCAAGGGAGATCATGTCCTTTATTGCTATATGTCATGGAATAACAGTAAACCTCTTCCTAACTATGTCTTTGCTTAAATTTATAACAAATCTTTAAATTATTAGCCAGCAACAATTTTGTTTTCTCTTTGTTAAAAATAAATAATCTGTGTATGCATTTTAATAGTGATGTTCATGGAAAGGGCAGATTTTTATTAAATCATAATCTCTTGAGCTACACTGCTCTGTCTCTGACTTACTGAGCTAGTTACTTTCTAAAAAGATAAAGTGCTTCCCAACTCTCAGCTGATGCTATTAAATTCCAGAAATTTTATAGTAGATTAATATAATATTGATTTTTAACAGGACCCATCAGGTTTTGGTCTTCTATTGTTAATAGGATATAAAGACATTTACATATCCAGAGCTGCAATGTGTCCTACATATCCTCATTCATTAAATAAGATCACCAGGCCTGACATAAAATATTGCTTTTGAAGCAATAATGTACTGACAGCTGCAGAGGATGGTTGTTTCCAAATAGTGCTGCAGCTGTTGAACTATAACTGCTGTAGAAAAAACCACTAACATTCAATGTTTATAAAATTAACGTTCAAAAATTCAAAAGTAAATCATTGCCATGTCTGACTTTTGGACTTTGGGTGGGATTTACAAGGAAATAAGGAAACCAGAGCTCGAATGAATATGGTATATAAAGAACTAGACGAAATAATGAGACAGAGAAGACAAATAGGAACAGATGAGAAGGTGGGAGTAAAGTTGGAATGTGAAATCTAAATACAATTCTAAATTCATGTTATATAAGATACTTCCGCTGGTGGATCAAGGCAAATTACAGTTGATTAGAGAACAAATAAATTATAATTAAAGTGGAATAGAATAAATAATTTTAAAATACTTGAGAAAATTTTCTGTGATTAAAATTATTGACAGTAAATTTACTGTGAGTTACTGCAAATGAAATTGCTGATAATCTGTTTGATAACGTTGTAAATGAAGATCACATCTTATGGTGAGAAGTTTCACGTATGATAGATTGAATTTAATTTCCTGAAAGTGCTACATATATCTTATGTCATTTTTATCACAAAAATTAAAATGCTAAGACATCACTTAAAGTAAAAAGAAACAGTAATTTCCCTAAGTGGCCTGAAGAATTTAAAGATTTTATCTAGGATCCACATGTAGTTAAAGCAACCTAAAAGAATATTAGCAATTTCAAGAAAATTAGATCAGAATGTCTAGTAACCAGCAGTATGGAAAAAAAATACTGACTTTTTCATGGAAAATTGGAGGCAGCATGGAAGAACTTCACTTAATTCAATCTTTCCTTTTAAATTCTCAAGAAATAAAAATGAAAAAAAAAGAGTCAAAATAGAAAAATAAATTTACATTTCATGTTCAGTAAAATCTCTCCCCTTACAGTTTCAAAAAGGAAGAAGGATTTGCTGAAAGTAAGGAGAGTGAAGTACGTTATGTAGGAATTTACCACTCTAATTTTTAGAATGTTTTTAGAATGTTTTTAGAACATCTGCACATGAACAAGTGAGCACAAAGTTCCATCTGCCTACAAAAACAAATAGCATGATGTTTGTATTTTGAGTATTTGTCACAAGAGAATAAACTAGATTTAGAACACCAAATAATTGACAAAGAGACTCACAAAGAAAGATATTTCAAAAAAGCCCATTTATATTTACTTCAAATAATAAAGAGATCTAAAATCCAGAATGAATGAAGACTCTGAAAACTTTATTTCATTAAAATGACAGTTCACTGAAATCATAACTACTTATCACAGGAAATTTCACAATGAATAAATTATTTATAAGACCTTTTGACTGACCTGTAAAGAGTTTGATCATGACATATTATTGCTTTTTTATTCTAGTAAACTAAGAGTTACTTGAAAAAGTAAAACAGATAAAAATTATTTTATAGGTTCTGAAAACTAACATTTTAAAAAACAATTAATTTATGAATGGTATAATTTGACAAGCCAGTTCTTCTTATCTTTTTTCCCCTCTTCTTTCAGTTAGCCTGTAGAAATTGTCAGGATTTCAGCGCTGTATTTAGTCTGAGAATGGAGACCATGTTGCTATCTTGGGAGGAAATCCTGCTTAGCTCTACTATCCTAGATTAAGAGGAATGACCTGTTACCTAAAGCCTAATTATCAGGATATTGGTAGCCCATGTTTATGGATATACCAACTGATTGGACAGCCAAATGTGAATTTTGCAGTAACAGAAATGCAGAATTCACATTAGGTTTAGTGTATAGAAGAGAATCACTCACATCTCTTACTTTCTGTTATTGATCATACACATTCCCAAACAGATAAATTTTATCTGTTTGCTCCAGGCTACCCAACATATTTATTTAATCCCCAGGGCTAGTCATGAGTTTTGCTGCTAAGAAGACAATATTTTTTCAAATTTTATTTTTCTTCACTGTTTCAGGCCAGTGTGCTCTGGGTGATAATGAAAAAATAGATTTAGGAGTATATAGTGAAGAAACCATCTGATTAAATACTTTTACCAAATGCTTCGAAGAAAGGTTTTTTTTGCATATGAATATCCAAAAACAATTGTAGCATGCATTATGAACATAAAAGAAGTGTCATAGACAGTATAAATTTAATGAGCTGTTCCTTGACTGAATGTAACACTGTGTTCAGCCCACAGTAAGGTGCTGGTTTTTGCTCTCACCCATTACCAAGAGCAGAGAGATGTGTGTGGGGACAGCTGCTCATCTTTGGGCATGCTGTCACCTCCTAATTCAGAGATCCCCACTTAGCATCAGATGGCCCTTTCCCAGGCCCTGACAAGCTCTCTCTATGTGCCTGCAACCACTATACCCCAAAACTGCAAGGGATTGCAGTGGCTTTCTCACTGGCCTACCCTGCAGCCACACCACAGGGGCTCAGGTCCATGAATTGGGTCAGCCCATAAAAACTGAACCTTAACTAGACATGTTCTACATGGTGGGCTAGAAACAAAGACTAAGTCAGGAGGACCAAGAACTTCAGCCCCCTGGGGAAAAGCTTTGGTATTAGTCATCTGACAGTGTTTGGCTCCCACAGAAAACTAGGGGACACTCTTATGGAAGTCTTTCAGAAAGGTGTGTCAGTCCAAAAGACCTGGGTATCCGGTGAGGAAACTGTGACAAGAAATGATATATGGTCTATTTAGAATTTTAAAAAAAATTATCTGGCTATGCTATTTTTTTCCAAAATAAACTAGAAAATGTATATTTTGTTCATGTATAAATTGCTAATAAATAATTTTGATTTTGTCTCCAGCTTCATGAGAGGTACTGAAGAACTTTTACTAAATTGATACAACTGCTACCTTGTCATATATTGCTAAAAAAAAAATATGCAGTGGTAGATAACCATGTATACAGAAATCTCAGAAAATTAGTAAGTTACCAAGTCTACAAAGCTATTTAATTTTTCTGCATTTTAATAATAATTTATATTTCAGTGTTATTAAATTGAGTAATTTAGACAATCTTTCTTGTGGTACCTGGCAAAGGAAATGTATTGGGCTTGCTTAGCCAGGTGTTGGAATGGGAGCAGCTACAGGGGTGGATTCTGTGGGAAGCTGCTAGAACATTCCTCTGTGTCCAAAAGAGCCAATGCCAGCTGGTTCCAGGATGAACCCAACATTAGACAAAGCCAAGCCAATCAAGAATGACAGTAATGCCTCTGTAATATATTTAAGAAGAAAAGATTATTACGCGGATATAATTGTGCTCAGAGAAAAGAGGAGTGAGGATATGTGAGATGAAAACTCTGCAGACAGCTAGGTCAATGAGAAGGAGGGGCAGAAGGTGCTCCAGGTACAAGAATTGGGATTCCCCCATAGCCCGAAGTGCAGCCCATTGTGAGGCAGCTGTGTCCCTGCAGCCTGTAGAGGGCTGTGGGGATGCAGAGGACCTGCAGCCCGCAGAGGACTCCAGACCAAAGAAGGCTGGGATCCTGTGGGAAGCCCACACTAGAAGGTCATGGCAGTGACCTGGGGACCCATGGTAAAAGGACCCCACACTGGAGAAAGTTCCCAGTAGGATTTGTGACCCTGTGGGGTCCCAAGCTGGAGCAGGCTGTTCTTGAATGACTGAACGTTGTGGAAAGGGACCCACTTGCAGCAGTTTGTGAAGGACTGCACCCCATGGGATGGACCCACAGTGAAGCAGGGGAAGGACTCCTCTCCCTGAGCAGTGGCAGGAGTAACATGATGAATGGACTACAACCGCCATTCCATTTCCCTGCATTGCTGGGCAGGAGGAGGTAGAGTCTGGGCAGGAGGGAGGCATGGCAGGAAGGTATTTTTTTTTGTTTTACTTCTCATTATCCTGCTCTGATTCTGACTGCTAATAAATTCAATTAATATCCCAATGTCAAGTCTCTTTTACCTGTGATGGTAACTGGGGAGTAGTCTCTCCTTGTACTTATCTAAACACATGTGTCTTTAAATATATTTTCTCTTCCCTGTCCAGCTGAGAAGTGTAATAGTGATACAGAAGCTTTAATGGGTGCCTGGCATCCAGACAGAGTCTACCCACTACGGGAAACTTTGAATTCAACATAGTTTACTAAGCGTAAAAGGGACTACATATGCATCCAAACATATGAAGCATGTCATCTATGCTTTAAAAGAAGTAGAAGCTAGAAGTGATTTAATAAAAATAACTATTTTATTCAGTTACTGGTTTTGCTAAGATTTCTATTATCTTCAATTAAATTAGGCAAAATAGCTGTACTATTCCCTTTGCATACAAAATAAGGACAGTTATGTTCTCCAAGTTAGGGAGTTGCCATATATTAAGTACTTACTGTTTCTAACTGGAACATTGTTAAGTACTTATTATTATGTACATATTCTTATTTTTTATTGCTAATGAGAGAAGGTCATCCATATTTCCTTTCAGTGATAAGGAAGAACTCCATTAATTTAATTTTATTATATCTCAGGTGTGGTGATATCTATGTATTAGCTATAATTTATATACTTTGCTTATATTTATTCTTTTATTGCTTCTTCTGATTCCCTACATAGATAATTCCAATCTCATTAAGTTCCTTTCTAATCAGAAGCCTCCACTATGCTAATTTCCCCCTTCTTTTAACCATAGCCATATCTTTTACTGTTATGCTTAATTATTTTTTTATGATGAGGTGACCAGAACTGCATCTGTATTCAAAAAAACCCAACAAACACTTAGAATAGTTGATTAAATTTTCATGAGCTATGCTGTTTTTCAAGGTAAATACATAGATCTTCATAATCTGCGACTGTGAGATATGAATTTATGTGAACAGAGCGTAAAATATTTCTGAAGATTTAGCTATCAGCAGTTAATAAACTATTCATGACTATAAGATTGTTCTTCAGACCTGTTCTCCTGGCATTAGCAGTATAACTCACACAAACATTAATGTTACAAGATTTTGCTGCAAACATGTCTCTAGACTATTTTCATGTTTGTAAAAGTACATGTTATCACAGAATTGTAGAACGACTCAAGATGAAAGGGACCCACAAGGATCATCAAATCCAATTCCTTAATCCTCACTAGACTGTCAAAACAAATTATATGATGAAAAGCATCACCTGGATGGAGCTCTGTCGTTTTGTGCTGTATTTCCTTCATTGGAGAGCCTGTTCCAACCAAGCACCTTGCCGCCTTCTAGTGCCCTGAACATCCCCTACCAGCTTCATTCCATTTCTTTGTGTCCTATTTCTGGTCACTTGAGAGAGGAGATCAGCAGCTCTTCAGCCACTTACCCTGTTGAGGAAATTGTAGACTGAGATGCCTGGCCTTGCACTTGGCTTTGATGAAACTCATTAATTTTCTGTGAGCCCTCTTCTGCAGCTTGTCACTCAGCTTCCTCTCATCTGCAAAATTCTTGTGGCTGCACTGGGTCCCACTATATATGTCATTAAAGCAGTTATTAAACAGTACTGGTCCTAGCACAGACCCCTGCTTATCACCAATCTCCCCTCAGCACCTTCAAAAGCAGATTCCATGGGCAGTTTCAAAGTAGTTCCTTAAGCAGCCCAGAGTCTGCTCATTCCATATCCAGGGTCAAAGTTTTGTTGGAGGTTTTTATCCTAGAGCCAACAGTTTGAAACTTAAATATTTTATGGTCACTGTGACCAAGACAGCCACCAACCTACACTTTGCCCTCTCTGTTTGCAAGCAACAAATTTGGGAATAACAAAACTGTCCTAGCCGTTTCCCTTAGTACCTGCTCCAAAAATTATTTTCAACATGTTTCAGGAACTTCCTGGGCCATTTTTATCAGTTGTATGACATTCACAGTTTGTGCCTGAGAAGCTGAAATCACTCATAGAGAGAACTGCAGGGGGTCTTGACATACCCCTTAATTCCTAGTGGAAAAATGCATCAATTCATCATCCTGGATGGATGATCCACAGCACAGTCCCCACAACAATATGTGTTCATTTTCTTTCACCTTTATGTCTGCCCAGAGACTCTTGAGTGTTTCCTGCCAACTGCAAGTATCATACAATCCCATCCCTTCCTTACACACAGCTTCACCCTGTAACCTCACCAGCCCTACCCATCCCTTCTGAAGAACCTGCAATTATCTGCCATGACACACTAGTCATATGGCTCATGTCAGTAAAACTCATGTTTTGCTTATGACAATGGTGTCATAGTTATGGGATTAGGAAAAAAACCCTCTCTTTCCCCTTATATTTTTAAATGTGCCTCATTGTATACAGCACCTCATGAAGCAGACTGGACTCCACGCCATCCCTCAAACACTGGTGTGCTGCTCTCAGGCTTATCTTAGCGTGGTTTCATGCCTTTCCCCTTCACATACAGTTAAGAGTTCCGTTAATTAGTCCTAATTCCTGTACAAAGATCCTTTGTTCTTGGTGTACTGTCTGTTGTGAGGTGGCCTGATGTCCTGTAGATCAACAGTAACCAAAACTCAAAAACTTTTGCTAGTGACACAAGTCACAGAGACAGATATTGGTTTAGTGTGTCTTTCAGTATCTTCCATTATCATTCCCTACAACTCAAAGGACAGATGAGAATGCTAATTATGTTCCTGACCTTTTAGTAAACTTTTGTCAGTGAAAACAAATTTTTTATCAGTTTGATGTCAAATTAATAATTTCAGTATCTGCTTTTAATTACTTAACTGAATGCCTCATGTTAAATTAAGCGTAAATATGTCAATGTGTTTTGATTAACAAGGTTAAGAATTTCAAGAGAATGCAGCTTCTTTCTATAGGTAGTTTCCCACTGCGACTACATGGGGTTGCGAATGACAGTTTCTCCTCTCTCTCCTTATCTCTGGATAACGATGTTTATCAAGACTGCCTGGGATGTCAAGGAAGACTTGCCAAAATACATTTTCGTTTAAACACTTATCTAAAATCTTCTTCAGAGGATGCATCCATGCGGATAAAATAATACTACTAAAATCTGAAAACACACTGAAAATGCCTGTCTACTTGTAGTAGATTAAGAAGCAGTGTTGGCAAAGCACATCAGTAGTATTCAGAAAATAAGTCAGTTAAAAAAGCAAAGCATAGGAAAATTAGGGGCAATCACTGTTGTTAGTAATTATCAATTAAATACTGTTGTAAATATACAGTAAGAAATATGTATTTAATCAAAATTAAATTTGTACTATATGAATAGAGTGCCAGTCCCCTTCTCCAGCCCCTCAAAGTCCCTCTGCCTGGAAGCAGCATGACACTCCCACCCGTGAACCTCCCACGCCAGCTGTGTGCCCTCTGCCTGCTGAGGGGGCACGCAGCCCATCAGCCACATTACCTAACAGGAACAGCACCTGCAGAGGAAAGCACAGGGCAGGCANGGGTTAGGCTGTCCCAAAAGAAGGGAGATGTCCTCTTGGACTGGGACTTTCTTTCCTTTGCCCACTTTCCCAATGGCAATTAGAGCCTTCCTCAGCAGGCCCTTGCAGCACCTCCTCCCCACGCGTGTGGCTCCGCCACCTACCCAAATCCTTTTCTGGGTTCTTGTCCTGTCTTTATGCAACCAGGGGATCGGCTGGGCAGGCCTGCCTGTTTTCCCCCAGCCCCCATCAGCACTCCTTGCCAAAACCTTCCTGCATTCTAAGGCGGACATCTGCTGATTGCTCCCAATTACACCAACCAACTCCCGTTTCAGTTCCAAAGGTTCACTGATTGTACCTTGCTCCAGCTGCACTGCCCAGAGAGAAGTGTACCAAAGGCAATGAGTTTGAATTGAAAAAGGAAGTGTATTACAGCTTGTTGTCCTCAGGCTTCTTACATACAATTAACAAGTTCTGCTACAAGTTTACTACAGATTTTTACATCTCTGCTGACTATATGGAAAGATACAACTAGGTACAACTATCATTTGCAGTTCACACCATCTAATGTCTGACAGTGTACAAACTGACGCCTATACAGATATGTTTGGATAGACAGAGACAAACATCAATCACAAACATCAATCACACTCTCTAAATACCCATACAGCTTGAACAAAACTACAATGTGATGCATGTTTACATAGAAATTCGTACTGAAATTAACATAACAATCTGTGGTGTGTAAATATATTGACAACTGTATAGAAATGGCTATATATAGCACAAACTGATAAAGAATGACACAAATACCGAAGTACCCATCTACAATTCTGTACCCCTGTAACGAAAGACATAGAACTGTACAGCTATGCAACTTGGTATCTACTGGAGACAGGCAGAGACATAACTATGTACAGGCACAATGGTAACCCAGCACATATAGGGGTAGGACAAAATACAGAGGGAATGTGGCTGGCCCATCTCCCCCTCCTCCCCCTAGGTCGCTTGGTCCTGCGCAGAGTGACCCTTTTGGAAGTGTCGAGCAGATCTGTAGGAAGCAAATGGAGCACTGAGTCACTTGCAGTGTGCCCTCAGCCCTGCCATAGCCTCAGCACACTCGNATCAGCCACATTACCTAACAGGAACAGCACCTGCAGAGGAAAGCACAGGGCAGGCAGGCCTGTGCCTTGCTATCAGGCAACCTCTCCCTAAGGCCTCTCCAGCTCAGGGGAATGCTACAGAACTTTTGGCCATGATCCATACAGTGCTCCTCCTCTGCATGCCCTAAGCCCAAATCAAGGCTGTCTAAAGGGTCCCAGTGTGCATTAGGATGTCCCATCTCTTCAGAGTGCTGGTGGGACATGTCTGTCAGACAGAGATGTACTGTGGCCTTGGTTGCTGGAGAGTGCCTAGCCAACCTCCTTAGGCAGCACACTGGCTGGATTCAAAGTGCTCGTGCAGATGGTGGGAGGTTGCCTCCAGCTCTAGAGACCAAGGCTAAAACTCAGGGGTGGCTCTTCATGAGCAGGTGGTTTGTCCACTCTCAGTCCTGAAAAATGGGACACAAGATAGGCCTAGAAGCATGGACGGGTTTGGGTTAGGCTGTCCCAAAAGAAGGGAGATGTCCTCTTGGACTGGGACTTTCTTTCCTTTGCCCACTTTCCCAATGGCAATTAGAGCCTTCCTCAGCAGGCCCTTGCAGCACCTCCTCCCCACGCGTGTGGCTCCGCCACCTACCCAAATCCTTTTCTGGGTTCTTGTCCTGTCTTTATGCAACCAGGGGATCGGCTGGGCAGGCCTGCCTGTTTTCCCCCAGCCCCCATCAGCACTCCTTGCCAAAACCTTCCTGCATTCTAAGGCGGACATCTGCTGATTGCTCCCAATTACACCAACCAACTCCCGTTTCAGTTCCAAAGGTTCACTGATTGTACCTTGCTCCAGCTGCACTGCCCAGAGAGAAGTGTACCAAAGGCAATGAGTTTGAATTGAAAAAGGAAGTGTATTACAGCTTGTTGTCCTCAGGCTTCTTACATACAATTAACAAGTTCTGCTACAAGTTTACTACAGATTTTTACATCTCTGCTGACTATATGGAAAGATACAACTAGGTACAACTATCATTTGCAGTTCACACCATCTAATGTCTGACAGTGTACAAACTGACGCCTATACAGATATGTTTGGATAGACAGAGACAAACATCAATCACAAACATCAATCACACTCTCTAAATACCCATACAGCTTGAACAAAACTACAATGTGATGCATGTTTACATAGAAATTCGTACTGAAATTAACATAACAATCTGTGGTGTGTAAATATATTGACAACTGTATAGAAATGGCTATATATAGCACAAACTGATAAAGAATGACACAAATACCGAAGTACCCATCTACAATTCTGTACCCCTGTAACGAAAGACATAGAACTGTACAGCTATGCAACTTGGTATCTACTGGAGACAGGCAGAGACATAACTATGTACAGGCACAATGGTAACCCAGCACATATAGGGGTAGGACAAAATACAGAGGGAATGTGGCTGGCCCATCTCCCCCTCCTCCCCCTAGGTCGCTTGGTCCTGCGCAGAGTGACCCTTTTGGAAGTGTCGAGCAGATCTGTAGGAAGCAAATGGAGCACTGAGTCACTTGCAGTGTGCCCTCAGCCCTGCCATAGCCTCAGCACACTCGCAACCTCCCCAGTGCCTCCAAAGCCTCCTAGCCCATCAGCCCCCCAGTGCTGCCATCCTTCTGAGCATCCTCAGTGCCCTGAGCCCCAGCAGCCCTCTCAGCCCGTGCCTCTTCCCTGCCCACCCAGCCTCCATCACTATTGCTCTCAGCTCCCACAGGGCCCTCAGTTCTGCTGCTTGCCCTCAGCCCCCACCCCCTCACCATCCTCTCAGTGCCATAAGCATCAGCAGCACCTCCCCAGCACCAGCACCAGCACCGTGCATTCAGAGGTGCTGTTCCCTGTGGCAGCCCCAGTGCCCTCAGCCTTATTGGCCCTTCAGCACCTCCCCAGTGCCTTGAGCCCCACGGCCCCTGAGGGGTCACCTGGTGCCATTGGCACTTCCCACTGCTCCCGTCAGGTGTGGGCAGCCAGGACCCACGGCTGAAAGTGCTGCTTGGCTCAGCCTGGCTGCCAGCCCCCACCCCAGCATGGCGAGAGGGGACAGGGGTGGTGAGGCACAAAAGGCAAGAAGTTACAGGGGTGGCAGAGTGGGGGAAGAGGGGAAAAGCAGCACCTCCCTCTCCCAATAGCAAGAGACCTTAGCCATGGAGTTAGAACCTTTGAAATACAGACTTCGAGATTTAAATCTTATATCAAAAGTGCAACTCAAAAGACAGCTACACAGAGAAGTGGAGGGAGAACTGCCTCATCTTCACAGCCTCTCCCTCTGTGGAGGGAGCAGAAAACATCCCCAAAGCAGAAAACCCTTTTATGTCTCCGGAACAGGCCCCTTGGAAAACCATAGCTTAAAGATAACAAACTGCTTGTTGAATGACAAACTCAAAAAGGAATTCAAACCCCCATTACTGGACCCCCTGTTTTCTATCTGTAATATCAGTGGTTCATTTTCCTTTAGTATCTATAGGCTAGTTTTGAATGTAAAATACTTTGTGGATTGGTTAGAATTTAGAATTCCCTTGGTAATTGGTGTGAAGTGTAAAACCCTCAAAAGATATAAAAACCCCTGAAAAACCCCAACCGTTGAATATGCTAGACTGGATACCTTCATAGAATAAACTATGGATTTGTGCCTCTCTTCATATTCCGATCTCTTTACTCTGCTGGTTTGAGGGCATGCTACAAGCCAAATTCTGTCCGGGCAAGGCTTGGAAGGTGCCCAGTTGCTGAGGGCTGCCTTGGCAGTCTTGGGGATCCCAGGAGGACCCCAAAACCCCACCAGCGACATCCCTCTGCTGCTTTCTCCCATGTAGAGCAGTCCTCCTGCAGAGGTATAGCACATGGCTGTGTTGGAAGCCAAGGGCTGCAGAGGAGCTCTTGCCAAGCACAGGCCAGCAGCAGCCCTTGGTGGCCCTTGCCAGCGCCTTGGGCTGATATAAGGCAACACGGAGAGAAAGGCAGGCAGCAGAGCCTGACACCTCCGTACCTGGGCTCCCTGGCCTGCCACAGCCTCCTGCATTGTTGGTGTCTCCTGCTGTGCCTCTTCTTCCTCTTCTTGAGCTGGTATTCTTGTCTCTTGACCTGGCTTCTTCTCGGTCATTTCCTGCTGGGTTCCTCTCCCTGGGGATAGCCTGCAAGCCTTGATGCACACGTTTGGATTAGAGGGGCAAAGCCAGGAGGCACAAGCTAAGTCCTTTCTTGTTGGAGCCAATGCAAGCGCCTTTTACCTGCTTGAGTCAGGAAGGCTCATTGGGGCTTTGATGTCAGCCAGGGCCTCCATGAAGCTCTTGCTCTCTCTGCTTGGAGGCAAATCTGGAGGTGCCTAAAGCAGAAATTCTGGAGGTGAGAGGCAGCAAGAGACAGGCTGGAGGAGTAAGGCAGCAACAACTAAATCACCCCCTTAACTCCCCCTTAGAGCAGATGCGGCTTTGCCATCAGCCCCCTCTCGCACAGTCCAGGTGCCCCCAAAGAAACTGAAGGGAGCTGGCATAAGTGGGCATCTGAGCAGAAGCTCCCTCAAGTTGACAGTCTCTCCCCTCCTGCTCTCATCTGCAAGTCTTTTGTGCATTGAAGAACCATGATCCTAAAGCACTGGAGAAGCAACTTGTCCAGTTTGTGCTAACATGTGTCAGTCTGGTGGCTGAAAGGGAGGAAGGAATCCCTCCTGGAATTCCAGGAAGGAAGTATTCCAGAATGGAAGGATTCCAGGAAGGATTCCAGGAAGGAAGGAAGGAAGGAAGGAAGCAGGCAAACAAGCCAGGCACAGGGGTCAAGAGAAGTGTGGTCAGCAGGAGGCACAGCAGCTCCTTGGCCCCCTGAGAAACTGCACGCCTCTCTGGGACACCCTGTGCCAGGAAAGAAGGAAGGATTCCAGGAAGGAAGGATTCCAGGAAGGAAGGATTCGAGGGAGTATTCCAGAAAGGATTCCAGGAAGGAAGGAAGGATTCCAGGAAAGAAGGAAGGAAACAAGCTAGGCAAAAGGCTCAAGAGACGGGTGGTCAGCAGGAGGCACAGCAGCTCCCTGACCTCCTGAGAAACTATGCACCTCTTCAGGATGCCTTTCACCCAGCTTCGTGCTGCTGACATACCTCTGCCTTTTGAGCCTCCAGCACCGTGGCCTCTACACCGCCATCTTGACAGATTTCTGGCAGTAAGGGAGATGCATGGACACAGCTCTTTGCCTGGGGCTCCTCATCATCTCAGCTTCAGGGCCACTTTGCTCTTCCCAGGGCAGTTCTAGAAAGCAAAAGCACGTGCAGCTGAGTGATGTGTCGGAGTATAAAAACACAGAAAACAAAACCCTCAGGGAATCCCTACGCCACTTGTCTTCTTGATGTGCACATTTCTGGGAGCCCAAGTCCCAGGTTAGACAAACCTTCCTTCCTGCTCTTACCTGTGCATATCTCTGTGGGCGCTAGTGACTCCTCTGGGCCAGCAGTCTCTTTCCCAAAGATGATGTCCGCGTTCTCCATCATGAAGTCCACCAGCACCTTCACCTGTGCATGGGAAAGCCTTGCTCTCAGCCCAGGGGCCTGAGAGTGTGCCAAGCAGTCCTTGTCACCATGGCTGAGCCCTGCCTCTGCACAGAAGGAAAGCACTGGCTGAGGGGCAGCTATTGCAGGCAGCTCCCGCACTGGCCTTGGCTGGAGACAGGGGTCCGCCAGACAAGGCACAGGCACATCTGGGCAGCCAAATTAGCTTTGGCCAGCNTAAAACCCTCAAAAGATATAAAAACCCCTGAAAAACCCCAACCGTTGAATATGCTAGACTGGATACCTTCATAGAATAAACTATGGATTTGTGCCTCTCTTCATATTCCGATCTCTTTACTCTGCTGGTTTGAGGGCATGCTACAAGCCAAATTCTGTCCGGGCAAGGCTTGGAAGGTGCCCAGTTGCTGAGGGCTGCCTTGGCAGTCTTGGGGATCCCAGGAGGACCCCAAAACCCCACCAGCGACATCCCTCTGCTGCTTTCTCCCATGTAGAGCAGTCCTCCTGCAGAGGTATAGCACATGGCTGTGTTGGAAGCCAAGGGCTGCAGAGGAGCTCTTGCCAAGCACAGGCCAGCAGCAGCCCTTGGTGGCCCTTGCCAGCGCCTTGGGCTGATATAAGGCAACACGGAGAGAAAGGCAGGCAGCAGAGCCTGACACCTCCGTACCTGGGCTCCCTGGCCTGCCACAGCCTCCTGCATTGTTGGTGTCTCCTGCTGTGCCTCTTCTTCCTCTTCTTGGGCTGGTATTCTTGTCTCTTGACCTGGCTTCTTCTCGGTCATTTCCTGCTGGGTTCCTCTGCCTGGGGATAGCCTGCAAGCCTTGGCAGACATGTTTGGATTAGAGGGGCAAAGCCAGGAGGCACGAGCTAAGTCCTTTCTCGTTGGAGCCAATGCAAGCGCCTTTTACCTGCTTGAGTCAGGAAGGCTCATCAGGGCTTTGACCTCAGCCAGGGCCTCCATGGAGCTCTTGTTCTCTCTGCTTGGAGGCAAATCTGGAGGTGCCTAAAGCAGAAATTCTGGAGGTGAGAGGCAGCAAGAGACAGGCTGGAGGAGTAAGGCAGCAACAACTAAATCACCCCCTTAACTCCCCCTTAGAGCAGATGCGGCTTTGCCATCAGCCCCCTCTCGCACAGTCCAGGTGCCCCCAAAGAAACTGAAGGGAGCTGGCATAAGTGGGCATCTGAGCAGAAGCTCCCTCAAGTTGACAGTCTCTCCCCTCCTGCTCTCATCTGCAAGTCTTTTGTGCATTGAAGAACCATGATCCTAAAGCACTGGAGAAGCAACTTGTCCAGTTTGTGCTAACATGTGTCAGTCTGGTGGCTGAAAGGGAGGAAGGAATCCCTCCTGGAATTCCAGGAAGGAAGTATTCCAGAATGGAAGGATTCCAGGAAGGATTCCAGGAAGGAAGGAAGGAAGGAAGGAAGCAGGCAAACAAGCCAGGCACAGGGGTCAAGAGAAGTGTGGTCAGCAGGAGGCACAGCAGCTCCTTGGCCCCCTGAGAAACTGCACGCCTCTCTGGGACACCCTGTGCCAGGAAAGAAGGAAGGATTCCAGGAAGGAAGGATTCCAGGAAGGAAGGATTCGAGGGAGTATTCCAGAAAGGATTCCAGGAAGGAAGGAAGGATTCCAGGAAAGAAGGAAGGAAACAAGCTAGGCAAAAGGCTCAAGAGACGGGTGGNAACAACTAAATCACCCCCTTAACTCCCCCTTAGAGCAGATGCGGCTTTGCCATCAGCCCCCTCTCGCACAGTCCAGGTGCCCCCAAAGAAACTGAAGGGAGCTGGCATAAGTGGGCATCTGAGCAGAAGCTCCCTCAAGTTGACAGTCTCTCCCCTCCTGCTCTCATCTGCAAGTCTTTTGTGCATTGAAGAACCATGATCCTAAAGCACTGGAGAAGCAACTTGTCCAGTTTGTGCTAACATGTGTCAGTCTGGTGGCTGAAAGGGAGGAAGGAATCCCTCCTGGAATTCCAGGAAGGAAGTATTCCAGAATGGAAGGATTCCAGGAAGGATTCCAGGAAGGAAGGAAGGAAGGAAGGAAGCAGGCAAACAAGCCAGGCACAGGGGTCAAGAGAAGTGTGGTCAGCAGGAGGCACAGCAGCTCCTTGGCCCCCTGAGAAACTGCACGCCTCTCTGGGACACCCTGTGCCAGGAAAGAAGGAAGGATTCCAGGAAGGAAGGATTCCAGGAAGGAAGGATTCGAGGGAGTATTCCAGAAAGGATTCCAGGAAGGAAGGAAGGATTCCAGGAAAGAAGGAAGGAAACAAGCTAGGCAAAAGGCTCAAGAGACGGGTGGTCAGCAGGAGGCACAGCAGCTCCCTGACCTCCTGAGAAACTATGCACCTCTTCAGGATGCCTTTCACCCAGCTTCGTGCTGCTGACATACCTCTGCCTTTTGAGCCTCCAGCACCGTGGCCTCTACACCGCCATCTTGACAGATTTCTGGCAGTAAGGGAGATGCATGGACACAGCTCTTTGCCTGGGGCTCCTCATCATCTCAGCTTCAGGGCCACTTTGCTCTTCCCAGGGCAGTTCTAGAAAGCAAAAGCACGTGCAGCTGAGTGATGTGTCGGAGTATAAAAACACAGAAAACAAAACCCTCAGGGAATCCCTACGCCACTTGTCTTCTTGATGTGCACATTTCTGGGAGCCCAAGTCCCAGGTTAGACAAACCTTCCTTCCTGCTCTTACCTGTGCATATCTCTGTGGGCGCTAGTGACTCCTCTGGGCCAGCAGTCTCTTTCCCAAAGATGATGTCCGCGTTCTCCATCATGAAGTCCACCAGCACCTTCACCTGTGCATGGGAAAGCCTTGCTCTCAGCCCAGGGGCCTGAGAGTGTGCCAAGCAGTCCTTGTCACCATGGCTGAGCCCTGCCTCTGCACAGAAGGAAAGCACTGGCTGAGGGGCAGCTATTGCAGGCAGCTCCCGCACTGGCCTTGGCTGGAGACAGGGGTCCGCCAGACAAGGCACAGGCACATCTGGGCAGCCAAATTAGCTTTGGCCAGCAAGCCTGCAGCTGGCTGCTGAAGACATCACTACTCTGTCGTTTTTGGCAACATGGCCCAGAGCTCCAGCTGCTCCTCTTGTGGTGGGCTTAGCAGGTTCGGCCCCAGGCAGATGGCCAGGTTGCTGCAGGTCATGCGGCTGGTGGACATATGCTGGCTGATGTGTGTGAAGGCTCCCTGCTCATTGCCCTGTAATGGGACTGCTGGCCAGTGAGAGGGAGCTGCCCAAGAACACAGCCTCTTCAGGGGAGTGTCCCCTTTTGGGTCAGTGACAGGCTTCTAGCAGTGCCTGCTGCAGAGCTGGAAGCTGCTGCTCATGCTTACACTTTCAGCTGAGAGATCTTGTCCTCCCTGCTGGCTACCTGCATGGCTGACATCCAGTCCACATAGAGGTCTGTGATGAGGAGCTTGGCAGGAATGCATCTCAGGAAGTCCTGCAAGACCAAGAGCTGCTGCTGAGCCTTTGAAACACCAGGTCAGGAGGGCTCACCTTGAGTATGATGGCCAGCAGCAGCGCCGGCTGGCTTGCCATGACCACAGGCATGGTCCAGGGCCTGCTGCAGCTCCTGAACTGCACTGGCGCTCTCTGCTTGGCAGAAGATGCCTTCTGTTGTGGGTTCTTCCTTGTGCAGCACAGCCAGCAGTTCCTGCAGGAGAAGCAGGGGGGCAGGGATATGTGTAAGGAGCTGCCCCGGTGCAAGAGCAGTGGCTGGGGCCAGCCTGGGCTCCCTGTCTCCTGCTGCCAATGGGATGGCAGCAGAAGGGTGAGCCACTGCTGAAAAGCCCAGTGGCCCTTGGCTGGGGGACACGTGTGGGGACACTGGCTGCACAGCAGCTGGATGCAGGGACAGGCAGCTCCTGTGCAGGCTGCCTTACCTGCATGGGGAGAGGCAGTGTGCATCCTCCGTGCAGACAGCTGCCAGGGGCTGCCCAAGGAGTGCCCTGCTGCAGCCAGAGCCCTCCTGCCCCGGGGCCCAGGCAGCCCCAGCTGGGTTGCAGAGCAAAGGCCCGGGCAGCCACCGCTTCCTCGTGCTGCTGCTGCTTGTCCCTCCTGCTGCAAAGGAAAAGAGAACCAAAGTATGTCAGTGCAGACTGCCAGGCCAGTGCTGTCACAGCCAGCCCTGTCCTGCCCCACCTGCCCTGCCTACCTTAGGCACCCTGCGGAGCCATGCCGCATCCCAGGCAGGCAGGCAGCCAGGAGCCGCAGGTGTGGCTGCAGCTCGGAGGCTCCTGAATGCTGGCGTGGTGTTGGGACAAGCCGCCCCAGCCGTGGCCCTTTCTCCAAGCTGTGGGCAGCAGTGCACATCCTGCCTCAGGATGCCACACCTGCACGACCACACTTGGGGCACAAGCGAGTGCAGCTGGCCACAGACGCTTGCAGAAGCTCCTTCCTTCCCAAGCTCACCTGCGCAGAGGCCAAATCGTCCTCCCTTGTCGGATGGGGCCATGGCAGGACCTTGCTTGGGGTCAGTCTGCAAGAAGCCAGCTGCGCTCACAAAGCAGCCCTGGAGCACAAAAGGCTACCGGCCAGCTGCCACCCAGCCTCAGCAGCCTGAGCGTGCCACACAGCTGGCAGCCTCTGGCTCGCTGGCCTCTCTGGCCCGCACAACAGCAATCCTGTCAGCGGCAGCAGTAAGGATGTGCCGGCGCTGCTGCCGGCTCCCCTAAAGCTCTGCTTGGCCAGTGGCAGCAGGGCCTCTTGCTTCCCTGCATACAAGGTCAGTGCACTAGGCAAGCCCAGCACAGCCAGAGACCACAGTGGGCGGAAAGGCAGCCCATTCTCACCTTCTGCAGTTCTGCCACCAGCCGCTGCAGCCTCCTGGCACTCAGTGGGCTTCCCTGCACAAGAGAGAAGCAGCGCAAGAAGGTGAGCAGCCATGCCTCTGGGGCTGGGCTTGCGGAGCAGTGCTCAGGCACAGAGCCCGCAGCAGAGACACTCACTGCACGGCAGCCGATCGACTGCGCAGCATGGGCTTTGACGCATGGCAGGCAGCTGGCTCGGGTTTCCTGCGTCCTGTGCAGTGGCAAAAGGGACAGGCAGAGAACTGGGTGAGCCCCAAGCCACCTGGGGTGCCTTGTCAGGCAGCTGTGCCCGACAGCTGCCTGCAGCTGGAGGAGCAGGTCTCCTCAGTGAGGAGTTATGTTCCCGGGTGCAGCCGCTGTGGGAGCATCCCCCTGTGGGTTTCTGTGCAGCTTACCCCTGCAGTGCGCCCACCCACTGCTCCTTCATTATTCTTAACGACGGAGGGAAGAGATGAAAGTTGTGTCAGCTTTGGGGCATTGACTTCTGAGAAAGTAGGAATGTAAATTATTTTATCTAGTATCCTAAAGATGAGAGAGAAGGATCACCTTATGTTCAGACTCATGTTCTACAAGCACAATACATTTTGTGTCCGGGTTGCTTTAAAACTCAAACTTCTGGTAATGCAAGGTACAAGAGCCAAATGGGCATCAATTACTTTCAAAATATCCATCTGCTGCTGCAAAATTTATATGAATTGTTACATAGCAACCTGTATTTCCTCTTGTACTTGTAATCCCTGAGTTACTGTTTGCTCTGTGAGTACGTTGTCCTTGATAGAGACAGGGTAAATCCTGTTGTGCAGCCAAAGCTTTGCCCAGTAGATGCTAGCGCTCACTGCAAAATGCGCTTATATAAATGCTATTTTGCAGATGGCTATGACATAGAAAATGTGGTTGTACCTGAATGAAACATCACTCCTCCCCATTCTCCACTCAAAGTGAACCACTGATTAGCACCTATTTTTCATTTACATAATTTAAGCGTTTAATATGAAATAACTCAGTAAACTACAGCTTTGATTAAAAAATATCTGAAATGTTTCATTAGGTATGTGTTAAGGAGAAATATTTCAGTTGATGGTACATGGGGAGAGTATTTCTAAGAGGCAGTATATGTTGTTGGAAGCAATTTTGCAACTGTAATGTAGTGCAGAGTAATAGCTGATTACAGGTTTTTAAAGAGGCGTTTTCCTTAGCAGCTATTTCAATAGTGTGAAGCCTGACATTAATACAGTTTTCGTAGAAAAACTGTCGAGCTTTGCTTGCAAGTACCATACTGATCTTGAATTTCTTCCCTTTCCATTTTGTCATCTTCTGACAACTGGCAAATGTTATACATGTAGAGGTACAGTTATTTTTCTCATTCGAGAACTACAGTGAGGAACAGACTAAGATTAATAAAGCTGTTTGTTAATGCAAAGAAGCTAATGGTATGTAATTAAGTAATTACATAATTAAATTTTTCAGACTTACAATTCCACCTAGAAATGGAGAAGGGCTGTTGTTGCTGACACACTTCCTTTCTCAATGAGATTGCAATAGTGGGTAAAGCAATTTGCCTTTCCTTGTAAGTTCTTTTTTTCTGGTAAACAAGGTGATCTTAAAGTAAAGGGATTGTATTCTCAGCTGTGGCTTACACTTATTGAGAATTTGCAAATTTTGGGGAAGCAGTCAGAATTAAGTTAAGCTGTCTCTCATGACATTACTTATTCTATGGTTTCCAAATTCCTTTCTCAAAAAATCAGTGAATTTTCCACTGAAACTTAGAAAATACTAACTTAGATAATACTGAAATCTTTTGATGGCATGCTTTCATTTGGGTACTTTATTAACATTTTGCTATTATCATTAAATATTCTTTATACATATAAAGCTAATATTACTAATTTGTTTATTAGATCAAGGTAAATAAAGACTTTTATAATATAGATAAATTTCATTATTTCTATGAAACCTTTTGACTTATAGGAAACTATTTTTTAACAGCAAAGGGTTCAGCAAAAGTGTTTTTCCAGCATCTATTATATACAACTTCTAAATGTATTTTTTTACTACTAGAAGGATCTCTGACCTTCCTAATTATTTTAATACTTAATCCTAAGTATTTTCAAATACTTTTTAAATTATATTGCCCTTGAGCAGTAGATGTTTTAGATAAATTTGTCAATAAATTGCAATCTTGTCTGACAAAGCAGCAGCATATTAATATTCTTGTATCATTAATTTTCATTTAGAATATGAATAGACTTGTTTGTATAAATAGCTAAGAACTACATCTAAGATATTCTTTAATGTAACTTGTTTTTCATACTGATCTATTTGGTGAACTGTGGTAGCATAAATGTTTTCCCTGTGTTATTATCATAACATAATACCTTTGGATGTGTCTAAGGACTATTTTAGTGTAGGAGACAGAGCTCTGAGAGGACATAGGAGAGAGAGAAGCATCTATAGGTCTATAAAATTTATTACTTTTCATAGATAATGAATGGGTAGTGTTATTTTTCTGTTTAAAAAAACCTCCCAAAATACATCAGTCTAGAAGTGAACACTCAACCAGAATTATCATATGTTAGTAATCTCACAAATACACCTCTGTATATTTGGACTTAGTAGGTAAAAACCCAATACATTTAATAAATTTTAAAATAATTATTCTGAATAACTGTAAGTTTTAATTTTGTAAGTAGAGAATATGAGGATAATACGAGGATTTAGTTAAAATAACATCAATTAATTTGTATTCAAAATATGACTCAAAGGCAGAATTATGTTTTCCTTTCAGTTAAAAGAAATTATTAGCTATTCCTCCTCCCAAAACAAACATTAGTTGACTGGCTAGGTTACTGCCTTGTAAAGTACTGCAGCATTTAACATTTCTAGACTTTTCAAACGAAACAGTTATTAGTGATTTGTTCTTCTATGGAATTTAGGAGGGATGCTTTTTTATAGTTCTGGTATAATAAAAGTTTAACAACAGATTTACTAATAGATATGAGTAGAAGAAGAACTGCCCCAAACTGATTTCTGATTTATACTTGGTGGTGAAAGTAAGAAAAGTTATCAGTTCTGAACACCCCGGTCTTTTGAGGGGGATTCTTTTTTTCTCAAGTCTTTATTAGAAAGATTACTGGATATGTTTAAAAAGGACAGATGAAAAAACCAAAACTTAACAGAGAGCTAAATAACTGATTTTTACAATGCCTTTTTTAAGAAAGACTAGTTTTGTAACATTTTTAAAACTTCAAATAATTAGTAACTATCCTGTGATGTATGAAAATTGTTATGTAATCTATCTTTATGAATTTAAATAGTATCAGAATCCTATAACTGAGGAGCTATATTCTAATCATCAATAGGGCTAAAAAATGCCATGGATCAAGGCATCTCTGTATACTTTCCTAACCAGTTGTTCTTAAACTAAAATTAATCAAAAAAACAAAGACACCCATCCCCCCCCACTCCCTCCTGCCCCCACTTCCCCCTCCCCACCCCCCGACTACAAGG
>VWZS01008419.1:217490-240368 GCA_013397075.1 Rhabdornis inornatus | reverse complement strand
CACGCCCGCAGAGCCGGGGCCGCCCTGCCCTGTGTGGCCCGGCCTTGCAGCGTCCCCTCCCGGTGCGGAGCCGCCCCGCCGCCCCCTCCCGCCCAGCCGAGGGTCTTCCTGGCCGCGCCCCGCGCCCCCTCCCTGCTGGATTCCCACGGCAACGCCCCTCCCGGGCGCGGGGTTTCCATGGCGACGGCGGCCGCCGCCCCGGTGCTGACCGAGCGCTCTCCCCGTTCCCTCTCCCGCAGCCGCCGGCCCAGCCCAGCCCAGCGCGGCCCCGCGGGGCCCCGATGATGCCGGGCGCGCGGGCGGCGGGGGAGCAGCAGCAGCAGCAGCGCCCGAGCGTGCGGCGGCCGCTGCCGCCCCAGTGACGGCCCCGCCATGTCGGTGATGGTGGCGAGGAAGAAGGTGGTTCGGAAATGGGAGAAGCTGCCGGGCAGGAACACCTTCTGCTGCGACGGCCGCATCATGATGGCCCGGCAGAAGGGCATCTTCTACCTGACACTCTTCCTCATCCTCGGCACCTGCGCCCTCTTCTTCGCCTTCGAGTGAGTTCCTCGGGGGAACGGGGATGGGGATGGGCCCGTGTGCCCTCGGGACAGGGACGGGAGCCTGGCAGGGTGCAGCCTGGCAGAGCGTGGCTTTTGGCAGAGCGTGCCTTTTCCTGTCCAGATTTGCTTCCTCACCCTCAGCAAAGCGAGCCTGGAGGTTCTGGGGAGAATGGGCCCTGCCGGAGGGTGACACTGGCCCTGCTTCCCCGTGGGTCACCTTCTGCCTGGGACTTGGCAGTGCCTGGTCCCGGGTGTTCCTGGCTCCAGGACAGCCGGGGTGCAAGGGCACTGCTGCTGCAGCCCTATGTCCCTGCCCTGCCCGTGGGAGGACATGCAGTCCCCACATCAGCCCCACCAGGGAGGGGACCCCAGCTAGGGGATTAATAAGGAGTGAGCTTGGGGGTCCTGCCAGTCTGATCTACCCCCAGCCTCTGCAGCCAGAGCCGTGCTGGTATTTGGGAAGGATCCCACCACCCCTTACATTACCTCGGCAGCCTAAAGACCTTCAGCCAAAACCTTTGATCCTGCTGGTAAAGAAGGATCTGCCCCCTCCTCTCAGCTCTCCCTGGGAGCTGGGCTGGGGAGTAGGGCTGGCCTTAGACTAATCCTAAAATCAAAAAACAAGCAAAAAGGGAAAGGCCTGTGCTTGTCCAGGCCGATGCTGTGGGAGCGTGCAGGACACCTCTGTTGCCTGGCTAGAGGATGAGCTTGGGTCAGATAAACAACTGCAAAACTTCCCTTTCTCAGTCTCCATGGGCACGTTTGTGTTCTGGGGCAGCAGAAGGGCTGAAACAGGGTTGAGTTACACAAAAGCTCACAAAGCCGAGAAGAACAAGTAGAAGGAGCTGCTCACTGGCTAGGCCCTGGCTATTCCTGCAGTTCCAAAAAGCCCTTGGCCCAGATGTTGTGCTCCTCAGCATCGTTCCTAAGCCAGGGAACTTGTTTCCACATTCTCTTGCTCTCCCTAGTTCCCTGCCCAAATTATCCCTGGCTGAGTCAGAATTCCGAGGTACCAAGTGACACCACTCTTGGTTTGATGTTTGGGATTTTTTCTGTCTGAAAAGTGGGGCTGAGCCTTCCTGCCTTACAGGAAGAACAAATAAGTGTTGCTGCTCTAGAAACGCTTATTGCTGCACCAGAAACACTGATTTGAGGGATAATTGCTCTGGCTCCCTGTGGATCCTGTCCGTAGCAGCAGAGTGAACCACATCCCGCTGGGGAGAGCGAGCCAGGGCTGTTTTCCAGACCTGGGCTGTGGTTAGTCAGGAATGTGGCTGGAGATTCCTTGGGAAGCCCCTTTCCATGCTCTGGCAGGCAGAGGCCTGTGGAGGGGTGGCTTTCACCAAAACATCCAGGCCGTGCCTAGACCTGGAGGGTGGGCTCTGCGGGGGGAATGCTGCTGGGAATAGGATTTAACCTCTGAATTCTGGTTAAATCATCTGAGGACATAGGGAAAAGTTTGGGAAAATCCGAATACCCATTTGACTTTTCAGTGTAGCACACCTCAGTGTTTTTTTTGTTTGTTTGGAAGAGAGGGGGTTGTTTTGAACTTGTTTGGGGATCTTTGAATTTGGGATAGGGATTAAATGTTGCCTTCCCAGCTGGAAACACTCCTCGAGGTCTCTGTTTCATTGATCAGGCTGAGATAAGCAGCTTGGCTGCTCTGCCCTGCATGTGTAGGGAGCTTTGGGTGAGGAGCTCAGCCTTGATCTCGCACTGTGTTTGTCTCAGTGTTTGGCCGATTCTTCAGTGTCTGCATGCAAATTCCTGGTTCCCCGTTACAGGAGGTGTGTGTGTTGGGAGCTGTGGGCGGAGGAGCCTTTCCCTCGCCGGTCGCTGCAGGCTGCCTGTGCCGATCCGTGCTGGATCCATTCAGCTGAATCACTTGCGCAGTCACACCTTGTCTGAGCGCGGCTCCGGGGTGCCGGGAGCCAGGATCTGCCTGGCTGCTCGCCCTGCGCGGGGCTGGGCTTCAGGGACAGCCGGGGCCAGTGGGGACTGGCACCCAGGGCAGGGGACAAGCCACCGCCGGTCCTTCCCAGCGCCATGGCCATGGCAGCACTGCTGCTGGCTTTTTGCTCCGAGTCTCTCTGGTGCTGCCAGCTGTTTGTGGTGGCCACAGGCGAGCGGGCTGGGCCAGCTCAGCCCAGGGGTGGGAGTTCGTGTGTGCTGAACTCCCAAACTGCAGTGCTGTGTGCTGGCACTGGGGGGGGAGATCTCTCCGTGCCGGGGGGGGAGATCTCTCCGTGCCGGGGGGGGAGATCTCTCCATCCAGCAGCAAACCGGAGCTGGAGGCTGGCAGGACTCTGTGCTGTACCTGAGATCCGACTCCTCCCTCCTGGACAAGGCAGAGGGATGGAGCTGGGCTGGCTCCCGGGCAGGGCTCTGCGGCGACCAGAGTCCTCTGCCCAAGGGCACCTCTCTCTCCACTCACTCCCCCACTGCTTGGGGCTGCTCCCTGCACAGTCCCAGACCTGTGTTTAATTGGGGCTGCTCCTTAACATGTCCCATAAAATACAGTTTCACGTCCTCTTGGCATTATTTCAGGCTCCTAATGGTATTTCAGGCCTGTGTTGGGCACTTAGCTGCTGTCTGCTTGAGGTGTTCCAGCATGAGGAGAAGACCAGATGAAGCACTTGTAAAAAATCTCTTTAGGAACTGGGAGGGTGGGATGCAATCTCTGCTCTCAGGCTGGGAGTTCCCTTTGCAGTTCCTGCCTCTCCTGAAGTGAGTTCCACACTCGGCTGAAGGGAATGGGATTTCTTTTGTCTCTGGCTTTTCAGCACAGAATTTGATATCTGTAAATGCTAGGGGCATGATAGCACCAGCAACACCAGCTCCTCATGGGAAGGGGCTGCTCTTGGATCTTCTAGTGCCCAGGCATGTTTGGCACTTTGTTTTTCCTACTTCCTAAGCTTTGTAGAGATGAGAATGTCTTTGTTTTCTGATGAGTTGAAAACACCTACACTGCCCCTTGTGTGACTTTATTTTTTAGCTTTGATTTCCAAAGCCCAGAGACCCAAGACTCACAGAGGGGCCTCTGTGCTGGCATTGCCTCTGGTTAGATCTGTGTCAAGCATGTGTCAGAACTTACACATGAGTTAATTGGTGCTTTTTCATCATTGTAATTTCTCTCAATAGAAGTGAACTTTTTGGCGTCCCGAGTTCAGCTTGTTTTCAGCTGTAGCTGAGGAAGGTTGAACAGGTGATTTGCAGGTGACACGTGGGTGAATGATACTGAGGAGCTTGTGCTGAGCCCTGCTGGGGCCTGCCTGGGAGATGTGCTACCCTGTGGCTGCAGTCCCTGTCACCAGGGCTGCCATGGTGGCTTTCCCCTTCCTGCAGAGTTTGCTCAATGTACTGATTACAACAGACCTTCTCAAATGGGTGCAGAATAACCAGCCAAGCACCCTACCTCACAGCACCTCCCAGCTGCTTCTCCCCCTGCTCCCCATTCCAATGATCTCTTTGTTCAGCCTTCCTGCCCCAGCCCACCCCGCTGTGATGATGAGTTGTGATAGTGCTGTTATTGTCTGCTTTTTGGTGACAGAGTGCTCCAGAGCACAGATATGGTGCTGGGAGCAGGGGAGCAGCATCCTCACATGCCAACAGAGCATCTCTGTTGGCTCTGAGCTCTCCCAAACAAAAGATCTTTAAATGTCTAAGAAGTGAAATTGTCTTGGGGCAAGGCACAGACTGAAGATTGCCCAGTGCTGGTGAGTACCTGAGTGCCAAGTCAGGACTGTGTGGCTGCTTTCCCTGCCATGGATGTGTTCCCTGGAAGTCACCTGCAGAGCAAGGCCCCCTCAGCACAGCAGAGGGTGGGAGGCACAGCCAGGTACCCTGGTGGGCTCCAGGCTGGGCCTGGTGATGCAGTTTCACCTGGTGGGAGCTCCTCTGGCTCTCACCTCTGCCCTCACCTGCAAGGGGCCACAGGAGCCAGCCCAGCCAAGGGGAGCTAAGCTGAGCCTGAGGAAGGAGGGCCGTGGCTCAGCTTTACCACAGCTCATGGATCCATATTTAAACCCACAATATGTTCACGTTGTCACAGCAGTTCAAAAGCTGTGGTATCAGCTGGACAAGGGTCAGGCTGCAGCCCTTTGGGGCAGACAGTGTCCAGCTTTTCAAGGACTAATCACAGAATCATTTAGGGTGGAAAAGACCCCCAAGACCATCAAGTCAGCCTGTGACTGGTCACCACGTTGTCAACCAGCCCAGAGCACTGAGTGCCACATCCAGTTGTTGCTTGGACACCTTCAGGGATGGGGACTCCAGACCTCCCTCAGCAGCCCCTTCCAATGCCTGACAGCTTTTCCATGGAGAAATTTCTCCTGATGTCCAGCCTGAACCTCCCCTGGCACAGCTTGAGGCTGTCTCCTCTTGTCCTGTCACTGATTGCCTGGGAGAAGAGGCTGACCTGCACCTAAATCCATTTTCCATGTTCCTAAGCCCATATTTCTACCCCAAATGCGCTCCAAGGTTTTTGTTTACTTGCTGACTGACTCGCAGCTGTCCCTGGACTTTGCCCTTGTAAAGGGAATGCAAAGTTATCTTGGGCTGCCTGAAGATGATAAGCTCAGCCCTCCAGTTCTTGGTCTGTGGGCAGGCCTGGGCACAGGGACGTTGTTTTGGGGAACAGCAGAGTGTGCAGTGTCTGAAATGAAGGATGTTGGTTTAGGGACCAGGCCCTGTGTGCTGCTGTGGGCTCCTGGTGTTGCAGCTGTGGCTGAATTGTGCTGTAGCTTCAGTGTGCAGCCCTTCTGTCCCTGTCACACGTGGGGGACAGCGCTGGAGTCAGGCACTGGCCCAGGAAATGTTCCTGCAGTGGGCCTGCGGAGCCTGGTGCTGCCAGCTGGAGCTGGAAACTGCATTGTGTTTGGGGAATCTATGGTGGGAATGCCATCCAGAATTAAATAGTGCTGTGGAGGTCGTGGAAATGGCCTTGCTTAGGATGGCAGCCCGCCCAGGAGGATAATCCCTGGCCCCTCACCGCAGTAGCCTGCTGCTCCCATGGAGAGTGACTGTGCAACAGCAGGAGTCTGGGCTGGATCCACCCCTCAGCAGCAGGGATAGAGGGTGCATCCTAGAGAGCCTGGGTGCCTGAAAACCTGGGTGCCCAGGTGTACCAGGAGGCTGGGGAAGGGATGTGTGCAAGGAGGCATGGCACAAATGGTGGGATTTAGGTGGGGTTTCCCTTAAACCGTAGCAAAGCTCCATAGCAGCTTCACCCCAACATCAGTAGGGTTTTCTGAAGGAATCAGGGTGACATATGGTTTTTTTTCAGCCCAGTATGTGTCTAAAATGTGACTTCTGCCCCCATGGCTAGGGCTGCAGCACCTGTGGGGACGTGGCTGTGGGTGTCCAGGAGCAGCATGGCCATGGTGTGATGAGTCCCATGCTCCCTTTGCATCTCCTCCATCAGCGGGATCAGCACCATAAACTCCTCATTGGGTCTTGCTGCATTTGTAGGGCAAACAAACCTTGTTCCCTTCTGAGCTGAGGGAGTCTTGAAGCAGGAACCTTTCTGCTTTATTTGGAGCATTCTTGTCTGTTGCCTCAGGAAAGCCAAAGGAAGCCAGATGTCTTGTTGCATGGGAATGTTGCACTTTCACAGGGATCCATTCCTAAGAAGCACAGGATGCACTTAATCCCAATAATTTCTGTGGTGCTGGAAGCTCCTGCTCTTTAGGGGTTAGCCAGACATTCCCACCATCCCCTCCAGGCATGGGGTCCCTGCCCAGGCCTTGGGTGCTTCTCCCAGTGGTCTGGCCCATCTCTTGGCAGCAGGAATGGTTTCTCCATGGGACAAGATCTGTCCAGCTGCCTGCTTGTGTTTCTGGCACTGCTTAAAACGGGAGCTGGACCCAGAGCAAATGCTGGGAAGTATCTGTGCCTAGCTGGTGGAAAACACAGAGCTGCTGTGATGGTGCCAGGTTGTTGGAGCTGCCCCAGGAGTGTTCCTCTGTGCTGGTGGGATCAGAAGGATGTACTGAACAGCTTCTCTGCTCCAGACCTGAGCAGTGCCCGGGCTCTGATGCTGTGCCAGGCTCTGAGTCTGACTCATGCCCTCCCTCCCCCTGTCTGCAGGTGCCGGTACCTGGCTGTCCAGCTGTCCCCAGCCATCCCCGTGTTTGCAGCAGTTCTCTTCCTGTTTGCCATGGCCACGCTGCTGCGGACGAGCTTCAGCGACCCCGGCGTGATCCCCAGGGCCCTGCCCGACGAGGCAGCCTTCATTGAGATGGAGATTGGTGAGTGAGGCAGCCTTCATTGGGATGGAGATTGGTGAGTGTGGGGCGGCCGAGCTGGTGGGGGCTGGAAAAGCCTCTCTGTTAATGGCATGTTTCTAGCTTACGGTCCCTGCAGAGCTTATCTTCCTGGCTGGACCTCCAAAAGTGAGGCTTGCCCCAATCTGCTGGCTCACTGTACTTGGCCCAGTCTCAAGAAGGCAGCACAATGTACCTGCATCCCTCTCTGGGAGCCGTTTCACCTGCTGCTTTCTCTCCCATAGCCGTGCACATGCAAACCCAGTTTGCTTTTGAGAAGGGGTACAGAAAGCTTGGACTGGTCCCCCTGATCCTTCAGGGAGAGAGGAGGTTTGGTGGATGCAGGTGATAACACCCAGCCCACTGTCAGCATGCCCATGGAAGCTCTGGCATCCCTTTTCCTGCCTGCAAGCTGCCAGGTTGGCTCTGGCCCGCATGAGCAGAGCTGCAGCCTCCGGCTCCGGAGCCAGCGGGCTCCGATCCCGCTGCTGGGAAGGGCAGGGACTCGGGCTGTCCTTTGGGGCCTGGGGTGTTGGTAGCAGCAGGTCCCATCTGTGCCCGCCCCTCTCTGGCAGAGGCCACCAACGGGACCGTGCCGCAGGGCCAGCGCCCGCCCCCGCGCATCAAGAACTTCCAGATCAACAACCAGATCGTGAAGCTCAAGTACTGCTACACGTGTAAGATCTTCCGGCCGCCCCGCGCCTCGCACTGCAGCATCTGCGACAACTGCGTGGGTGAGTGGGGCTGGGGCTGGCCCTGCTGCTGCAGGGAGCCTCGCCAGGGGACAGGGACAGGGACAGACCCTGCCAGGCAGCTCGGCGCTGCTGGAGTGTCCAGGCTGCCTCGTCTTGTACTCGAGGAGCTTGAGGTTTGCTCAGAACCTGGAGCCAGGTGGTTCCTCTTTGCCAGGACTTTGGCAATAACCGAGTCCAGCTGCTCTGTGTGCAGCCCAGGTTTGAGAGTTCCAGTGACCTCTGGCCTTGCCGGACTGCAGGGTTCCGGTGGAGAGTTGTGTCTCGGGTGACAGCAGCTCCTTCATCAGCACAGAGATTGTGCTGTTCCCTGGGGGGCCCTGGTTGCTGTCCTCCTCCTGTGTATGTAGCTGGCTCATGTTCAGCATCACTGCTCCAGGCAGAAATCCCATCCTTTTGGACCCCTTTCCTCCTCTTCAGACTCCCAGTCTTTGTCTGTTTATGCAGTTTCTTGAACCTTCTCCTGATTATACCAGGGCAAGAACTTGGGGACCCCCAGGCCTTCATCTAACCCATGTGCTGTGGCTGTTGTACCAGAGGGAGAGAAGACATGTGGGGGGTCAACCTCAAACTCTCTCTTAATATGGGAAATGACTCATTACAAAACAATTTTGGACTTTTTGACCTCCTGAAAAGAGGCCAGGATATGGAGTCCTGACTGAGCAGAGGGTTGAATTTGACAGTTTGTCAGCCTGGGGGATTTTTGAAGTGGGAGCAAGGGTGTAGAGGTGGGCAGGGCCATGCCAGGGCAGTGCTAACCTTCATCGTGGCTTCCCCAGAGCGCTTCGACCATCACTGTCCCTGGGTGGGCAACTGCGTGGGGAAGAGGAACTACCGCTACTTCTACCTCTTCATCCTCTCGCTCTCCCTCCTCACCATCTACATCTTCGCCTTCAACATCGTCTACGTAGCACTGAGTGAGTCTGCTGGAGAGCTGGGAGGGACAGGGGCTGCACGTGGTGGTGTGAAACCGAGTGATGGAGTGGGAAAGGGAGCTGGGCTCAGTGGGATGTTCCAGATGAAAAAATCTCTCTTTTTGTATTGCAGAATCTCTGAAGATTGGGTTTCTGAACACGTTGAAGGAAACCCCAGGGACATATCCTTCCATGGTCCTGAGGGCTTGACTTCTCCAAAACTGGGGGTTAGTGGGAGCTGCGTTGTGAAGTGGCTGCCTAGGCCACTCTGAGTCTTTCTGAGCATTTTCCCCTGGTGACAACGTGGGGAGCAGTTTTTGGGCTTTTGGGGGGAGAATAAAGCCGAAAACAGTGGCTAGGAGAGGAAGAGAAGTTGTTGTTTCTGGGCCTGGTCTCGAGTGTTCCCAGTCCTTAACTGTTCTCACTGTACTGGAGGTGCTCATCTGTTTCTTCACTCTGTGGTCGGTGGTGGGGCTGACTGGGTTCCACACCTTCCTGGTGGCACTGAATCAGACAACCAACGAAGACGTGAGTAGAGCCTTCCTCTTCCTCTGAGCTGTCACCGCTTCTCAGGGTGTCAAGGCTGTGCACAGCACGGGGATCTGGGGGCTGGGGCAGGGTGTCCTTGGAGTAAACCCGAGCTTGTGCCCAACTATTTCAGATTAAGGGGTCCTGGACTGGGAAGAACCGTGTGCAGAATCCCTACAGCCATGGTAACATAGTGAAGAACTGCTGTGAAGTGCTCTGTGGGCCCCTGCCCCCCAGGTGAGCTCCTGAGGGGCAGCCTTCACCTTTGTCTTCTGCTGGGAAGAGAGGTGGGGTTTGGAAGACGTGGCTCTCTGATGGTGTGGCTGTGTCCTTGCAGTGTCCTGGACAGACGGGGCATCCTGCAGCAGGAGGAGAGCACAGCTCAGGAGGGGTCGTGCCCACGGGGACCTGGCACGCAGGAGCCCCCGGCCACGCAGGGCCCTGGGCAGGCCCAGGAGGGTGGCATGAAGCAGCAGGATGGCAGCATTCCTCTCCCCAGTGCCGTGAGTGATTCCCCTGGGAGCTGGGGGGGGTCTCTGGGACACTGAGAGAAAGCTGAGGGTGGGACTTAGGAAGGACAAAACAACATGGGGGGCTGTGTAAGAGGCTGCTGCTGAAAAGCTCATTTGCTCTGAGCCTGGAAACCAGCACGTGTTGGTTTCCTTGGGTTTCCTCAGAGGAGATCACAGCTGGCTGCAGTTTTGGAGATCAGTGCTGCCATGAGAGCCTCAGGAGCTGTTGTCCATGGGGCTGGGAGGTTGCAGACATCTTGTTCTGGTTCTGTGTGTGAGCTGCAGGGTTGTCCCTGGGATCTCCATCCTTGGAGAAGGTTGTTGTGACCCTGAGCAGCCTGCTCTGTGTTTGAAATTAGTCCTGCTTTAAGGACATAGTTTGACAGGAGGTCTCCAGAGTGCCCTTCCCACCTAAATTATTCCATGAACATGGTGGGAATGGCTCAGCTTGCTCCTGCTTGGGCATGAGCTGCCCTTCTCTGGTGGACACAGTGCAGACACTTCTGCTGGAGCAGCCCAGTGCTCCAGCTCTTCCTGAAGCTGCTGTTCTGTCTGTCGGGTGGCCCCTGGTTTTGGTTTCTCCTTTTCCCAAGCCCAGCTGAGACAGTAACAGAGCTGTGGGGACGGTGTGCTGGGGCTCTGCACTGGGGGTGTCCTCTCCCCCCAGGTCACTGTGTCCTCTCTCCCCAGGTCCCTGCACCATCCAGTGACACCGAGATGCCGGAGGAGAAGCAGCGAACGCCTGGGGAGCTCGCGGTGCCCTCTGCGGACGCTGGGCGAGCGGAGCACTAGCATCTGCTTGGAAGGGAGAACTTTGTTGTTTTGTCTAATCGAAGCTGGAAGTGGTGGAGGAGAGGAGAAGGGCTGGATGGCAGGCACCTGATTCCCCATGGCCATTTTGCTTTAGTCATTACCCACGGCGGTGCGGGCAGCGCTGGCCTCGCGCGGTGGCTCGGGACAGCGAGCGTGGGTGGCACGTCCTGGTCACCACGGGGCACTGCCACCACTCAGGCAGCTCTGCCTGGGGCCGGGCCTCTGGCTCTGCTGTCCTGGATGCTCCATCCCGGCTCAGGGCTGGGGCTGTCCCTCTGGCAGGGTGAGGCTGTTAGGGCCAGCCCGCTCTCTCCTGCTGAGGAACCCCCAGGGGAGGGGAAAGCAATGGTGGCAGCAACATTCTCTCTCCCCTCCTCCCTCCTTCCTCTAATCCGTCGCGTTGTTTTGTGGTTGGCGTGGCAAGGTTTTGTCAGGAGACGTTTTGGTGGCCCAAGGACCCGAACAGGAGGGAAGGAGTTCTGCTGGCAGCGGTTTTTAAGTAGCTTTTCTTTCCCTGCTCCTTTCCGTGTGATGTAACAAGGCAGCAGCTATGAGGGGACCCTCCTTCCCACCCTGGGCTTCGAGGGAGGGACAGGGCAGCCAGGGTGGACTGAGCTGCAGGGCAGGGTCTGCCTGTGCCCCTGGCCCCCGGCTGGTGATGGGGCTGTATTTGCTGCTGGGTGTCTGCACTGAGCCCTCCCCAGCTGTGGCACAGCAGCTCTGCAGAACCTCAGCCCCGATTCTGTGTTGTGCCATTGCACCCCCGTGTCCACCCCTGGCCTTGCTCTGCTGTTCTCAGCTGTCCTAGACTGGCTTTGGGAGCCTTGGATCTTCCCAGGATTGTGCCAGGGCTGGGCTGTGTGGTGTCGGTCACTTGTGTGTCCTCAGCAGAGGGGGAGAGGCTGGGGCAATGGTGGGAGAGCTCTGTGCCACGGCAGGGCTCCCTCCTCTCCTCAGGACCCTCACACCTCTGGGATCTCCACAGAGGTCTCTGGTGGAGGAGAGGCCGTCCCATGTCCTGGCAGCTCCCATGCCATAGTGCTGGGCACTTCTTTCCTCCTCCCTTCGGTGTGTGCTGGCTGCTGAGGGTGTCCTGCCCTCCCAGTCCCGTGTGTGTGCCCGTGGTGCTCCTGCCTGGCAGTGGGAAATGCCTGCTGCTCCGTCCCTGGCCTCTCGTGCCAGCCTGCTCTCAGCAGCCGGGATCCTGCTCCCTCTGGAGCCTGGCCAGTGTTCCCAGCTCGCTCCTTGCCCTGGGGCTGTGGCTGGCAGTGAGGGGTGTGGTGTGAACGGGGCACCGGCACTGCCTCCTGTCCCGGGTGAAGGGCAGAGCTGCCCCAGCGCTCCCAGTTGGAATGTGGCAGGGAAGGAGCCCCTGTAGCCAGCCCAGCCCAGCCCAGCCCCATCCCGTTCCATCCTCCCGGGACAAGGCTCCTGTGCCCCGCCCCGTGGGAATTGCCCCAACGCGCTGTTGACCAAATCTCCAATTGGGTGCAAAAAAAAGTGTATTTTTTGGTTCTGCTGCTCCCTGTTCCACGAGCTGTTGTGGAGTGCTGCCTGCCGGGACCTGCCTGCACGGGTCAGGGTCTCCAGAAGGAAGAAAGGGGTTGGGTGAGGATTGGGTGTTCTTTATTTTTTTCTTATTATTATTTTTTTTTTAATTTTAAAACAATGAAGGAAACTTAATTGGTTTGAAAATGGCTGAGCTGTAGCCCCTGCGTGTCTGTGCTGCCCCAAGCCAGCTGCTTCTTCCTCCTTCCCTGTGTGTTTCCAGGACTCTCCATCTCACACTTCCAGGGTGTCTTAGCTGTGTTATTTGCATCTTGCTGTCCCCGCGGCAGGTGAGGGGGGTCCCTGTGTGTCCATGCTGAGAAGTGACAGTGTCCTGGGCAGGCTTCAGCTGCCTGCAGACACGGCTTCCATGCCGAGCTCCCCTCCTGAGCCTGCTGGCAAACCTGTGGTGTCTTGGCAGGGAGCACCGTGCCCTGGCATGCCCAGAGTCTCTGGGGGCGGTGGTGCCAGGCAGTGCCATGCAAAATGTCCTGGGGCGCCTCGTGCCCACCCAGCATCTGGCTGTGGTGCAGGAGCCAAGCTGGCCCCGAGGTGCCACCACTGGGGCTCCCCTGTCCCCTGCCAGCAGCCGTCCCCAGCAGCCCAGCCCCACTGTCAGGGCCAGAGCGGGAAGCGGCGCTGCCGGCGGGCTCAGGGGGATTCTGCCATGGAGAGAGCCCCCAGCTGCTCCTTGGGACCCCCCGGCTCGGCCTCCTCCCGGCTGCCATCCAGGGCCTCTGATCCCTCGAAGCAGCCGGAGTCGCGGGGAATGTCCCCTTTGGGCTCCGAGGGCGACGGCAGGGCCTCGGCGGTGTCACCATCCTCGGGCTCGCTGGCTGCTGGGAGGGAGCCGTGGTGTTAGGGGTGCTGCTGGGGTGCCAGTGAGGGTCCCCACCCGCTCCCCAGCCTCTTACTGTCATAGTCCAGGAGGAGCTCGGCGGCCGTGAGCAGCTTGGCGCGGTGCTGGGGGTCCATGATGTGCAGCTCGTTCAGGTGCGTCTCCCGCAGCTCCTTGAAGTCCTCCAGGGTCTGGTACCCGTTCAGCAGGAGGGTGGGAATGTGTTCCTGGGTGGGGAGCGTGGGCAGGGCTGAGCAGGGCTCGGGTGGCTCCCCCTGACCCCCAGTGCTGGCCCGTGGCTCCCCCTCAGTGGGTCCATGGTGGGCGGCTGCCCCCACGTTACCCAGAAATGCCCCAGGTGTCCCCTCTGTGCCCCTTGGAAGGACCCACGCAGGTGGGGAGCGGTGAAGGGGAGAGGGGCTGGTCCCAGTGCTGGCACCCCAGTCCCGTGCTGGCCTTAGTTAGTACATTGTTGATACAAACAATGGCAGAGTTGGTGCTGCTGTTCCCCACGGCCCCACCCCTCACCTGCAGGTTGATGCGCTCCAGCAGCTCATGGAGAGTCTTGGGCTTGAGGCGCTTGTTCCTGCTGGAGCCGCGGCTCCTGCGGGCAGGGACTGTCTCCTCAGGGATCACATCCACGTAGATGAACTTGAAGGAGCCCACCCTGTTGTTGAGCAGCCCCGTCCAGGTGCCCACAGGTGGCTTCTCAATGATGCCGATGATGTCCCCTTTCTAGGCCAAGGGACGTGGGATAGTGGTGAGCACAGGCTTGGGGACAGCCAGGGAACACCGCCAGCTCAGGGGGTCCCCAGCCACCCTCCCTGGGGCCGCAGGGCCGTGGCTCACCCGCAGCTTCAGGGAGTCCTTGTCGTAGGGGCTGGGGGTGAAGTCGGTGTGGACGCGGGCGCGGCCGCAGAAGGGGCCGGTGTAGGCTGGCACGGCCTCGTCCAGCCGCCGGCTGTCCCCGGGATCGCTGGGGCTGGGAATGTCACTGCCTGCAGAGAGGAGGGGGTCAGGATGTGCCTGGCTGGCGATGCGGGTCAGCCTGTGCCCGGCTGGGGACGTGGGGGCAGTGTCCTGTCAGGGCTGGCCTCACCGCTGGACATCTGGCGTGCGAGGCCTGGGCGCCCATCCTCCTCCTCCTCCAGCTCCAGGTACGACAGGGGCACCTTGTCATGGCTCTGCTCCTCTGTGCTGCTGCCTGGGGACAGGGGGCACCGGGACCCCTCCTCCTCTGCCTCTCCCTGCTGGGGGTGCGGGGTCAGGCCGAGGCAGGGGGAGCTGTCCCCGCTCACCTGTGTGTCCCCCACGCCCCGCTCACCTTGCCCTCGGCCAGTGCTCTCACAGCCATCCTGCCCATCTTGCGGTTCATGGTGCGTGAGATCACCGCCCGCCACTTCCTGCCCAGCTTCGTCCCGCTGCTCCGCGCGGCCTCCTCAGGGCCGGCATCATCCTCGGGGATCTGCCAGAGGGATGCACAGTGAAGGCAGAGCCCCCCACCCTGAGCAAGCCTCAGCAGGGTCGCACAGGGCTGTGAGATCCCAAATCTCACTGTGCTGCTCCATGACACACTGGTAAGAGCAGGAGTTTTGGGAGCCCAGCCCTGCAGTGGGCTGTTCCCGGGGGAGCAGGATGGGTCAAGGGGTGCTGCTGCCCCGGGGGGGCTGGGAACTCACATTCTCCTCCAGGTTGAACTCCTCATTTGACACGGGGGAGCTGACCTTGGATTTGTTGAAGTCCTTGAAGCTGCTGGAACGCTGTAGGGAAAGCTGGGAGCAGGGGCAGAGGTGTGAGGGGGGAGATGGAAAGGTGGGAGGTTGGATTCTTCCTGCATCCCCTGCCCCAGCTCCTCTTCCTGCTTTGGGCTGCTCTGCCCATCCCAGGGCGATGCCAGTGCTGTGAAGAGTTTTTTGCTCTCTTCCAGGAACTGCCATGTGCCATGAACTCCCCAGAACTGGGATGTGGAGCTCTTGGTGCCTGTGCAGCTGCTCGGCACAGAATTCCCAGGGCAGGGATGCTCTGGTGTGGAGCCTGGCACTGCCATGCTGGGACCAGCCGTGTCACTGCTGCTACCCGCAGGGTCAGCTCCAGGACTGAAATTTTTCAACTTTCCACCTGTGGGTGTCACCCCACGGCCCAGAGAGCACACCCCCAGCTGGCTTGGTGCCACCTCCATGCCTGAGTCATCAAAGCTGTTTTTAGATCTCAGTCCTGGTACACCTCTCTGTCCCTGCCCCTTTCAGTCTTTCCTGCCTGCATCCCCTCCATGCCTCAGGGGCCTGTCTCACTTGGAAGGGTTTCTCCATGCTGGGAATGTCCTTGGTGCCAGCACAGCCACCTGGCCACAGGTGTCCCTCATCCCTGGATGCCAGCACCAGTGTGCTCACACACTGGGGCGTGGTGAGCTTGGCTGTCATCACCAGCACTCCAGAGGCCCCCGGAGCACACAGCACAGTGCTCGCTCTGCCAGCTCCTGTGGAGGCCTTTCCCAGCCCTGCACAGCCTGGCCCTGTGCTCTCCCCTCTTCATTCTCCTCCTCATGGGCTCCACCGAGCATCCCTGAGCCCTTGGTTTTGCCATTCCTGCAGAGGGCTGGCTCACAGTGTGACACCCAGCCACACACCCACTGTGGCTTTGTGCCAGCTCCAGGTGCATCTGGGCAGAGGGGATGCTGCCTTTTGCCCTGCTCCCACCCCAGTACCCCGAATCCACCAGATCCAGGTCCTCTGAACCCCCCGGGGCTCCACTGCTGAGATAAAAGCTCTGAGATAGAACTGCCCAGGGGCTGGAGGAGCCATGGAGAGCCTGGCAGTGGGACGTGAGTCAGGGGGGCCGGGCTCTCCCGGAGCAGGGCAGGAGGGGGAAGTGAGAGTGGCTGTGGCTGGGCAAGGGCAGGGGATGCCCGCTGGGACTGGCCAGGCTGGATGTGCCACCCCAGTGCAGGGAGGAGGACGTCCCCCAGATTTCCTGCGGGAGCCTGGCAGCACGGAGGAGCTGCCATGGCGGGGCGTGTGCCTGTCATGGCACCAAGCACTGCCCCTGCTCCCCGTGGCAACTCGCCGATGCTGATGCCAGCCCAGCAAAGCTTGGCAAGAGCTGAAGTGCCAGCTGGTGCGAGACCTGGTGGGGGATGAGGAGCCGGTTTTGGCCCCCGCTGGTGACTTCAGGCTCCAGCCTTCAGCCGCAGGGTGGCACATGGCCGTGGCACACAGGGGCTCTGAGAGGCCGTGACACGGTGACAGTGGCAGCTGCTGCTCCCGCGGCTCCCGCCGCAGCGGTGCTGCCGGAGGAAGCGGCTGACGCACGTGATGGAGCTGCAGCCCCGACCGCAGCACCTTGCTGTGCAAGAGAGCAGCACAGCCGCCACCGCAGCCATGTCCCCCCCAGGAAATGACGGGCGGCCGCCCACGCCTGGGGAGGCCACGGAGAGGGGGGGCACAGCCTCCCCCAGCACCGTCCCACGGGTCTCACCTGCACCTGGGCTGGCACCCACGGTGATGCCGAGGGCTGTGCATCCCAGCCGCACATCCCAACAGGATGGAAGCCACAGTGGGAGGCGGACAGGGCTAGGACCGCGCACCGGCGAGGCCACAGTGGCTGGTGGCAGCAGGGACAAGCTGATGGCAGGGCAGCTGCCGTGCTGTCCCAGCCCCCGGGGTCCTGCCCCAGCCCCCCGGCACCAGCCCTCCTGCTCAGCACCCAGGCTCGGACATCCTGGGATGTGCCGGGATACCTGCGGTGCTGAGGGAACCTGGGCACCGCCAGCACTCACCTTCCTGTGTCCCGGCTCCTTGTCGCCGGCGTTGGAAGGCTTGCGGCGCAGCATGGCGCTGGGGCCGGTGGCGAGCGCTCAGCGTCCGGCAGCGGCGAGCACGGCCTGGCCCGTCCCGTCCCGTCCCGTCCCGTCCCGTCCCGACCCGCGGCACCGGCACCGAGCCGGAGCGCACAGGAAGCCGGCGGTCACATGAGAGGCGCTTGCAGCGAGCTCGGGGTGGCTGGCGAAGCGCAGGCTGGGGCAGGAGGAAGGAAACCCTCCAGCGAGCTGCTGCCCTGCCCGGGGCCCCTGGGTGGGGACGGTGTCTGCGCCCTGACACCTCTGGGCCGTGCCGTGCCGTGCCGTGCCGTGCCGTGCCGTGCCGTGCCGTGCCGCCCCTCGGTGATGCTGCTCCTTGGCCATCTGCGGCTGGCATCATGTGTCCCCCTATCATGCAGCAGGTGACAGTCCCCAACCCCTCTGTCGTGCCCACCCGCGTGCCTGCTCATCCTGCTGGGACATCGCCGAGCCCTCTGCGTGACACTTGGTGTGGGATGTCCCCTGGATCCGCAGATCCTCCCTGCCCGGCATCACACCCAGCTGGGACGAGCTCATGGTGACCCCGCTGCTGGCACCCGCGGGGACATCCCTGGTTGGGTTGGATGTCCTGCATCCTCTCACTCCAAATCCTCCATCTTTTGCCCCAGAATTACAATCTGCCCAAATCCATCTCATCCGTGCCGGCGTTGGTCGCCTCGGGGCTGGATAAGGTGGCACAAGCAGGGTCACAGGAGCGGGGCTGCAGCCGGACTCCAGCCCTAACTCGCCGGCGAGGCAGCGCGCAGCACTCGGGCACAGCAGGACCCGCCTCGCTCGTGTTTAATCACAAACGAGCAAATAAAACGCACCAAAGGGAAGGAAGTGAGGGCGGGGGCAGACTCGGCCGCGGGTGCGGGGTCAGGCTCCCAGCCCGCTGAGCAGCACCGAGAGCAGCGGGGCGAGTGCCAGCGTGCCCGCGGCCACCGTGTGGGCGCTGCTCAGCGGGAAGGGCTCCGTGCTCTCCTGCAGCCAGGCGAGCTCCTCCTCCAGCCGCTGCCGCCGCAGCTCCGGCCCCACGTGCGCTCGGATCTTCTCGTAGTACGAGTTCAGGTAGCGGATCTGCAGCCAGGCACCGCGGGGAGCTGCGGGGGGTGGCCCGGGTGCTGCCCCCCCTTTGGCCTTCCCCGTCCTGCTGCCCCGCATCCCGACCACCGGCCCCACTCAGAGCTCATCGCCCCTCTTCATCCGCGCATCCATCCTTGCTCTGTCCTCATTTACCCACTCCAGCCTCGTGCCGTGGTCCTGGTTTTTTGCTGCATCCAAGCCCCTGTGCTGACCTCGCGCCCCTGCTCTGCTCCCCACCCTGAGCACACCCCGTACCTGCTCTGGGGACAGGAGGCTCAGGTCGATGAGGTTGCGGTCATAGGGCACCAGGGACACCACCTCGAAGGTCAGAAAGGTCTCCTCGCTCTGGTGCTGCCACAGAGAGGTGTCACTGAGTGTCCCCTGACCCCTTGCGGTTGTCCCCACCCCTGACTCGATGCAGGCCCTCACGTTGTGCCACCCCTGCCACCCCCGTCAGCCCATCCCCATTACCCTACCTCAGTCTGTGCCTCCACCACGAGGGCGATGTCCTCGATGCGGATCCCGAACTCTCCATCCCGGTAATACCCGGGCTCTGAGGGCCAGGAACAGCCTGGTGAGCCCCCAGCCCCAGAGACTCCCCCAGCCCACCCCAGTAGGGCTGGGTCTGGCCCCTGAGTGGGGCTGAGAGCTGACACCCCGTCCCCGTTGGGCTCTGTTGCCCCCAGGAGCCGGGTGCCAGTCCGGGTGCTGGCACATACCGATGGAGGTGAACATGCCAGCCTCCAGTGGCACATTGTTGGACTGGAAACCCACAGGCCCTGCAGGGACATGGGGTGGGTTAGAGCTCTGGGGGTGGCATGTGCTGCAGGGACACCCCAGCAAGGACCACTGAGCCACCAAGGCGAGGACTACGGGGCTACCAAGGCAAGGACCACGAGATGTTGCAAGTAGGGATTCCCCTGCCCCTTACAGAGGCTCTGCTGGGTGATGAGAAGCCCCCAGTGAGCTCCTGTCCTCGTCCCTGTCCCCGTAGCTCAGCCCACACGCCCAGCATCAGTGCTGGTGGCACCTACACTCGTGCACTGAGAGGAAGTTGCCAATGCCGTGGCCGGTGCCGTGGCCGTAGTTGAGTCCAACCTCCCAGAGTGCCCGACGGGCGAAGGACTCCACCGTTCTCCCTGGGGAATGAAGAGGTGGGATGGGGGCCAAGGAGCCTGCGGGGCCCCCCGTGCCCTCCTGCTCCCTGTGCCAGGGGTTCTGTGCTGGGCCAGTGCCGGCTTTGGCACTCACCTGCTGTGTTGGATGGGAAGACGAGGCGGGAGAGGTCAATGTTGCCCATCAGCACACGGGTGTAGGCTTCCTGTAGGGCATGGCATGGCGGGGTGAGTGTGGCGGTACCCAGACACCCAGCCCTGCACATCCAGCCCTGGCCAGGACCGTGGTGCTGAGTGCCAGAGGGAGTGCAGGGCAGTGCAGGGGGTGCTGGGCAGTGCAGGGGTGTCCTGGGCAGTGCAGGGGGTGCTGGGCAGTGCAGGGGGTCCTGGGCAGTGCAGGGGTGTCCTGGGCGGTGCAGGGGGTGCTGGGCAGTGCAGGGGGGTGTTGGCTGACATGGGAGGGGCTGGCACCTTCTGCAGCGGGGTGGGCTCACTCCAGTGCACTGTGCGGGTGATGTCTGTTGTCCCGTCCCTGCAAAGGGGGGTCATGAACGGGGCTGGTGCAATTTTGGGGGCCCCTGGGTGTGGGGCTGTGCTGGGGGTCTCTGTTCAAAGCTACGCACAGATATTGCCCTCCGGTGTCANAGTGGGCCAGCGCTGCGTTGAGCCCGCTGGCCGAGATGGACTGGAAGCTGGGCCCACGGCTGTTCTCCTGGGCCCTGGAAGGCAGCAGGGAGGAGGGGAGGTGCTGGGGGTGCCCGGCTGCCCTTCCATGGGCAGGGCAGGCCTGGGGGGCAGCACTGACCAGCGAAGTGCATCGATGTGCTGAGCCCCTGAAAATTCATCCACCTGCCCCTGCGGGACGGTCTTCTCCAACCACAGCAGGTACTGGATGACGGCCACGGCGTCCCGGACCTGGGGGTGCCCGGTGGCAGCGGGGAGGGGCATCAGTGCCCTGCGTCCTCCGGTGTCCCCCCGCTCTGCAGGGGACTGTGGGGAGGGGGACAGCCCTTACGTGGGCAGCTCGCAGCATCTCCTGCTCGTGGGAGTTTTTCACAGCCTTGGCCGTCATGACAGGCGAGTAGTTCTCCTCCAGCAGCTTCTCCTGTGAAGGCAGGCAGGAGGTGGCACAGCTACCTGTCCCCTCAGGCTCCAGGTGTGGCCACAACGCGGTGATACGGGCCCGTCCCCGAGCCTGCAGGACCCGCACGCCCCGTGGCCAGGCTCGGTGCCCACCTGGGGGATGATGCCGTAGAGGCCGTAGGTGGTGTACTCGGTGCCCAGCCACACGGTGACGTTGTCCTGGGTGTAGCGGCGCAGGTGGGCGCTCACCTGCCCGTAGTCCTGCAGCTCCACGCACAGCGGCCCCGGGCAGCCCGAGAGCAGGGACCCCCGCGCCGCCGCCGAGAGCCGGGACTCGTCCAGGAACAGGCTGGGAGGGACGGGATGCGGCGGGATGCGGCGGGATGGGACAGACGTGGCCGTCGCCGCTGCCTTTGGTCCCCCCAGCCCGGCAGAGCGGAGGGAAATGGGGGGCTCAGAGGGGATGCTGGGCTGGGAATGGGAGGGACTCAGGCTGTGAGGAAAGTGGGTGTGCCGTGCCCTGGAGTGGGCTGGGAGCGGGGGGATGGATTGGGAGAGATGTGTGGCTCAGGACAGTCAGTGGGGCTGGGCACGGCAGGATGTGGTGGCTCTGGGGGTGAGGGCTGAGAGAGGGGTCCCAGGGGGGCTGGCTTAGGAAAGGAAGGGTGGAAGGGGGGTGGGTGGTGAGCCCCCTCCACGGCCCGTGCCCACCGGGGCGCACTGCCCACCTTATGGTCGTGTTGGTCAGGAGGGTGTAGGAGTAGAAGACAGGGTTGTAGGGGATGTCATCTCCGCGGAGGTTGAAGAGCCCTGCCAGGAACGAGACCTCTGCGCCTGCCACTGCCACTGCCCTCCCCTCTACCCCCAGGGTTCGAGCCCACGGCCCCTGCCATGGCCCCACGGCGGCACCGTGGGCACTCACAGGCCGTCTCCTCCAGCCCCGACAGCAGCACGGCCGTGGGGCGCCGCGAGTGCTGCTCCATGCGCTGCCGGATCCCGGCCACCTTCTCCTGCCAGCTGCTCCCTGCGAGTGGGGCAATGCAGGGCTCAGGGCAGGGCTCAGGGTCGGGACCAGGGCAGGGACCAGGGCAGGGCTCGGGGTCGGGACCAGGGCAGGGCTCAGGGCAGGGCTCAGGGCAGGGACCAGCGCGGCCCCGGGCTGGGGGTGCTGTGGGTGAGCGCCCATCCTGCAGCTGGGGTCAGACCCGTGAACTCTGCCGGGAGGCTGTAGATCTCGCTGGAGGAGGGAAGGGGTCTCTGGTCACCCCATGCCTGATCCACAAGGTTGGTCTCGAGGGGGAGCAGGGTCCGGCCGGAGCCGTGCAGAGTCCGGCTGTAGCTGTTCCAGGTGCCTGGGGGGTGAGGAGCCCGCAGGTTTGGGCTCCTGGTAAATCTGCACCAGGGGCTGCCCTCCCTCGGGCAGGGTGAGGTGACCCCCAGTGTCAGCCAGCCCTACCGATGGAGAAGAGGAAGGGGTCAAAAGTGACGTTCCCTCCCGCAGGAACCGCCTCCAGGATCCACGTCCCGATGGACTCGATGGAGGCTGCAGGAGAGAGCTGGGTGGCACCGCGAGTTTGCGCTGCTCCCCGCCCACGCTGAGCCCAGAGGAGGCTGTGCCAGGGGCTGGGGATGTCCTGGGAGTGGGGAGACTCAGCAGCCCCCCATCCTGCCCCACTGACTTGTCCTCTGCAGCTCCCAGTTGCAGTCCAGCTCCCGCTCTGCCTGCGTCCAGTAGCGGCTGTCGGTCCACAGGGCAGCCTTGTCCTGCGTCACCACAGCGGTGCCTGGCACAGGGGTGGCGGCTCAGGGCTCGCCTCTTTCTCTCTCCCTGCAGCCGGCAGGGACCCCCAGAGGCTCTCAGGGAGTGGGACCATGCCATGGGCATGGATCCCCAGGAGTGAGGACCAGCAGGGAGGTGCCAGCCCCCCGGGCAGCCTCCCGAGGGTCGAGGGATGCTCTCACCCGCAGAGCCGGTGAAGCCGCTGAGCCAGCCCAGCCGGGCGTCCCGCTCGGAGATGTACTCGCTCTGGAGCCGGGATGGAGCCGTGAGAGGTGGCTGTGGGCAAGGAGCGGGTCCCCGGGGGCTCCCCCCTTACCATGTGGGCATCCGTGGAGGGCACGATGTAGGCGTGGGCGCCCTGGGTCCGTATGAGGCTCCGCAGTGCGGCCAGACGCGCCGTGGTGTTGGTGGCCGTGGGTGGCAGGTACTGGTGGCACAGGGAGACGCGCTGGCACTCGGGGGGGTCCCCATGCAGGGAGTCTCAGGAGCAGGGAGGGGGAACCGCGCGGGGCTCACCGGCGGCTCGGCGGAGCAATCCCGGATGTCATTCCTGGGAGAAGGAGCCTGTGGCGCCCGCCCTGCAGCACAGCCTGTGGGGACGGCGACACCCGCGAGCCTCAGGTGCAGCCTGGGGGGCTGCTGGCACTTTGCTCCAGCCCAAAACCGCAGCAGGCAGCCGTGACCCTCATCCCCAGCCCCGAACACCAGCCAGTCCAGCTTTGGGGCTTTTTGCAAAGCCCAGTGTTTTTAGCCCCAGGAACAGTGGATGAAAACCAATGTCATCCCCTGGTGACAAATCTGCCGGTGCCTGTGGCACAGTGGGATCATCACGGAGGGCCTGGCAGGAGCATCCCAGGAGCATCCCAGCACTGCGGCCGTGGAAGGAACTGGCTGACGGTGGGGCCATGTGCAGCTGGACCTGACCTCTCCCCAGGGCTGCTTGGCACGGGAGTGCCACCACCGCTCCCTGGGCTCTCCATCGCCAGCTGGCACCTGGCTTCTCCCTTTGGGCCAAGGGCACACAGCTGGGGTCCGTGGGACAACGCGTGATGGGGTCACCCTCAGCATGAGGGGCCTTGGGTCTCTGCACCCCGGGGGTCTGCTCCTGACCTGTCACCTGCCCCGGGCCCGGCCCTGAGTGAGCCCTGCCACGCAGTCTGGCTCCCACCCCGGGGCGGACCCACCCCTGCTTCACCCAGAGCTGCGGCCGGGACACCCCGCGTTCTCCACATCTGGTTCCTGGGGGTCCCAGATGTGCCGCCCCCCCCC
>VWZS01008419.1:181811-216798 GCA_013397075.1 Rhabdornis inornatus | reverse complement strand
CTGCCGTACCGTGGAGCAGGAGCGCCCAGGCTGCGATCCACAGCGGGGGACACATGGCTGCCCTGGCCGTGCACAACGGGACACCCAGGGGACACTGTGCGTGACAGGTCCCTCCTCCTGCGCCTTTGCCCCAGGGGCAGAGGGATGCGGGGTGGGAGGGACGAGGCCCCAGCAGATACAGGGTGTGGGGAGCAGGGTTTGTTGTCCCTTTGAAAAGTGAGTTCTGCTGCTAAATAAAAGCAAACAGCAAAATCAGCACAAAGTCCAAAGATCCTGCAGGAGCAGAAGTGGGAGCGTGCCAGCTGAGCCTGGCACCACCTGATGGCCAGGGAGAGGTCTGGCAAAGGCTTTGCTCCCTGGGGAACTCCTGGGTTTTGGATCTATGGAGAGCTGACATGGCATGGACATGACGGACATGGAGCCACGCAGGTGGGCACCGGTCCCTGTCCAGTGCCCGGGACCAGGGAGCTGTGCTCCATGGGAGGATCCTGCTGGGATGTGCCCTTTGTCCCGCCAGGCCCATCAGCTCCGTGCATCTGCCTTGCTAAAACCTCATTATCTTCATCACAAGGAGCCTTGACCCTGAGGCCTGTCACTTTGATTGCACAGGTCCGTCCTCCAGCGGCTTTAGTGACTCTGGTTGTGGAGACAGGCTGGCAGAGGGGCAGACCTGCTGCCACAGGCCTTGGAGGTGTCCTGGCATGGACACAGATCTCCAGGGATGAATGCACGTCCCCACCCACAGAGTCCCAGATTGGCTTGGTCTGGAAAGGAATTAGAGATCCTCCAGTTTTGAGCCCCTGCCTTGGGCAGGGACGTCTTTCACTATCCCGGGTGGCTCCAAGCCCCTTCCAGCCCGGCCTTGTCACTGTTCCAGCTGTGTCCCCGCACTGCCCGCTGTGTCCATGCCGGCCTGTCCAGCAGTGTCACCATTCCACCCGCTGTGACACCGCTCCGACTGTCCCGCTGTGGCACCGGGACCCTGCTCACCACGAGGTGGCACCAGGACTGCGCCGTGGAGCTGCACAGACCCGTGTCCCCTGTCCCGTGTCCCGCTGTCTTGTGTCCTGTCCCGTGTCGCACTGTCCTGTCCCGCGTCCCGCTGTCTTGTGTCCTATCCCGTGTCCCACTGTCCTATCCCGTGTCCCAGTGTCCCACTGTCCTGTCCCATGTCCCGCTGTCCTGTCCTGTCTGCCATGTCCCAGTGTCCCACTGTCCTATCCCCTATCCCGTGTCCCAGTGTCCCACTGTCCTGTCCCGTGTCCCACTGTCCTGCCGCGTGTCCCTCTGTCCTTTGTCCCGTCCCAGACATCAGCAGAGCCGGGTGCTCCCCTGGTTCCCTCCGGCTGAGCCCTGCAGCGCTCGTGGCACGGATGCTGCCGGGCTGCTGTGTCTGGCATCCCCCCCTGTGAGAGGAGCCCAGGAAGGGGCCGGGGGTCCCCAACAGGGACCAGACAGGGGCAGGTGGGAGCGGGGCACGGAGGCTGCTGTGATTGTTGTTTCCCAAGGATGCCATGCGGTGCCGCGGGGACGCTCGGGCAGCTCTTTGCTGCCCATCCTGTTAATTAGTGACACGCGTTAATGGTGCTTGGTGCTCCCTGCCTGGCTCCTGCGGGGGCTGCACCCTCACCCCACGGCTCACCCCACTCCCCACCGCCTTTATTCTGCCCTTTGAGCTCCACCCTGCAGTGCCACCACACCCGGTGCCATCCGCGGTGCCATCACCCTGGGTGAGAGGGGCGCTCTCCCTCCTCGCCCAGCTCGGGGGGTGGCTCGGGCGGTCCCCGGGGACCCCAGGGCCGCGTGTCGCTCCGAGCCAGCGTCAACAGGACGAAGCTCCTTGGCCACCGCGCGTCCGGTGGGGCCCGTCCCTCCCGCGGGAGGTTTCCTCGAAGACGAGCCGGAGGAAGGCTTTGGGGGGACATCCTCCCTTTGTGGGCTATTGTTGGCCTTCCGTCACCTGCAGGGGCCGCGGGGTGACTCAGGCCGGGGTGACGCGCCCGGCAAACAGGACGCGGGGAGGGCGAGCGGGCGCAGGAATGCGGAAGGCGCTGGTGGCCCCGGGATGCTGCCAGGATCCCTGGGGGTGCCCTGGCAGGCCGGGTGTGCCCAGGGATGGGCTGGGGCGTCCTCCCTGCACCACAGAGCTCGGCAGCTGGGCTGCGGGGATGAGGCTGCAGCTCCTGGTCCCCCTGAAGAAGCATTCCCACTTTGGGGTGCGCAGCACTGGCGGGGAGTGCTGACCCCACACTGTGCCAGAAGCGGGGGCTGCAGGGTTAGGNCCCCCATATTCCCCTCTTTGCCCCCACTCCCTGTCGGTGCCACCCCCTCTCCCCACTGGCAGGGGCTCTCTCAGGGCGCAGTTGTATTTCTTCTCCACCTTTGGCCAGGTGCCCCCAAAACTGCTGCGACACTCCCTGCTCAACTGAGGGAAAACACAACAAAAAGATCGAGATAAGGACCAGGCTGCCACCAGGTGCAGGATTGGTAAAACAGACTCAGTTTGGGAAATTAATTGAATATCGTAAAATCGTGGAATAATGGAATGGTTTGGGTTGGAAGGGACCTTAAAGCTCATCTTGNTGCTGCCAGGATCCCTGGGGGTGCCCTGGCAGGCCGGGTGTGCCCAGGGATGGGCTGGGGCGTCCTCCCTGCACCACAGAGCTCGGCAGCTGGGCTGCGGGGATGAGGCTGCAGCTCCTGGTCCCCCTGAAGAAGCATTCCCACTTTGGGGTGCGCAGCACTGGCGGGGAGTGCTGACCCCACACTGTGCCAGAAGCGGGGGCTGCAGGGTTAGGGTCAGGGTTAAGGGTTAGGGATTAGGGTCGGGGTCAGGGGTTAGGGTCAGGGTTAAGGTCAGTGGTTAGGGTTACGCTGCAGGAGAACGTGCCTGGGGCGAGGGGCCACAGCCAACACGGCTGGAATAAGTTTAGGGGATGTGCCCCTGCCGTGGTACCGCAGACACGTGTGGGGCTGTGCCATGGTATCCACACACAGGGTGCAGCCCCTCCTCACATCCCCCCTCCCCTTCTAGAGCCTCNAAACAGACTCAGTTTGGGAAATTAATTGAATATCGTAAAATCGTGGAATAATGGAATGGTTTGGGTTGGAAGGGACCTTAAAGCTCATCTTGTTCCAAGTTCCTGCCATGGGCAGGGACACCTTCCACTGTCCCAGGCTGCTTCAAGCCCCAACGTCCAACCTGGCCTTGGACACTTCCAGGGATCCAGAGGCAGCCACAGCTGCTCTGGGCACCCTGTGCCAGGGCCTCACCCCCTCACAGCCAAGAATTTCTTCCCAATATGTGATCTAAATCTCCTCTTTTATGTATTTATCACCAATCAAATCAGAGCAGGGTAATGAGAAAAATCCCTAAGCCTTTAACTTCTTTTCCCACCTCTCCCTTCCTCCTGGGCTCCAAGTCATTCCTGGTTTCTCTCCCTCCTCCCCTCTGGGATGGGGGCTGTGGGCAGTTCAGCACACAGCGGCCCCTCCGCAGTCACTGCCTGGCTGGGGGGCTGCAGGGGGGCAGGACAGCCCACTGCCCCCCTGGCGCCAGGGGAAGGGGGCACTGGCAGGGGCTGCGTCAGCCAGACGAAGTGGAGGGTCCCAGAATCTGGGGATCAGGCCGGGAGGGGGGTCCCAGAGCAGCGTGGAAGGGGCTCTGCGGGGTCCCAGCACCCGCCGGGGTCCTGGAGCGGGCTGGGCACAGAGGCCGGGGCTAGGCTGGGAGCGGGTCCCAGATCCGGGCTGGACTGGGGTCCCTGGACAAGCTGGGGTGGTCTCAGAGCACCGGGGACGCGATGGGGGGGCTGTGGGCAGGGAATCCCCCGGAGGATGCAGCGGAAGGGGATCAGCAGCAAACCCGGAGCGGGGGAAACCCGCGGAGGTGTCCGGGCGGCGGGGCGAGGCAGGGCAGGGCGGGGGCGGACACTTTCCCCCCATCCCGGGGGCCAGATGACGGGAGGCGGCGGGGCCGGGCCGGGCTCTCACCGCCTACAAATGCGGCTCCCCCGGCGGCCGCCCCCGCCGCCCCCGCCACGGCCGCGCCGCGCCGGCTCCTGNTGCTGCTGCTGCTGCTGCTGCTCGGGCTCGTCCTGGCCGCCCCCGGTGAGAGCGGAACCCGGCGGGAACCCCGCGCTGGCACGGGGCATGGAGGGAGGGAAGGAGTGACAAAGAGGGAACCGCAGGGACCGCGCAGGGGCGGCCGCGGGCCGGGGGGGCGCGGGGGGAATCCCCGCCTGCACCGCTGGATCTGCTGCTGCTGGGCTGGGAGAACACAAAGCGCTTTCTTTGGAGCCAAAATCCCCCGGTCCCGTGCAGAACGGGAGCGTCCGGAGCGGCGGTGACAGCCCCGGGCATCGCCGGGTCCCAGAACCAGAGCTGGGACCGAAGCATCCCCAGCAGGCACCCAGGGGAGCAGGACAAGTGCTCGGGAACCAGAGCATCCCAGGCAGGGCCCCGCGGGAACGGCACCACTGCCGAGAGCACCGGCACAGACACGAGCGGGATGCGGGGCCCGGCTCAGGGAGAAGGGCTGAGGGTCTCGGTGGCACAGAGAGGGCAGGGCTGGGGACACGGGCGGAGGCTGAGCAGCCCTGTGCCGGGCCGGGTGAGGCTGCTGGCCGTGGCCACACGAGGTGGCCGGCGCAGGAAGCACTCAGCAGCGGTGGCTCTTGTTGGGACAATCCAGGAAAGCGGCCGGCCCAGGGCCAGGCAGCTCCAAGGCAGCGCTGTCCCTGTCCTGCGTGGGGGCACACGTGGCTAACGCTGTTCTCGTCTCCCCAGGGCCGCTGGGGACGGCTCCGGACGGGAAGGATGCCCAGCACGGGCTCACCCGGAGGCTGGTGCGGCCGCGGGGGGCTCGGCGCGGGGCCGGCCCGCGGCCCGGGGGCTGGCGGAGGTCCCGGCGGCCCCGGCCCCGGCTGTCCCACAAGGGCCCCATGCCGTTCTGAGCCAGGTGAGATCTGTGGGGCTCGGGGGATGCTGGAAACCTGTGACATGAGGGTGCCGTGAGGGAACTCACGTGTGCTTGGGCTTGCTCTCGTTGCAGGGCTATCATCGGCCTGCCATGGACACGGCTCCCATCGCCCGCGCCGCGTTCTCGCCCGCTCTGCTCATCCTCCGCCCCCGAGCCCGGGCTCCCCCCTGTAAGCCCTCGGCTGGCCCTGGTGGCCCCGCTGCCAGTCTGGCACCGTGGGTGCTTCCTGCCCCTCCTCAGGGGCAGCAGGGCCAGCTGGACGGGGGTTGCCTGCGGAGGGGCCAGAGCTGCCCTGTCCCGGTGGGCACGGGGCTGGCTCGGGCACTGGCCCGCTGGGACTGCGGGCTATGCGCAAAGCACTTTGTCAGGCGGAGCAGCTCCTCCTCGGGGGTCTGTGAGCTCCTCGGGGGTCTGTGAGCTCCTCGGGGTCCTGCCCCAGCCCTGCCTGCCACCCCCACGCCAGGGGTAGCACACAGCTTGTCCTGCCTCTATTTATTCCCGTGGTGCTCGTCCCACACCCTGGGTGAGCTGCCCTCCCTTGCCCTCTGGCAGACCCACCTCGTGGAGCAGTGGGGAGCCCACCCAGGACACGCTGGGGGCCCTGGGCCCCTCTGCTTCAGCCACGGGACAGCAGGAACTGGGGGCACTGGGGTCTCTATCAAGCTCTGCCATATACCAAAGGAGGGGCCCTGGCTCTGAGCTGGGCCCTGCTGATTGTCTCCTGTGTCTGTAAAGATTTATTCCGTGTAAATACATCTTTATAATAAAGAGTTATGATTATTAACTCAGTAAATGCTGATTTCTGCAAGGGCAGGTAGGGGTTGCTCTCCTGCTGGTGGGGAGGGATCTCAGGTCCCTCTGCTGCCTCCTGGGGCTGCTGTAGGCACTGGGGGTCATGGCTGGGCCATGGCAGCCCCTTCCCCAGCCCATTGCTGGCAGAGAAGGTGCTCAGCAAGGAGTGAAGCCATGTGCTGAGCCTGTGGAATCGGCGAGGAGGGTGGGAAAACACAGTTCAGAGAGGCTGGGAGATGGAGGAGGGGATGCTGGAAGGGCACAGGGACGCTGGTCGTCCTGGGCATCCCTGCCCCTTGTGCTCAGTCTCTGCTATCCCTGGCATCCCTGTTCCTGCTGCCCCTGTCCCTTGTATCCCTACCATTCCTCCCTACGTGTCCCCATCCCTGCATCCCCCGTCCCGGTGTCCCCACCCCACGGGGCTGGGTGTGAGAAAGGCCCGTGTGGGGGTCAGGAGGACAAGGCTCAGGGGACTGAGGGCCCCTGCAGGACCCTGCAGGTGGGGAGGAGGGGCCGAGCCCTGCAAAGGACCGGGACCCCACGGGACAGGACACCCCAGCTGTGGCTGGGACGCCGAGAGGCTGCGTCCATGCGGGACCCCCAAACCCCTCAATGTTCGCAGGGGCTGCCCACGAGGGACGCCGCGGGCAGGGGTCGGCAGTGCCGGCGGGGAGGGGGTTAAGGAGAGGAAGGGCTGCAGCTGCGGGCTGGGGAAGCGCCGGGACCCAGCTGGCCTCCATTAGCTCATCCGCCGGGACCGGGAGGGATGCGCTGCCCGGCCCCGCGCCAGCGCTGCGGCCACGCCGCCACCGCACCCCGAACGGCCCGCGAGACCCGGGGGCACGGGGGACACTGCGAGCCCCGGGGACACGGGGGACACTGCAAGCCCCGGGGACACCAGCAGGACACTGAGAGCCATCGCCACCGGTGGGACTCTGCGAGCCACTGCTGCCCCACTGCCAGCTGCCCTGAGACCCTGCCACCCCCACCACGGCCACCCCAGGAGCCACTGCCGGTGCCCCCATGATGGTCTGGGTGGGTGGGCAAGGCTTGCCCCCTCACTGCCCAGTCCTGTCCTGGCCCTCACGCCCAGTTTTCCAGACCCAGCAGCCTCCCAGAGCAGGAGTGGGGCAGGACACGGTGCCACAGCCTCCTCCAGCTCCAGGATGTTGGGGAGGTTATCGTTCCTCCATTGCCAGCCTACAGTGCTGCTGCTACTGGTTTGAACTGGGAGGGCTCCCCCCCTGCACTTCAAAGCACCCCTCAGTGCCCACGCTCTGCCTCCCCAGCAGCAGCAGGCAGATTCGCTGAGGTGTGTGCCTGGGCACGGGCAAGACTGGCAGCGGTGGCCCAGCAGACCCTGGAGTGACCGTGCCAGCACAGCAGCGGTGTCCCACAGCCCCAGGCATCGCCCAGCCCCAAGTGCTTGGGCTGCAGCCAGGGGCTGCACAGCTGAGCCCTGACCCCAGCCCTCCTGCACCAGCCTGGAAGGAGGAGGCCAGGGAGGACCTCCTGGTTGGGCTGTGGCCAGCCTGGAAGGAGGAAAAGGCTTCTGGGCCGGGAGACCTAAGGAATCTCTGGCTCTTCCTGGCCTGGCCAGCTGCCCACAGGCAGGTGGGAGCTGCTGAGCTCGGCCGTGCTCCCTGTGCCTCGTGTGCCACGGCAGTGCCAGGGCTCCTGCACTGCAACAGGAACTGGGGCAGAGCGGGCAGGGGGCACAGGGCAGGGGTGGGGACACGGGCAGAGGGGTAGAGGGCAGTCCTGTCCCTGGCTGTGCAAGCAGGGTCTGTCCAGGCAGGGCAAGGACGGGGTCTGCCAGGTGCCAGCTCACCGAGCAGGCAGAAGGATGCCAGGGGCACTGGGAGAGGGCTGAGCAGTCACAGGAGCCCTGCGGTCCTTGGGGACCTCTGGCTGTCCCCAGGGGAACAGGGAGAGCTCAGTGCCCAAGCAGGGCTGGCAAAGGGATGCTCAGTGTGGCTGTGGGACACTGCCAGCTCCTCCAGCCCCACCACCTGGGCACCACCAGCACCCCTCGGGGCCCATGCTCACGGTGGGCTGGTGCACGAGCGAGACCCCCGGAGCTGCACCCCAACAGCCTCCAGGGTCCCCCACAGGGATCCCTGTGCCCTCCCAAGGAGGATGGGCAGGCCCAGGCTCTGTCCCATCCCCAGGGAGCATCAGGCCTTCACTCTCGCTCGGCATTTCCGCCGGCAGTGGCAGGAATGCGGTGGCTGCAGGAACAATGCCGGCACCTTGCGCTGCTCTGGCCTCCGTGACAGCCGCAGCAGCTGCCCAGGCACAGCCCTGCCCCAAGGAGCCGGCAGGAAGCACATGGGGATGACACCAGCTGCCATTTCCTGCGGCAGGACACACGGCTTTCTCCAGCACCGCTGGCCTGGCTGGCGCAGCAGGGCCATGGGCACCAAGGCATCACTGCCCAGGGCTGCCAAAGCCGTGTGCCACACACGGGCACCGGCCCCTGCTGCACCTGGATGGACCCAGTGCCATCTCCATCCTGCTGTGGCACCCCGCTGCCATCTCCATCCTGGTGTGGCATGTGCCACCACCCACGGTGGGATGGGCATATCAGGCATGCACCCAGCAGGAACCAGCGACACAGGACTCTCTGCCACTGTCCCCAGCTGTGCCCAGCACGCTGCTGGAGGGGCTGGGGGAGGGCCCAGCCCTTGGCTGTCCCTGGAGGAGCCTGGAGCTGCAGGCAGGGCTCCCTGACAGTGCAGAGCTGTGGGAGGGAGGGCAGGCGTGCCCCTGCGCAGCCCCCAGGGCTTGCACAATGGAGGTTTATTTGGAACAGACAGTTTCCCAATAAATTATGTAATTTAAAAATTTTAAGGAAAAGAAAAAGGCAGAAGGGAGGGCAGCCCGCAGCAGCTCAGCCAGTGCATGGGGACCATATGGCCACACAACACCCTGGGCTGAGCCCAGGCAGCGGCAGGGGCTCTGTGACCACAACCCCTCCCCTTGGCTTTGGCCTCCCTCACCTGAGGCCACGTGGCCCCACAGGCCTCTTAGTGTTTCAGTGGGACAGGCCACTCGTGTACCCTCAGTTCCTGGCCCCAGGGCTGTCCCCTCAGCCAGCTGTGTGTGACCCTTGCACTGCACCCCCTGCACAGCCCCCCAGCTGCTCCTCTGGCCCCCCAGGAGCATTTCTGGCTCCTTTCACTCCCCCAAACCTGCAGCCTCTGCTAGCACCCCAGGAAGGAGAGAATGGACTCCATCTAGTGGCACCTGGTCACCCAGCCTGTCCTACCCCCACACTGCAGGCTGGGCTAGGACAATGGTTCCATCCTGCTCAGGACAGCCCAGGAGGAGCAGCTCGTGGCTCTGCCTGACTCTGGTCACTGTGAGCCACCCACCATGCTGTGTCCTCGGGGGAAGCTGGGGCAGGGAAGAGACAGGAAAGTGGGGGCAAAGTGGGGGTGCAGGGACAGACCTGTGTGCCGAGGCCCTGTGTCCTGGCAGGGAGGGGACAGGGGAAAGGCCCTGCCGAGGGGGAGAGGCCGAATGTCCAAACAACCTTCCTGGCTCGGCACGGTCCGTAGCACAGTGATGGCATCAGGGCTGGCAGGGCTGTGTGGCAGAGGGTGGCACGTGTCCCACAGCAGTCTGGGGTGGTGTAGGCACCAGCACACGTACCTGGCACCGAGAGCACCAGCCATCCCCACCCTTGTCCACAGCAGCTCCTGGGAGATGGGGTGACAGAGAAGTGTGACCTGGAACTGGTGATTGTGCCATGGATGGGTGCTGGCACCGTGCTCAGGTATCGACAGATCACCTGGCCCTGCAGGGAGGCTGCAGGCTCGGAGGTGGATGGCAGTGCAGTGAGCGTGCAGGTCCTCTGCAGCGTGGAGTGTGGCGTGGCAAGGAGGGGGAATGTCCCTTCCAGCTGTAAACACAGCACTTGGAGAGCTTCCAGCCTTTACCCCTCGGAGCTGAGAGGCCCGGCTGGAGCGCGGGCCCGGCTTTGGCACACGGCTGGCACGAGTCACTCCTCGTCCCCGGTGAGCAGGAAGCTGTGGAGGAAGCTGATGGCACGCTGGCGGTCCTGCTGGGTCTGCTTGGCCATCAGGTTGGGCGGAGGGCGCAGGAGGAGGCTGGAGAACAGGGCGGCTGCGGGGGAGGTAAAGTCACTCACTGCTGAGGAACACAGAGCCTGGGAGGTGCAGGAGGAGCTGGGATGGAGCGAGGGCTGCAGAGGAACCACACTCACCGATCATGGTGGCATTGACATTGTTGTCCACCGAGCACCTGAGCAGCTCCCGCAGGAAGGCCATCAGGTACCGAAACACGTTGCGGTGGCAGCTGGGCAGCTGAAGGATCACCTGCAGGGAAATGCTGTCAGGAAACTCCCCCAGCTCCCCCAGCTGCAGCCCAGTGCTGATGGCACTTGTGGGCTGTGGCTCCTGGTGACACTGCTTCAAGGAAAGCTGTGTCACCAGGAAAAAGCCCCCACTGCCCTGGGGCTGCTTCCTGCTTGTTTCCAGTTGGATCCTAGCTCTCACTGCCCCAAAACTTTCCCCTCTGCTCAGGGACATGCTTGGCCTGGCCTGCTGCCCCACCAGCTGTTAAGAGCCATGCACAGCCCTCCATGGAAGGACAGGAATTGTAGCTCTGAGAAGAAGCTCAAGCCCTCAGGGCCAGGGGCAGCTCGGCCCCTCCTTGTTCCCCTGTGAGACAGGGCTCGCTTGGGGTCTCTCTGGAAGAGCTGCCCACTCTCCCAGAGCCACTGGCAGCCCCCAGGTAGGGAGCAGGGCCCAGGCAGGCCCAGGGCCACAGCACAGGCACAGCCCCCCTGAGCTGGCAGCAGCCCCACAGGTCAGCACAGCCCCACGGGTCAGCACAGCCCCACACACCAGCACAGCCCCATGGGTCAGCACAGCCCCACGGGTCAGCACAGCCCCACACACCAGCACAGCCCCACGGGTCAGCACAGCCCCAGACCTGTTGGCACAGCCGGCTGCTGTGGGACCCCTCCAGGCAGCGCTGGTACAGCTCATAGCAGATCACAGGCTCTGGCAGAGCCTCCAGGAAGATGAGGAGAGCTTCAGCCACAGAGTGGTTACTGCCCGCTGGACCACTGGGAATCAAGGGTCATGCTGAGCACAGATCCCCTCCCTCCCCAGATGCTCATCTCAATGGAGGTCACACAAGTTCCCTGTCTAACCTCTCCTCCTCCTTCTCCTCCACTGTCCCCCACCCATGGAAAACCCTGCTCCATCCCCCCTGCACTGCATTTCCCATCCTCTGGCTCACAGGAGCTCCCTGCTCCATGAGCCTCTTCTCCACACCATCTCCTCAGCTCTGGTGCTTGGCACAGCCCTGCAGAAGCTTCCAGAGCACCTCACTGCTTTGGCCAACACAGATTCAACTTTCAGAGAGGGTGTGGGGGGCCCAAGGGGAGCCCATCCCTGCCAGGAACCCTGCCAGGTAAAGGTGACAGACAAGCTCTCCCGAGGGCTGAGATCCATCACAAAGGATACGGATTGTCTCAGGAATGCTGGTGTCCAGGCAGTCAATGATCTGCTCCAATTCCTCCTGCATGCCTGGAGTCTGGAACAGGTCCTCCTGTCAGAAACAGCACAGGGATGGAATAAGTCACCTTCCCCACAAAGGCTGAGGCACATGGTGACTCGCAGTGAATGGTGAATCCCAGGACACCCAGCCAGAGCCTCAGCACAGGGAAAAGCCCTGCCCTGTAAACACCAAACTGGAGCTGATCTCCAGGTGCTTGTGAGCAGCCAGGTCACCAGGAGAGCTCCAGCGTGGCAGAGGCCCTCACCCTCTCACCTGGTGGAGGGCACGCTTGAATAGGTGATCCACTAAGAGCCAGATCTCCTTTGGCACGTGCAGCGGCACCTCACTTGCCTCCTCGCTCTCCAGGGAGCCCATCTGCAGGATGGATTTCTCCTGGGGAGAAAGCACACAAGGGCCCAGGGAAACCTCAGTTCCTTCTGCCTTGGTCCCTGGATGGGGAAGCAGCAGGAGCTCGGGTGCTCTAGCCCTGACTCACTTTCACAGCACCAGCCATTGCTCCACAGCTCCTGTCCCTCCTGCTGCCCCACAGAACAACCTGCCCGGTCTCTCCAGCAGCCCCAGCCCCCTCAGCCCCCCAGGAGGGAGCTCTGGCTGTCCAGGGTGCCCTGGCCCCAGCCCAGCTCCCACCCTGCAGCCAGCAGGGGCTGGGAGCCAGCCAGAGCTTGTGCTGCAGGAGCTGCCACGCTGGGGACCCAGCCCTGTGACCCCACTGATTCCCACTGATCCCCCCCCACTGATCTCCTGGCCCCACTGATCCCCCTGAAGCCTTCCCTGGCTCTGGGCTGCTCCAGCCACGGCTGCTCTCAGGGCTCTGCATCTCTCCTGGCTCCCGAAGTTTCTTCCCTGATTTTCCCAAGGAGAGCTCTCACTGAGTACATGGCACCATTGTCACAGTTCCTGTTTTTCTCCTGTGGAGCAGCTGAGGAGCTCCATGGCTCAGACGTCTCCAAGCTTTAACAGGATCCACGTTCTTGGCTTGACTTTACTCTCGCTTCACGATCACGCACATTCCTGCGACCTCCAAGGAAGAAGCCATTCCCAGCACTGCCAAAGCACCCAGGAACCAGCACAAGCAGGACACAACCCCGCCACCAGCAGAGGAGTCTACGAGCCACACAGACAGCACCTCACTCCAGCTGAGGCAACATCTGCCACAGCTGTCCCTGCAGCACACACAGCCCCTGACAGCAGCCAGGGGCACCTTCCCTGCTATGCCCAGGGACATCCTGGGTTGACACGAGCCCTGCTGGCACAGGCAGTAGCCCCAGTTGCCACATGGCACAGCACCAGGTGTGACCCTGCCAGTCGAGGGAGCCATGGCTGCCTCGCTCAGCAGGCACTGGGAAGGTCGGGAAGCAGCATGTCAGCCAAGAGCACCACAGAATTCCTCCAAGAGGGAAAGGGGGAGAGCTGCAGAGCCTCTCCCAAGGCTGCGGACACTTCCCAGGCTGAGGCTCTTCTACAGAAACCCCCTGTGCCAGGGCATCACTGGAGCAGCCCTTGGCACGAGTGGGAGACGTGTGGAGACCCCCATGAGGGAGATCCCAGGCAGTCAGGACAGAGGAGAAGGAAGGAAGGAGGAGCGGGAGGGAGGGAAGGAGGAGCGGGAGGGAGGGAAGGAGGAGCAGGAGCGGGCGGGTGCCTTGGCCGGGCCCCGAGCGCCCTCTCCTGCCGCCTGCCAGGAACGGGCACGGCCGCGTCCTCCCCACGGGGAGATGCTCCCAAAGGAAGCACCAAAATCCCTCCCTGCTCCTCTGCCAGGAGGGAGCCTGTGGGTGAGCTTGATGTAGTTAAACAGCCGAGCTCGATGCCCTCCTTCCCTCTCCTGTTTTCACTCTGCCGTTCCGCTGACAGCCGGAGAGGAACAACTCACTCAGACTGGGCATGCAGTGCAGAACCAGTTCAAACCAGTTCCAAGAGTCAGAACCAGTGCAGGGAGAGCATGAACACCCCCAGCATCTCCCCCTTGCTCTCCCAAGGACGTTCTCCTTGCCTGGCTGCAGCACTGAGCACGGGTGCCAAGGGAAGCAGTGACCCCACCCGGGCATCCTCCTCCTGCACAAGGCCTCCAAGGGACACAACCAGATGGAAGGAACAAAACACCTGAGTTTCCTACTCCAGCCCTCTTCCCACAGGTCTGACAGGATGCTGTGGTGAACCCCTCCTTATGGTCAGAGGGATGTCAAAGGCTGACAATCTTTTTTTTGGGAATATCCAGCATTGCTGTCGGGATCAGGAGGGTCATTTTTTTCCCCAAAGCAAATTTTGTGAGCTTTAACATCCCAGTTGGGCCTGGCCCCGGGGTCACTGTGTGCTTCTCCATGCTCTCATCCAGCCCACAGCTGTGCTAAGAAGCTTTGCTGGCAGCTGTGTCCTCTCTGTGCTCCCCTCCCCTTCCCTCTGCCACAGAAAACGTGGGAGAAGCTCTCATTCTTTACAAACACACCACAGAGAAGCAGACTGCCACACAGCAATTGCTTGTGTTACCTTTTCTAAGAAGCTGTCTTCTTCCTGAGAGCAGCAGGAAAGAGGAGAGGAAAAAGTGTAGTTAAGAGGGAGAAAGCACTCTTGGATTAACTCTTGTGATTAGGCAGAAGCCTAATTTGCATTACAAGAACCCACTGAACACCAGGTCCTTCACACATTTTGCTGACATGGCCAAAGTTAAACCTGTGGGAGAGATTTGCCCACCAATTAGCAACAATCCTGCTCACATGATGCACAGCCTGTCAGGATTTCTGGAAACCCCTCCAAGGGGCTTGGACAGCACTGCTCACAGCCGGGCCCTGGGCAGGTGAGATGTGTCTGCCAGGGAGGAGCTCCCTGGTCAGAATCACTGTCCCTATGTTATTTCAGCCACCTTCCCTTGTGACCAGGCCAGAGATAAAATGTTCCCTGGGCTAAATCTGTGTTTCTGAGTGTGTGGCAGCTGTGGAGCTCACAGGGCCCCTAAGCAGCTTTGGGTACAGTCAGTGAAATGAGGGTTTGTGCTCAAACCCTGCTGCTGCAGCCTAAGAGCATTAGCACAGCACAGAGAGGAGTGTGCCAAGCCCTCAGGCAGCACAGCCAAGCCCTCAGCATCCCCAAACTGCCATCCCTGTACAGCCAGGGCCGGCTGGACGCTGCTCATGGGGTCTGCAGGAGGCAATGGAAGCAGGCTGCCCATGCTGAGTCCTGCCAGATCAACCTCTCAGGGTGGGAACAGCCCCAGCGCCCTGCCAGGCTGAGCTGGGAGCTCCCATGGCACAGGGACACCAGGAGGGAGCAGCATCTCAGGGTCCCCTGTGGCCTCGGCAGTGCCTGCTTCCCCTGGAGGCTCCCTGAGCTCTGACAGAGCCACAGCAGACCGGCCTCTTCCCGGGAACAGCTTGCTCTGAACACGAGCTGGCACAGCTTCCTCTCCTGGGCACGGGGGCAGCGACACAGGCACAGCTCTGGGAGGGCACACAGCCACCTGCACAGGTTTGGGCAGGGACACAGGCACAGCTCTGGGAGGGCACACAGCCACCTGCATGTTTTGTTTGTGAGTCATCTCCACCTCACCCCCTACCTGAGCCTGGCTGCTCACATCTCCACAGAATCACGACTGGTTTGGGTTGGGAGGGACCTTAAAGCTCATCTTATTCCACCCCCCTGCCATGGGCAAGGATATCTTCCACTATTCCAGGTTGCTCCAAGCCCCTTCCAACCTGGCCTTGGACACTTCCAGGGATGGGGGAGCTCTGAGCAAACGGTGCCAGGGCCTCCCCACCCTTACAGGGAAAAGTTTCTCCCTGATGTTGGTTGAGCCTCCAGCATGATCTGCTCCACAAGACTCGCCTGTTCCTGACAGGGGTTCTTCAAGAGGCTTTCTAAAACCCAAAGTAGGATGCCAAGAAAAAACAGAATGAGATACTAACACTGAAATCCCAAAGGAGAGGTGCTCAAGGGATAAGAAAATGTGGAAGCAATGGGAGTGGAAACTGGAAAATCTACAGAGGTGGAAAAGCAGCAGCTTACTGGACAAAAACCCTCCATGTAAGAGTGAGAGTGTGAGATAGGAGAGGAAAGGTATTACATGGCAGAGAGACTCAAACAATGGGGCTGAGCTTTCAGGGGGACAGAAAGAAAGGACTCTCCTGGCTGAACAAGAATGGGGACATGAACTGGCACTCAGGAGCTGCTGCACCTCACTGGAACATGGCCAGGTAAGGCAGTAAGGAGAGATGAATGAAACCAGCCTGGAAATCAGAATTACATCCCCAAAATGGACAAGCCCAGAAACAGCTGAGGGTCCCAAAGGACAAGAGGTGACTGGGGCACCACTGCACCCTCTCTCATGCACACAACAAGCTGTGGGAGGAGGAATATTGATGCTGGGGGCTGGCAAAGGCTGGGGGGAGGAACAGTTCCCTGCACCACAGAGAGATCTCTCCCTGATGAGCTCTCTCTCACCCCAGGCATTATCTCTCACTGTGGTTGGTGTGGGAGGAAATGGCCAGAGAGGCTGTGACACTGCTCATCTGCTGAGCTGTGTCCTTCAGCACCCCACACCCACACCACACACTTCCCTTCAGTCCTCCTGCTCCTACTTGCTCCTTCCCCTGAGCAGTGGGAATGCATCCAGAAGGAAAAGGCCTCGGGGCACTCATGGAGAAGAAGCCCATACACCTTGGATGACAGGATCCCAATCCCTTATCACAATCTCTTATGACACCACAGTGCCACCCAGCTGAGCCTGCCAGCACCAGTAACACCAACAGGAGGTGCTGGGATCGCTTTTTTGTCCCATCAAACAATATTTAGAGCCTACTCAGAAAAAAGGGACAAAGTACAGGTTGTCAAAAGCCACCAGCTGTGGTAGATGGGAAGAATAAAAGAGCACCTCAAGCTCTGTGAAGTCACTGAGCTCAGAGCCAGCACAGACAAGCTGAGCTGCAGGCACTGCTCCTGCTTTGGGAGCAATCAGAAGGGAATGAGGCCTCTGTGGGTGAAAAGAGCTGCTCCAGAACTCACCAGGTCTATGAGTTTGGTGACTGGAACTTCTCGGATGGGTCTCTTCATCCGGCACAAGGCCTCGAGCGAGGTGCCGAAGCAGCTGGGCAGGTAGGTGCCACTGATGGTCAGGAAATAGTCCTTGCCTCTGTCCAGGTGCAGGACAAGGATATCCTCGATTTTATCCTCGCCAGAGTTGAGGAGGGTGACCGAGTCCTTGCTGACGTACACGTCCAGGGAGATCTCTGTGCTCTCATCTGCAACACAGCCCAGCTCTCAAGGACACACTGACACTCTCCAAAAGGGATGACAAGGACAAACACACAAGGCAGGGACAAAGGCCACAACAGAAAAGACAAGACTGATGGCAAGGAAGGTGGGACACAGGAAGGACGGGAAGGACTGAATGGAGATGGGCTGGGGGTTCTACAGCAGGACACTCACCTGGCTCCAGGTAACCTTCACAAGGCTCGGCCCGAAGCCATGGCTTGCAGTAGTGGGTGTCATTGAGCTTTGGGATGAAGGAGAAGCGACAGGTGACCTGCCCATTATTGGTAATCTGAAACTTCTGTTTCTGCAGCTGGCGGAACTTCACGTTCTCAAACTCGAACTGCAGAGCAAAGGGAAATCAAGTGATATTAGTGGCCAGGATATGGCCCGTGGCCAGCCCCCCACAGACTCTGCAGTGGCCCCCATGGCCAAGAGGAGCCCACCCAATGCAGAATTCCTCACAGAAGTCCTGCCAAGGAGCCAAGACAACACATCCTTGCTAACCCAATTCCTGATCATATGATAAAGGCTAGAGTTCAATTTCCTATAATCCTATACTGAGACAAAGTCTTTGTAAGAAGTTCTGGCACTTTGAAGGCTGCTGTGTTTGGGCAGTGACAGTGATCCCAGCTTCATCTCACCTCTCTCCTGCTCAGCTCCAGTGAAGGAAGAAAGTCATTCTCCATCCTGTCCATTATACGAACGATGTCTTCAAACAGCTTCCGATACTTCTGCTCATCCACAACCTTCACCTGTGGGAGACAACAAACACTCAGCAAAGCTCCTGGCTGGCTTTCACAGCAACTCTCTGATCATGAGCCAACTGCAGAAGCGAATTATTTCTCTAAGCACTTGCTTCTGTAGCTGCAAGGCTGAGAGAGCACACACACATGTGTGCAGTCCCAAGCTGTGTCTGACACTTTACACAGATTTCACCCCTGCAGATGCTACCAGGGTCTGTCTGGCCACTGGTCACACAGCTGGGAGATCACTGGAGACAACCTCTGTGAGACAGCATTGGCATGCTGTAGCATTCCTCAGATTCTCCAGAGGGAAAGGAGAAAGGCCTTTCTTTAAACAGACTCAGCCTATTCTACTCAGCCCAGGTGAGGCACACATGAAGTGCTGTGTCCTGTTCTGGGCTCCCCAGTACAGGACTATGGAGCTCCTGGAGTGGGGCCAGCAGAAACTACAGAGATGCTGAAGGGCCTGGAGCATCTCCCTTACACTGAAAGGCTGAGGGAGCTGGGGCACAGCTGAGAGGAGCTCTCAGCCCTGTCTGTCCCTGTCTGCAGGGAGGGCTCCCAGCAGGGCCCAGGCTCTGCTCTGTGGGACCCAGCAATAGCACCAGAGGAATGGGCAGGAACTGATCCCAAGAAGTTTCACATGGACACGAGGAAGAACTTGTTCACTGTGTGGGTGACCGAGCACTGAGCTGGATTTCCCAGAGAGGCTGTGAAATCTCCCTCAGTGCAGAATCCAGAACTGCCTGGACACAATCCTGTGCCATGTGCTCTGGGATGGGACCAAACAAGCCACTGTGGTCCTTTCCAACCTGACCCACTCTGTGACCTGAGCCACCCAGCGAGTGAGAGGCAGCAAAAATGGATGTGGAGTGTCCCCATTTACTGCAGCAGAAAACCCAAATTTCTGCCATTCTCCACAGAAGACATGCAGGTGTGAATGGCACAGCACAGGTCCAGGCAGGTCCAGGCTGCTGCTGTGTCTCCACGTGGAGGAGGGAACAGCAGCATTCCCCCACTCCAGTGCTGCCAGATGAGCACCCCCACTGCAGGCAGAGCTCAGCTGGGTTCCTCTGTGCTCCTGCAAAGCCTCGGCAGAGGTGCCCTGGCTCCACCAGAGCAGTGCCTGGAACTGCTGGCAGAGCTGGGATCCTGCCCCAGCACACACAGACCTACCCCAATGCGGAACAGGGCACTGACAGGTTTGTGGTCACTGGTCTTGAGCTCCATGTGACTGCAGTAGCGGAGCTGGCTGACGTTCCCTCCCCTCCAGAGGATCCGGTCACACCACGCTGGCACACGACACTTCCCACTGCAAGGAAGAACAGGTTACCAGGGGAATCCAGCAATCCCAGCAAGCCATCCAAGCTGCTCCTCTTCCCAGCGAGGCACTTCCCTCCACCCACATCATCCCAGCAGTGATGGGGTGAATTCCTGTCACCTACCCCAACTGGAATTGTTATTTCTCTCCCCTTTCCCAATACAGCAGATAAAATTCCCATCCTTTCCAGCACCAGGAAACAAAACAATCCTCAGTCAAGCCCATTGCCACAGCCTGAACCCATGTCTGCTGTGACCCAAGCTGCATGACTTTGTTGTGCTGCCAGGCCTTTCTGCCCACAGTCCAACCCATCCTTTATTGTTTCCAGTACAGAAAGTCTGCTCAGTGATTATTACTATGCTGTAAAGCCTGAATCCTGGGTTATCCTTCTTCAGATTAACTCCTGTGCTGATTCATAAACGTGCCAAGTCAAATTCTATCACTGCATGGTCTGAAAGTCCTTCTTGGGAGTTTCTCCCTTCAGAGCAGCCCCTGCAGCAGATGCAGCCATGCCTGTGGGAGGCACCAAGCAGGAACCACAGCTGCTATCACAGCGCAGCCACCCCGTGGGTGTGCAAGTCAGGGGACAGGGTGACTCAGAGAACCTGTTTCCTTAGCTCTTCAATTCCATTTCTGTCCTGCTTGCCTGTCCCTGGTAACAGAAAAAGACCCCAGTGCAGGGTCACCTGAGCTCACACTTCACCTGCCTTCACCCAGTGGGATCAGCAGCAACAGAGGTTTAAGGGATGTGCCTGGTCAATACACAGGGGCTGCTTATTGCAGACAGAGGGAAAGAACAGAATGCCAAACATAACACTGACAGGTATGCACAGCTGTAGGAAGCAGGAAACCAAGTTTTGTGAGAAAATGCATTTTATGTCATAGGTAAATATGCCCAGTGGCAGCCAGTGTACCTGGAGTCCCAGCGATCTGTTTTAGAGTCATATTTATATGTGGGGATGAATTTAATATCTCCCTCCATGAAATCTGCAAATGCTTTCTTCTGAGTGCGCTGAATATTCAGCTAAAGCAGAAAAAGAAAGCTTTAAAAAGAAAAAAAAAACCAAACCAAGCCCAAGCAACCCTCCCCTGCCACAGCAGTGTCAGACAGCAGATCTACAGGCACAGCAACCATGGCCTGAGGCCATTCTGTGGGATTCACAGACACCCCCAAACTGCCCCTCAGCCCTCACATCTTTAACACACAAAAGGAATGTTTTCCAAACAGACCAAGTACAAATGGGCATGGTACTGCTCACCACAGCACGCAGACAACATTGAGCAAGAGCTAAGGGAAATATTAATTACTAAATGCTTTCATCAGTTTTCAGGCTTAAGACTGCCATCATTAATCCTCCCCCACCAATCATTTTAGCAAGAGCCTCCAGAATTGCACTTGCCTGACAACCTGACACCACCCTCCTTTGCCCCTTTCCTCTTCTGAAACATCTCCTGGATGTTTTCCTCACTAAGACCTAAGCTACAGCTGTTTCCTGCACGAAGCTCTGCAGTACAGCAAAAACGAGCCAGAGGACAATCAGCCAAATTTCCTGTTAACTGTGTCAGAGGTGATATTGCACCACTGTTGTTCATGGTTCCCGGGTGCAACCCTTCACCTGAAAGGCACCTGCCACCACCACGTGCTGCAGGGAAGGTGACAATTCAGGTCAAATTGGCTGAGCAGATTTGGGCTCCAAATCAATAGCTCTTCCACAATACTGAGCACAGCAGCTTTTGTTGCAGTTACAAATGCCTGTGTTCAGCCTGGAGTTTGTATTTAAGAGAGAGCTCCTGCACTGAGACACAGACACACTTACACAGTGACTGCCTGAGTCACCCAGTCACCCCAGTATGGACAACCTGGTTTTGTTTAGGGGTATGTGCAAGCAGCACACCCAGAGCTCTGTCAGGGTCCAGTGTCCATGTCCAGACCCTTACTGCAGTGTGCCATGGAACTATACAGGTTGGAAAAGCCCTCCAAAACCACTGAGTCCAACTGTGCTCAGATTTGTGTTCCAGCCCCTTCCCCAGCTCCATGTCTGCTGCTCCTCCCCAGCAGAGCACATCCTAAACCAAGGTGACCTCACAGATATGGGGTGAATGTGAGTGGTTTCTCTGACCTGGTCATAGGTCAGCAGCTTCTGAAGCTCGTTCTTGCTGATGAGATTCTTCACTTCACTGGCATCCAGAAGACACAGCCTGTAGTTCAGGTCTCCCAGCCAGATAACAACACTGCAAACAAAGATACACACAGAATCATGGAGTGGTCTGGTTTGGAAATGAGCTTAAAGCTCATCTTATCCCAGCCCCCTGCCATGGGCAGGGACACCTTCCACTATCCCAGGTTGCTCCAAGCCCTGTCCAACCTGGCCTTAAACAATTCCAGGGATGGGGCAGCCACAGCTTCTCTGGGCAGCCTGTGCCAGGGCCTCCCCACCTTCACAGGGAAGAATTTTGGGAGCAGGTCAGCAGTTAACAGCCCCCCTTTTTAAACCATGTTAAAGCTGAGACATGTGGAAGACAAAAAGGAGACATTAAAGATTGAGTCCCACAGCAGAAATTTCTAGTGACAGCAGATCCTACAGAAGTCCATCTCCTTTGGAATTCCATAAAGATTGAAGACTCGGTTTAGTAGGAGATAATGTGTTTGTTCCAGCCTGAAAAAGGCAGAGAACAGCACTGACTCTCTAATGAAGCAAAACCAGTGTTCACACAAAATCCAGCTGGTACTGAGGCTCTTCTCAGGTTAAGAAGAGGGCAGTGGTGGAGCTCATTAAGCAGAGGCAGGCTGGCAGCCAGCAGGACAGGTGAGGTACCTGGATCTGCAGGGTTATCCCTCATGGACACCTGCTTTTACCTGCTGGCTTTTCACTGCCTTTCCTTCAACCAGAGCAGGCCACTGCTGCACCACCACTGAGCCAAGACTGCCTGATGCAGAACTGGCAGCAGCAGAATTACATTCCTGGAGTTTACAACCTCCTGGACATTGTTTCCCATCCCAGCTGTCAGCCACACCTCAGCAGCACCCACTCCCACTCTGCTCCTCTCCAGGCCCACAGCCTTTTGCTATCAGCAGCTAAAGAAACACTCATGGGACTCACTCTTTACTCCATAAAGGTTTCATTTAAAGATTAAAATTTAAACCCCTTGCTAGTACCAAAGCTCTTCCTGTTCATAGTCAAACCTCAACATTTCCATTAGTGGACTATCAAGGATAATCTAATATTTGAAGTTTTTTTCTGTACTAATCCACTCTACATTTTTGGTTCTTAAATGGTTTAAGTATTAATTACAGAAGTACCAACCATTTGTATTCTGTTTAGGCCTGCTGAAAAGGAGGTTATACACAAATGCAAGGAGAGGGACACCGGGGACAGGGTGCACAAGGCACTGCAGCAAGGAGGTGACCAGTTTGTCTGCAGGAACTGCAGCACACCATAGCCCTTGGGATTTCAAATTATTTCATCAGCCAGAAAACTTATCTGCATGAAACCTCCTGTGGCTGCAGCTCTGCCTCGACTTGGGTTACTCAGCACCAAAGGATCCAACTCACTCGTGTTTCATGATGTTGAGCTCAGCCAGGCTGTCTGAGCTGGGGATCAGGAAGCTCATCCTGGCACAGATGTCCTTGTAGTCCTGGTTCCGGCGCTCAAAGTCCTCCACGTGGGCAGCCAGGTGGGAGTTGACGACACAGAAGGTGGTGTTGTAGAACATGAACCTGATGGCCACTCCACCCTTGTTGCCCTGGGGACAGGAGGGACCAGTGGGGTTGGAGCAGCTGGCAGGTGAGGCCCAGGGAGGGGACTGGGATGGCACAGGTGAACCAAACCAGCCTGTGCCACTTCTTGCATGGACACAGGGAAGCCACAAGCTGGCCCTGGGGACTCACCATCTTTCCCATGACTCCTGTGCCCACAGACTCTGTCACAATATCTCTGATATTGCTCAGATGATCCTTCTTAGCAAATATGAGCAACATCATCCCAACCAGGCGGATCATTTGCACCTGCAAAAATGAAGGGGACCCTGAATTCCCAGAGAGGCACTGGGAATGCAGTTCTGATCTGCTCTGCTCTGCCTGATGCTCTGCTGCTCTGGCCCTCCCTGCTCCTCATGTTCTCTGCTCAATCCCTAATTGCAACAAGAGATCCCAAGTGTCTCCTGTCCTCAGCAAGGTTCTTGGGGTCCTTCTGTCACCCTCCAGGAGCTGTCAGCAGTGCTGAGCTCACTGCATTCCCTACTCTGGTCCCTTCCTACAGCAGGGTGGGCACAGAGAAACTCAATAAATGCCCAGCAGGTTTGTGACTCAGCCCTTGCTGTGCTCTAAGCAGCACAAGCAGAGTCAGAGCTCACTTTGCCTGAGTGCAGCCTCCAGTGCAGAGGGGAATGCACAGAGATGTTCTCGTTTCCCTGAGGCAGATGTGCCTGATGCATGGGGTAGCAAAAGGCATTTCTGAGCTACAGACTGACCCACTCTCAGGGAACACTCCTTCCCTAAAGCCAAGAGCCTCTCTGGATCTGAGCAGGCATCTGCTCCTGCAGAGCTCAGCCCACAGAGGTTAACACTGTGCTCATGTGCTCTGTCCCAGTGGGGATCTCTGCTGCTGATCTTAGGTGTGCTAAGCCAACACTGCCCAGTCTGACCTTCCTGCACCTCCAAAACTGTGCTACCACCACTCTGAAATACTGACAAGGCCTCACCTGCTTGAGCACAGTCTGTGTGCTCACCTCTATGCACAGAAACATTCACACGTGTTGGGATTGGGTCTGTGGAGTGAGGAAAGCTGAGAACAGAGAATTTGGCTGCAAGGGCCCAGCACCCAGTCTGCTCTGCAGGAGCTGAATTTGCAAGTGACCACAAGCCTTATCTACATCTTGGGCCACTTCCCCCTCCTGCAGCCATATCCTGTGCCCTCCCTTCCACTGAGGTGGGAGAAATTCACCCCAAACTCAAGTGAAGCAAAGGGAGGGGAGGGAGCAGGAGCCTCTCTGCAGTTCAGGCCAGGACTCCTGGCCTTGCTCCTTGGACAGGGAGGAAAGGGAGAACCCTTTTCCTTTTTCCTTCCCATCATGCCAGCTCCATGCCAAGCCCCCATGCCACTGAGCAGAACTCACTTTCTTGTATTTGGCCTTAGGGTGCAGGGACCTTTCCACAGCAGCCAGCCACTCCTGCTCCTTTGTAGAGTCAAAGTAGAAAAAAGCCTCTGTGCTGAGGTCCAGCTCCTGGAACCTGGAAAGCCAAGAGCTTAGCACCTCCAGCCCCCTGCACATCCCCCTCTTCCTCCAGCAACAGCCCTTGGAGGAACAGCTCCTTATGGCCACTTGCTAAATAAAGCAGTAGAATTTCCCCACAGTGCCTTTGAGATCCTACCCAAACCCCCAGCAGCCCTCTCCCTTAGAAACATCACTTCAGGCAGAGGACAATGAGTGAACTCTGCAGATGCCTCCAGGAAAATCTATGATATCATGCTAGCTTTGCTCACCCTCATCTGCTGCCTCGTCCGATGGCTTTTTGCTCTCAGAAGGCCCCTGTGTGACACAGCTCAGCTCTGTGCTGAGCTAAACCCAGCCTAAACCCAGCCCAGCTCTCCTGGGTCCCCCCAGCTGCTCACCCAATGCAGTAGAAGTCTGGAGGCTCCGTGTCATACCCCAGCCATGGATTCAAGAAGCTGTCAGGAGACTGCCCATTCACATTCCACGTTCCCACAAAGAACCTACAACACAAAAGCAGCTGAGCTGCTAGAAAACACAATGCAAACCACAGCAGCACAGCAGTGCTCCAGCTGGAAGCACGCACTGGGAGCTGCTCCCTGCATGGGGCAAAGACAGCCATGGGGGAACTGAAAGTCACAGGATCACTGAGGCTGGAAAAGACTTTGAAGGTCATCGAGCCCAAGCTGTGCCCAATCCCCACCTTGTCCCCAGCCCAGGGCACTGAGTGCCATGTCCAGGCCTTCCCTGCACACCTCCAGGGATGGGCACTCCAAACCTCCCTGGGCAGCCCTTCCAAAGCCTAACCACCCTTTCCATGAGGAAATTCCTCCTGGTGTCCAACCTGAACCTTTCCTGGTGAGGTTTGAGGCCATTTCCTCTTGTACCTTCCCTTGCTCCCTGGGAGCAGAGCCCAACCCCCTCCAGCTGCCCCCTCCTGCCAGGGAGCTGTGCAGAGCCAGAAGGTCCTCCCTGAGCCTCCTTTTCTCCAGGCTGAGGCTCCCCTGCTCCCTCAGCTGTTCCTGGAAAATTCTCCCAGGCATGGCTCACTCTCAGTGACACTCCTCTTGGAGTAAGACATTCCACCAGCACACATCTGGCTCCTTTAACACCATGACACTATAGAGGGACATCTGGCTTCACTCTTCCTGCCCACCTGCTCCAGCCTTACCAAGGCTCAGGAGATCTGGCACAAACAAAGAAGACAAAAGGAGCAGCTGTCCCATGGACACTCGGTGACTTTTGGGCTGTACCATCCTCACTGGCCACCTGAGCTGCAACCCATCAGCAGCTGCCAGGGTCCAATCCTGGGGGAGACCCAAGCTCACAGGAGAGATCCTGCAGCTCTGTCCTTCCCTCCCAGGTCTCACCTGAAGTTGTGCAGGTTGATGTAGGCCTTCTCCCTCTTGGCCAGCACATGTTTGATGAGCCCCTCTCTCTGCCCCGACTGCGTGCTGGGCAAGAACATCTTGCGCATCGTGTTGGTCACCTTGGGCTGGTCTCTGGATGCGCCTTCTCTCTCCCGCTGAAATCTAGGAAGGAGGCAAGAGCAGCACTAGAAACAGTTCTGCTGTCCAGGAAGAAAAGTAAGAAAGGGAACAGATCTCCTGCTTTACTTACTGCTTACTCTGAGGGACGGGAGGAGGCGGGGGCTCCCGTCGAGATCCCGTTTGGTGGTTCTGCATGTTCCTTTTCTCTTCTAGGCTTAGAGTGTTGAAGTCATCCTCAAACCCCAGAGCTCCTATAATGAAAAATCCAAGAAAAACAGCCTGAGAAACAATCTGAAACAGCTCAGATCAAGGAGGAAAAAATGTAATTCCACAGAAAGCAAAAAAACAAGTGAGAGTACGAACACACCAACTGTGTGACCCAGGAAACGGGAGAAAGGGGCACTAACCACAAGTCAAGGCAGGAAGGAGCTTAACATGCACAAACCAAGGGTGAAAACAGCACCCATGAAGGAATGAACAGATAAGGAAGCAGGGCCAGACCCAGCTCCTACCCTGGGCACCCCAGCACTGCAGAGGCCCTGGAGCAAAGCCAACTGTACCTGGAGCCAGACCTGTGAGGCTGTTCTCCACCTGGTGCCACACGGCTGAGTCCTTAGGTTCAGGAAGAGCCGCTTTCAGGTGGGCTGGGAAGAAAACCCATCCCCGTCAGAAACTGCTGGCAGAGGATTTCACAGGCACAGGGGCAGCTGTGCTCACCTTCCTGTATGCTCTGCACCTCTGACAGGAAGCCCAGGCAGCGCTCCTCGTCAGGGATCTCGAAGAGCCGCTCCGGCGCCGCGTCGCCCTGGATCCGCACCTTGCAGCCTGCTTCAAACACACTCACTGAGTCAGCCCAGGCTGCCTCACAGGCCCCAGGCTTCCCAGCCAGCCTCAGGTGCTGTTTGTGATGGAAACCTGCACCTAAGCTACTCTCCCTGCACTTCTGAGGTCCCCCTGCCCTGCTTGGGGTATCCCCAGCACGTTCTCCTGGCCTTAGGAATCCTGCCCACTGCAATCTCGCAGAGAAGAGCTCTAAAAGCAGGAAGAAAAATTGCAAACATTTCAACCATTTGCATTTCAAACCTTGTCTGTCATGACAACTGAGTGTCTGACAGAGCCAGATGACAACATCAGAGGGAAAACAATCTCTGTTTGAGCAGAGGACAAACACAGAGCCTGGGGAAAGACTGGAAGGCAAAACAAGCACCAGTGGCTGTTCCCTGACAGGACCTCTAGCAACAGCACTGCCCTCATCAAACTTACTGTTTGTAGCTATATCGATCAGCAGAGTTTCTTCTGCCTCTAGAAAAGAAAAAAAACCGGATCAGTAGAGCTGACACTGGATGCTGCAGTAATTGAAGACTCATAATTACACTGCCTGCTACCAGCCATGAAAGGGTCCTGACAAGAACAAAGAGCTCTAATTTACATCTGTACATTCCTAACGGTTCTGGCAGAGAGAACCTGGACAGTCACCTCCCAACAAGTGTCCCAGGGAGATTCCCAGCAGCACACATTTCTCATACACCTGGATGGCTTTTCCCCCATCAGCACAACTACTTTGGGAAAGACCAACTTGACAAGGAACTTCAGAGCTTCTCTACAGAGCAAGACCAGCAGCAGAATATCATTGCACTGCACACAAGGGAAGGAGCAAATTCAGGAGAAAGGACTTTTACTCCTTACAAGGATTCACCCCAGGGCCACTTGCTGCTATTTAAGTTCTTCCAAGACAAGGCCTCATCCAACAGGTGGGATGCTGAGAGCTTGCTAGACCTTATGGAAGTTTAGATGTAAACATGCAGGAAAAGGCAACAGCTCCCAGCTCTTGGCACAGCAGAGAAGCCTGGGAGACAGACACCAGCTGACACCAAATTCCAGACCCTAAAACCAGGTTCTGCATGTGTTGGCTCTGTGTGATGCCAAGCCCACCACGCACTGGAGCCAGCCAAGCTCCTCACAACTTCACGCTGACATGGAATGACAACCTGCTTGGATGAGGAACAAGGGGATTCCATAAAATGTGAGTTGCTGTTTCACATGGAAATGATTCAATCCAGTGTCTTGGGAGGCAGGTCAGGAAACACCACTCAGTTTGGGGTTTGTGGATGAACAGCAGGGGATTCTCAACCTTCCCCCCAGCAGTCAGTACCTTGCACACATTTAAAGCGGCTGTTGATGGGAATATAATCCGGATCGGCATTTTCTTTCTCCTGGGAGCGAATAACGACCCTGCAGACAGAAGGAAGGCTTGTAAGGATCCGTGAGCAACGCCCTGCTCACACAGCACAAACAGGAGCTGTGTGTACAGAGCCACAATGTCTGATTTTATCGCTGAGCTTCTGGGGCAGGAGGAAGAAAAAGGCAGCGAAGGTGAGACCGTGCAGGACGCGGATACCCCGGGGGAGGATTAAGAGCTGCTGAACTCTCCCTGCCCTGGGGCAGGTCCAGCACCGGGGCGGCTGCCGGAGGAGCACCGGGGAGCCGGGAAGACCCCTCCGGAGCGCCGGTCCCGCGGCTGAGGGGAGCCCGCCGGGGGAACACGCAGGGACCCCGAGAGTCACCACGGCTGCGGCAGCTCGGCGGAGACCCGAGCCGGGCGGGCCCCNCCGGCCCGCCGCTCCAGGCCGAGCACGCACGGCTCCCGCCGCCCGGCCCGCACCTCGGCGCCGGCAACGCTCTGCGCCGCAGTTAAGGAAAGCTCNCTCGGTCTCCCGGCGACTCCGCGCGGAGCACGGAACGAAACGGAACGGAGCGGAGCGGAGCGGCGCCCGCCGCCGCCGCCGCGCCCCCTGCTGGCGGGAGGCTTCCTCCGCCCGTGCCCGTGACGTGCACCGCTGGCGCGGCAGCAACCGGGAGTGCACCGGGGACGGCGGGGATTTGTGGATCTGCCGGGTTCTCCCCGGGTGTCCCGCACCTCGCTTCCCACCACGCGGCGGGAAAGGGACCGGACGGGACCGGGGCCGGTCCCGGTGTTCCCGCAACCCGGGGGGAGCGGCGGGCACCGCTGGGCCCCGCCCATCTGTCCCGCCCCTGGCGTTGATTGGCTGCGGGCGCTGCTGATTTACATGTGGCGCGGTGCAGGACGGGAAGGGCCCCGTTCGAAGCGCAGGGCGGCAGCGCCGGCACCATGGCCGCCCCTGGGCCGGGAGAGGCGGCGGCGGCGGCGGCAGAAGAGGAGCGGTACCGGGGGTGAGCGGGGCCGGGGCTGAGCGGTACCGAGGGGTCGCGGGCGGGCTGGAGCCGGGCCGGGCCGGGCCGGGCCGGGTGTGGCGGTGGTGGCGGCAGGCCGGCACTGCCGCGTGTGCCCGGGCCTGGCCGCACGGTGCTCATGGTGACTCCCGCAGGCTCGTGACCAGCGCGAAGGCGGCGGCGGCCGATGGAGAGCTGGAGGAGGCCCTGCGGCTGTTCCGGCTGGCGGCCGCCATCCGCCCCAGCGAGAAGCTGCGGAGCCGCATGCAGCGGGTGCAGGAGGCGCTGGCGGCGGCCGAGCAGCAGGAGGTAGAGGAGGAGGATGAAGGCTTCGTGGACGTGTGCGGCAGCGGCCTGCTGATCTACGGAGAGATGCACGGGAAGCTGTTCCAGCACCAGCGGGAAGGCGTCGCATTCCTGTACCGCCTGCACCGGGACGGCAAGCCTGGTGGCATCCTGGCAGATGACATGGGCCTGGGCAAGACCATCCAGGTGATCGCCTTCCTCTCGGGTATGTTCGACGCCGAGCTTGTGCAGCACGTCCTGCTCATCATGCCCACCACCCTGGTCAGCAGCTGGCTGGCTGAGTTCACCCGCTGGACCCCCGGCCTGCGCGTCAAGGAGTTCCATGGCACCAGCAAGACAGAGCGCACCAGGAACCTGGAGAGGGTCCAGAGGAAGAACGGCATCATCATCACGAGCTACCAGATGCTCATCAACAACTGGAAGCAGCTGGCCAGCCGCCACGAGCAGGAGTTTGTGTGGGACTATGTCATTCTCGACGAAGCACACAAGATCAAGTGCCCATCAAACAAGACGACCAAGTGTGTGTACGCGATCCCAGCCCAGCACCGTGTCCTGCTCACGGGCACCCCTGTGCAGAACAACCTGCGTGAAATGTGGTCCTTGTTTGACTTTGCCTGCCAAGGCTCCCTCCTGGGAACTGCCAAAACTTTTAAAATGGAATATGAGAATCCCATTACCAGGGCAAGGGAGAAGGATGCGACTCCAGGTGAGAAAGCACTGGGGCTAAAGATATCAGAGAATCTCATGGCAATTATAAAGCCCTATTTCCTCAGAAGGACCAAGGAAGACATCAAAAGCAATCATGCTGACAAAGTGGATGCTCCTCTTCCTGAGGATCCAAATGAGAATAAGGCTCCTGTTATGCCATCTCTCACTAGGAAAAATGACTTTGTTGTGTGGGTGTACCTGGCACCGGTGCAGGAAGAAATCTACAGGAACTTTCTCTGCCTGGATCACGTGAAGGAAGTGCTAATGACGACCCGATCGCCTTTGGCCGAGCTGACGGTCCTGAAGAAACTCTGTGACCACCCCAGGCTTCTGTCTGCGAGAGCCTGTATCCAGCTGGGCTTGGAAGAGCACGAGGGCTCTGAGCAGGATGACAGGGTGGAAGCAGGTCTGTTTTCAGGCATGAGCAAAATAGATCATCTGTCTGATGAGACTGTGATCCAGGAGTCGGGGAAGATGCAGTTCCTTGTGGGACTGCTGGAACGGCTGCGGGAAGAGGGACACCGAACGCTGGTGTTCTCCCAGTCGAGGAAGATGCTGGATATCATAGAGCTCGTGCTGTCCCGCCGGCAGTTCCGGATCCTGCGCATCGACGGCACGGTGACGCACCTGACGGAGCGGGAGAGGCGCATCAACGCCTTCCAGAGCAACCCCGACTACTCGGTCTTCCTGCTCACCACGCAGGTCGGGGGCGTTGGGATCACCCTGACAGCAGCCAGCCGAGTGGTGATCTTTGATCCCAGCTGGAACCCAGCAACCGACGCTCAGGCTGTGGACAGAGCTTACAGAATCGGGCAGAAGGAGAACGTGGTGATTTACAGGCTGATCACCTGCGGCACCGTGGAAGAGAAGATTTACAGGCGGCAGGTATTCAAGGACTCGCTCATCAGACAGAGCACCGGTGACAAAAAGAACCCGTTCCGGTATTTCTCCAAACAGGAACTGAGGGAGCTCTTCACGCTGGAAGATACTCGGACGTCTGCAACTCAGATCCAGCTGCAGTCCCTGCACGCCATGCAAAGGAAGTCAGACCTGCAGCTGGATGAGCACCTTGCTTACCTGCACTCCCTGGCAATGTTTGGCATTTCTGACCACGACCTGATCTACACAAGGGAGATGGCTCACGAGGAGCAGGTGGAGAGCGAGGAAGCCTATCAGTACATCGAGAGGAGGGTACAGAAAGCCCACGAGCTGGTCCAGCTGGAGTCCCAGCTCAGAGATCAGAGGATGGAGGGGATCAGAAATGCTTGTGAAGAGAACTGGCAAAGACCATCGGGATCAGTTTCTGGGCCAAAGAAGGTGTCTCCAGGATTGAATGAGAAAAATCACTTTGTTTCACCACCAGTAGCTGATGCATATAAAAAGGACAAAGTTATTGATCTTACAGAGGATGAGGAGGCCCAGGTGCTCGATGTCAGCTCCAGAATGACAGCTCTGACTGTTGATGACTTGGATGAAGAGCAGCTGGCACAGGATGTGTCCGGTATGGAGACAGAAGTGCTCAATACCAGCAAGACAGCAGAACAATCTGATATACAAGAATCTGAGCAAAATCCTGAATCTAGCATGACACCATCATCCCCTGCACTCCAGAAAGACAGTCAGAGCCTCCAAGAGAAACAGCATTTGCAGATACATTCAGACAGCTTGGCCAAGGCAAGGAATGACCTGTCTGGGCACTGTCACAATTCCTCAGAGGCTGGCATGGCTAGACTAGAAGATCCTAGAAGCGATGCAGAACTGTCAGTTCAGGTGCTTGACCTACACACTGCCCTGGGGACAGAGCAGAACAGTGTTCCTGAGCCAGCTTCTGCAGTGCTGAGTTTATCAAATGTTACACCAGCGATCAATGCTGAGCTCTACAAGTCTCACGTGTTGGAAGACAGCTTGGAGGATACATCTGCTCCTTCTTTCCAGGATCAAGTTGACTTCAATCTGGTTTTGGAAGAGTCTGAAGAGGGATTGCAGGATGCCTCAGACAGAGAAGGACCAGTGGAAGACCCTGAGAAGGAGAGCTTACAACTCCAGGCAGAAAGCTTGTGTAAATCTCCAGACAAAGAATCTCCAAGCAAAACTTTGCCAAGTGAGCCGAGTAGCCATGGCACAGCTGAGGAAGAGCCAAATGCCTCCCTGCAAGGGAGTGAAACATTGGAGGAAAGCAGTGGTGTCTTCACTTTCACGAGGAAGAAACGCATGAACAGAATTGCTTCACCCAGTGACAGTGAAGAGCAGCCTGAGCAAATGCCCTCCTCTCCCCTGGACAGCAGTCAGCATGGACTTCCAGAAGGAATTAGTGCTTCCACCCCTAAATATGACACCAGAAGAGCTAAAGCCATCTTTTCTCCCCAGCTAAATAACAGTGGAAACAGGTCTAACGCTTCCAGGCGCTCGCTCATTAACAGGTTGGTAGATGAGGTGGAGGATATTGGGGAAATCATGGGAACTACTGATGAAGAAGACGATGATGATGATGATGGTGATGAGGAACAAGATGGGCTTGTGGAAGACGAAGCTGAGGAGTGCACTGAGGAATCTGCTGAGCCTGAGGAAGAACCTAGTGGAGAAACACTTGATACAAGTGAGGAGTCCTCTCACACAGACAGCGTGGAATCTGAGCAGTCCGAGGCAGAGGAGACAGAGTCATCTCAGGAGGAATCCACGGGTGATGCTGAGCTCCAGTCAGGTGAGCAGATTGACTGCTTCACCCAGGAAAGCAGCTCTGAAAAGGGCACTGGGCAGAGTTCCTCTCCTGCTGCAGATTATGACACCTTGGTACACAGTGGGAAGAAACTTCAGAATGATGGCAAACTCCAGGAGGCCTTGGACTGCTTCCTGCAAGCTCTTGACATAAAAAGTGGAGATCCTGAAGTTATGCTTCTGACTCTGAACTTGTACAGACAGCTGGCCCAGAAGTGACAGGGATGTGGCTCTGTGGAGAGAGTCTGGCTGCTCCTCGTTACCATGTGTCTGCACCATGGCCCTGGGATCCCTGAGCCAGCTCCAGGCTGGTGCCTGCCCTATACTCGTGTGACTGAGCAAATTCAGCACCTCCTGCTTGAGGGAACAGTCCATCCAGGTGTAGGATGCTGGGGAGGGAACTTCACTGTGGAGTAGGCTCACAAAGGTGAAAATGGTTCATGTTCCTGTCTGATTATTCAATTAAAAAAATGGTGTTGTTGATGTTTAAACCCCTCTCCATGCTGGCAGCCCTGGCTTCACATTTTACCCTCCAGGTTCTGCTGCTCCTCTCCCCTAAGAAGATGGGGACAGCCCAGCCCTGAGGGTGCTGTGGTTCCTCTCTCCTTCTGGGTTTTAAATAAACCACTTTGGGTGCCTGAAGGTCACCCACCATTTGGTGGTGGACATCAGGGGTTTGGGGGCTGGGAGCACTCACTGCTGGCTCATGGTGAGTTTTTCCTTAACCATCACCCCCAAGCCCTTCTCCCAGGGCTGCTCTCAATCCCTTCTCTGCCCAATCTGCAGCTGTGCCTGGAAATGCCCTGACCCAGGTGTGGAACCTTGAACTTTCTCATCTCTCCAGGTCCCTCTGGATCCATCCTTCCCTTCCAGTGTGTGACCACACTACACAGCTCAGTGTTGTCAGCAAACTGGCTGAGAGTGCCTCAATCCCACAAAGCAGCAGCTCAAAGGCTTTGAGTGACTGCCCCTCACCAACACAGCCTCAGTCTGGTGTGCTTGTCCCTGGCACTGACTCCTGCCAGTCCCACTGGTGACAGCACAGCAGCAGGTATGGAGGTTTCCTTGTGCCATGTGCTTTCTGCAATAGCACACCTTAGCACAGGACAGCACACCTGGATGAGCTGTGCAGTTTGGGAGAGGAGCTCTTTGTGTTCAGAGCCACAGTGAACACAGACCTAATTCTGCTGCTGCAGTTGTGTCAATGTGCTTCTGCCAAAAGAGAGAACAGAGCTCTGGTAGCCTGGAAACAAGTGGTTTATTAACAGGGCACCATTACATGGGGCAGTGTCTGCTCTGGGCAGCCTCACTGCCCTCCATAGCATTGGCTTCTCTGAGAGTTCCATACTCAGCAAAACCAACACCCTGACAAGGGAGGGAACAGAAGGACCTTTTGTTCTTTGATGTTTCCTCCTCATCTCCGAGCTCTGTGCATGGTGCTCACCTGTAAACAAAGCTGGGGCCTGTTGCTGGAGCCGTGGCTGGTTTGGGGGCTCTGTGGGCAGCAAGGGGATCATGGGGGCTCTGGGCTGGATTCCTGAGATGGCAGGAACCTTGCTGGGCTGCTTCCCTTGCACACCCCACAGCACAAGGAAACGCAGGAAGCAGCACACAAGCCTTTAGTGGCCTTTTTCTTATTCAGACCTGAGTTATCTAGTTTATTCCCCCAGCTCTGAGTGGGCAAGGTGGAGCTGTAGGAAGAGGTGAGTCTGTACTCAGGAGAGCTCAGACTGTTCTGCAGCCCTGGAGCACAGCCTGCACCATGGGAGCTGTCTGCACCCTCCTGGGCAGGATGGAGATGGAGATAAGCCCTGGGGCCCCCTCCATCCCTTCCTGCATCATTTCTGTTTGCAGATAAGAACCTCATTCTGCTGACAGACAATTATCTCCACAGGAGGAGAAGCAAGAGGCTGGCCTGCCAGGCAACAGAGACTTCAACATCTGTAACAGGCTCTTGTTTCACCCTTCCCAAGGACACTTTACCTCTCCAGGCAGGGCCCTGCTCTGCCAGCACAGAGTGGCAGGGACAGCCAGGCAGCTGCCTCCAGGCATGTTGCTCCAAGGCCAAGGTATCTGGGACTCAGGATTCAAGCAGTCAACAAGGTCATCATGGTCATTCACATTTTATTTTCTGCCTTCCACCATGATAATGTGGTATCCAAACTTGGTCTTGACGGGAGGGTCCGTGTACACGGGCTTGTCCATGCTGCTCACAGGCAGGGCAAACGCTGCCTCCTGGAATGGTCCCACCATGGAGCCTCGGGTCATCCAGCCCAGGTCTCCCTGCAGGAAGGCACCGTCGGGGTTAAGCTCTGAGGCTCAGAGCAGGGAGGGTGGGGGATGTAGCAGTGGGACAGGTCCTGCTGGTGAGAGCAGGAGCCAGGCTCCTGGCCCCGCTGTGCAGCACTCACTCACTCACTTACTCACCCACCCACTCACTCACTCACCCCTTGCCTGGCCTTGTCCTCGCTGTACTGTGCCGCCACCTCGCTAAAGCGCTGCCCGGACTTCAGTTTCTCCATGGCCTCCATGGCGCGGCCGTGCTTCTCGCACAGGATGTGCCGAACCTGGAGCGGAGAGCAGCGGGGTTGTGGCGAGCGGGGCCGGGGCGGACAACCCGCACCCCGCCGGGCCCCGCCGCCCCCCGCGCTCACCTTGACGGCGCTGCCGCCTCCCTTCGGGCCCTGTGCTTTGCCCTCGCTGCCGCCGCCGCTGTCGCCGCCTGCGA
>VWZS01008419.1:162502-181746 GCA_013397075.1 Rhabdornis inornatus | reverse complement strand
GGGCTGCGGGACACGGGGCGCGGGACACGGGGCTGTGGGACACGGGGCCATGCCCGCCCGGAGGGGGCTGGAGTCCCCCGGCACACGGGGCTGCGTTGGCATGCACGGCCGTACCCAGCGCCCGCCCAGGGCTGTCCCCAGCCCTCAGGGCTGTCACTCTCATCCATCCCACCTGCCCCAGGATGCCAAGCCCAGTCCCAGTCCTCCCCTCCCCACTTCCAGTCCTCCCCCCGGCCCGTGCCCAGTGCCCAGCGCTGTCCCCAGCTCCTCCCCAGCACGAGGGCTGACCCTAGCAATCCCCCCGGGCTGTCCCTGTCCCTCTCATCCATCTCACCTGTCCCCAGCCCCTCACACCATCCCCGGCCCCGCTCCGGCCTGTCCCCAGAGCCCAGCCTGGGCTGTCCCGGGCACCTCGCGGTGTCCCTGTTACCCTTCAGAGCCACTGGGAACACACGAGCGGTGTAAAAAGGCTCCAGCTGATGGGGCCGGGCTCCCCTGGAGCCACCCAGGGCTGTCAGGGGCTGCCCACCTCCCCAGCACTGCTCCCTGAGTGCGAGTGGTGAGTGAGTGTGAGTGAGTGAGTGTGAGTGTGTGTGAGTGTGTGTGAGTGTATCTGAGCGTGTGTGAGTGTGTGTGAGTGTGCCCGCGTGTGCCCGGGTGTGCTCCTCCCTCCTGATCCATCACTCTGCGCTCGACTGCAAATGGCTGCCGATCGATTGCTCGGTGCGCGACTGATCGCGACTTCCGATCGATTGCTTGGGGTTCGATTGCTAACACCTGCCGAGCGATTGCTCGGCGATCGACTGATCATGCCTTCTGATCCATTACTCGGCGCTCAATTGCTAATGCCTGCCGACCGATTGCTCGGCGTTCGATTGCTAATGCCTGCCGAGCGATTGCTCGGCGCTCGATTGCTAATGCCTGCTGATCGATTGCTCGGCACTCGATTGCTAATGCCTGCTGATCGATTGCTCGGCACTCGATTGCTAATGCCTGCTGATCGATTGCTCGGCACTCGATTGCTAATGCCTGCTGATCGATTGCTCGGCACTCGATTGCTAATGCCTGCTGATCGATTGCTCGGCACTCGATTGCTAATGCCTGCTGATCGATTGCTCGGCACTCGATTGCTAATGCCTGCTGATCGATTGCTCGGCACTCGATTGCTAATGCCTGCTGATCGATTGCTCGGCAGTCTACTGATCGCGCCTGCCGAGCGATTGCTCGGCGCTCGATTGCTAATGCCTGCTGATCGATTTGCTCGGCGATCGACTGATCGTGCCTGCTGATCGATTGCTCGGCACTCGATTGCTAATGCCTGCTGATCGATTGCTCGGCGATCGATTGATTGCGCCTGCCGAGCGATTGCTCCTGTAGTCCTTGCACACTCGTTACACACTCGTTACACACTCATTTACACACTCGTTGCACACTCGTTGCACACTCGTTGCACATTCGTTACACACTCATTTACACACTCATTTACACACTCGTTACACACTCGTTGCACACTCATTTACACACTCATTTACACACTCGTTACACACTCATTTACACACTCATTTGCACACTCGTTGCACACTCGTTGCACGATCCATCGCTCGGAGCTCCATTGCTCGTGCCTGCCGGTCGATTGCTCAATGTTCGATTGCTTCTGCCTTGATCCATCACTCGGCGTGCCTGAGTGTGAGTGTGTGAGTGTGAGTGTGTGTGTGTCCCTGGGTGTCCCTGAGTGTCCCTGGGTGTCCCCGAGTGTCCCCGAGTATCCCTGGGTGTCCCTGAGTGTCCCTGGGTGTCCCTGGGTGTCCCTGGATGTCCCTGAGTGTGTGTGTTTGTCCCTGAGTGTGTGTGTTTGTCCCTGAGTGTCCCTGGGTGTCCCCGAGTGTCCCTGGGTGTCCCTGGATGTCCCTGGGTGTCCCCGAGTGTCCCTGGATGTCCCTGAGTGTCCCTGAGCGTGTGTGTTTGTGTCTGAGCGTGTCCCTCGGCCGCCCAAAGAAGCACAGGCACAGGTTGGCAGCAGGGAGCACTTTACCAAGCTGGCAGCAAGATAAAAAGTACAACATTCCATATTGGCACCTTGGCCCCCAGCCCGGGGCAGGGCTTTTCCCGGGACCCCACTGCCTTCCCAGCAGAACAGCCGCAGCCAGAGGGAGCCCAGCGGGGAGCGAGCGGCCAGGGACGGGCACTGAGCCAGGAAAAGCCCCGGGAAGAGCCCCAGGAAGAGCTCCGGGAAGAGCGAGTTCCTCCAGCCAGGGAAATCAGGATGTCCATCCCATGGCCCATCTCCATCGCACAGCCCATCTCCATTCCATGGCCAATCTCTGGCCCACTTGGCCATTCCCCCCGGCAGCACTGGCCACTCCAGCTGCCAGTGGTGCTGGGGGTGTTGCAGGGAGGTCCCTGCCCTGTGCTTGCCCCCAGCCCCCTTTGCCGGCTCCATCCCTGGTTTCCTGAGCAGTCATGTGCAAAATGTACCCGTCCCCAGAGCTTCCCAAGCTGTGCCCTGGCCCCATCCCACGCCAGCACCCTGCCACTGGCTGGGGCCACGGGATGGGGGTGAAATGTGGACATTCGTTAGAGCTTGGTTTTTTTTGTGTGTTTTTTTTTTCCTGAGTTTCTCAGCCTGGCTCTTAATTACAGGCTTAAATCTGCAGCCCTGGGAGAGGAAAGGGAGAGATGGGCGAGTACCAGGAGGGAGGAGAGGGGAATCAAATGGAGCCTCAGTGGGATCAGATCGAGGGTGGGGGCAAGGATGGGGAAGTGTTTGCCCGGGCTGTGCTCCCAGGGATGCAGAGCTCCTGGTGGGGCAGAGACCCCCAGAGCAGCCCAGGCTCCTTGGAGGGGCAGCTGAAGCGCTGCCGTGGTGCCCTGCTGCTGCCTGGACCCACTGCACCGCTCCCCCCGGCACAGGAGGGCTGGAGTGTGTGGAAACACATCAAGAAATCCAGCAGAAATTTCCCTAAACACCCTGTTTCCTTGTCAGCCACGGCTGGCCCTTCCTGTTTCTCTCGGCTCGTGTTCCCTCCCCACAGCACGGCCTCTGTCCCTGGCCCCTGGGCTGGAGCCAGGCCAGGAAGAGGCAGCTGGGGCTGTGGGGGACAAATCCCACCTGGAACGTGCAAACCCTCTTCCATGGCCCCGTGCATGCCCTGATGGCACGTGTCCCACTCGGCCTTGCTCGGCTCCCTGGTGGCCAGTGGGCACAGGTGAGTGGTGGGCAGCCTCTGGGGGGGCCCAGGAGTCACCAGGGAGGTGGCTCAGGTGATGTCCATCTGGATTCCAGCCACCATCTCGGGAGCATCCCAGGACCTCCGGTGGTCGGGACAGCAGGAGAAGTCGCAGGGTCTGTCGGGGAGACGCAGGAGGCAGAGCTGGGGCTGAGCTTCCTTCCCATGGCACAGCACCCCCATCACCCCAGCTGGGTGCAGGGACCCCGGCATGGGGCTGGAGGGAGTGGGGTGGCTCCCAGACCCCCTGCGCACTGAGGCCAGGGGGCTGGCAGTGGAGAAGACCCCGGGGTTTGTTTTTGGACTGAGAGCTGAGGAGCTCCAAAATGCAGCATTTTGGGGGCTTTCAAGGGGTGGGGGTTTGGCTTGAGGTGGTGGCGCTGGCTGTGGATGCTGGGTGCCAGTTCCCTGTGTGACAGGGAGGATGCTCAGGGCAATGACAGGGAACCTCCTGTGACTCCTCAAAAGCAGACGCAGATCCAGCCGAACCCCTGACGTCTTCCCAAAGTGCATCTGTGTGTCCAGCTGAATTCAGCCAGGGGACCTCTGCAGGGGAAACTCAAGGTACAGCGTCAAAGGGAAGAGAATCAGACATCACCACCACTGTGCATTAGAAAAGCTGTTTAAAGTACCACATGCCGAAGGGACCAAAGAGTCTGAAGCTGCTTCGCTGCGGGCACCAGGAGGCACCGGGGCTGTGATCCTGTTCTGTTTCCTGGGCAGGCACCTTCAATCCCAGGAGCTGGCTCAGCCAGGGCCAGTTCCAGCTGCTTCCCTCGTGGGAAGGGCCCAGAGTCATGAGGGCTCGGGCTCCAGCCGCTGCCTCTCTGCCAGCAGCTCTCCAAGTAAGGAACAAAAGCAGAAGAAGCCCCCAGCAGGACACAGGGGCTCCCCAGCAGCCAGGACAGCCCTTTGCAGCAGCGCTCCCTCTGCAGCCATCGCCACCCCTCCGGCTGGAGGGGCCCCTGTGTTGTCAGGGCTGGCTTTTGGGGCTGTTTGCACCGTCCAGCTCAGGGGCAAACTCTGTGATGACCCTCCGGGCCAGCGGGTTCGTGGTCTTGAGCAGTTCAGCAGCAGATGGCCGAGTACCGGGGCTGGTTTTGCTGCTCTTCTTCTGCAGCAGGGCTTTAAAATCCTCATTCCTGCTGGAAGACTTCCCACCGCTGCCTGCTGCTGCCAGGGACTCGCCAGTTGGGGACCCTGAAGTCTTTACAGGTGAGTGGGAGGTGGGTCGGCTGCTGAAGGCGTCACCAGGCTCTTTGCGCCCCAGGACCTTCCTCTTGGACCTAGGGACCAAAGGGACACAGGTGGGAGCAGTCTGGGGCTGGGGTGAGGTCCCAGAGAGAGGGGCATGGCAGTGCCCAGCCTGCTCTGCTGGGGCAAGGTGACAACATGAGCATGGCAGGTGGTGCTCCTGGCAGGCAGGACTAATCTGGGCCCTCCCTGCTGGTCGCACTCTGCTCAAGGCAGCAGCAACCGGGCTGTCCCCAAGGATGAACACTGGCCCCAGTACGGACAATGGAGGTGTCGTGGTGGGGGGACACTACACCCAGAGCTGTGACAGAGGTGGCACGCAGTGGGCAGAGGGGCTGTCCCCTCCAGGGCATGCCCCAGCCTTACCTGTGGATCACCGTGAAGAGATCCTCGGTGGTGCGGGACGTTGTGAACACCTCATCATCCTCCTCCACGATGGACTCGGCCGTCTTGTCGCTGGCAAAGCTCTTCTCCTCCGTGCCAGCTTCTGCTGAGCTGCCTGCGGGCAGGGAGAAGACAGCAGTGAATCCCCTGTGCAGTCACACCCTATCCCTGGGGTGATCCCTCCATGGGGGTGAGGAGACCCTCACCTTGCTCCGGGGTGGGCTCGCTGGCAGGGATGGTGCCCACAGCCTCGGGGGATGGCAGATCCTCAGCGTCAGGGTCGCAGCAGGCAGGGTCAGTGTCCAGCGTGATGATGGGGCTGGGGGTGGGTGGCAGGTCCCCCGCAGCAGCTCCCAGCAGTGCCGGGGCTGGCATGAGCGGCAGGTACAGCACGCTGGGTTTTTTGGGCACCGGCGGTGGCACCTTGGCCTTCCTGCGCTCCCCCTCGGCGCCGCCCCGCTCGTCCAGGCTGCCCTGCGAGAGCCGCCGGGGCCCCGCCGGGGTCAGGGACAAGTGGGGCTCCCCCAGAGCCCTCCTGAGCTCCCCTCTCCGCAGCACCACGAAGGCATCCTGTGCCAGCCCCTTCTCCTTGGCGGCAGTGCCCGGTGGGGATTTGGGGGACAGGGGCCCTTCCTCCCGCACAACTGGGGGCTTGGGCAGGATGCACGGGGGGCGCCTGGCCAGGGGCGGCTTCTCTGCCACGGGTGGCTTCACTTTCCTCTCTGGGCCCGCGCAGCGGACACGTGCTGGCTCCTCCGTGTGCTCCGGGCCGTCGGCGCTGTCCTCTGGCTCTGAGCGGCTGACGGAGCGGAGGCGCACGGAGCGCAGGTCGGACTGTGTCACCACGGGCATGATGGGCGTGATGGGACTGCTCTTCTGCGCCAGCTTGGTGCCAAAGGTGGAGTCGGAGTGGTGCCGGCTGACCTTGGTCTTCCCCTTCAGGGAGATCTTCAGCCCTGAGAGGTCGAGGTGGGCGGGTGGAGTGAGTGGCAGGTCGAAGGACAGCCTGCCCTTGGGGCTCCTCTCCATGGGGGACGTGGGGGGCAGAGAGGATTTCCTCTCGGGGACCAGCGGCCTCACACGCACCTGGTGCGGGGAGTGCCCCAGGATGCTGGAGGTGGGTACGGTGGGGGTCGGGGTCTCCGACTGACTGGAGTACCCGCTGGATGGGGACATCAGCCCTGTGGGCCTGCCTGGCGAGGAGGTCTTGATGTCTGCCTCGGCAGAGAGCTGGGAGGGCGTCGTGGCCCTGGAGACCGAAGGGGACACGAGGGACTCGGAGCTGCCCCGTGTCTTGGCACACTCCACGGCCGTGGTCCCTGTGGCGGTGCTTGAGCCAGAGAGGGACTGGTAGGGGTCAGTGCCGGCCCTCCAGTCCGTGAGGTGCCACTGGTGGGGACCAGCCGTGCTGTTGGGCTCCCTGCCCGCGCTCCCCTGCGGGTCGGTGTGCACCAGCCGGTGACCCTGCAGCTCCGGGGGGATGCACAGGCTCTTGGGCCGCTGGTCCTTGGGCAGTGCCGCGCTCAGCCCCGCGTCCCCGTCCTGCCCCTCTTTGATCAGCGACACGCTGCGTGTGGGTGGCGAGGGCTTCTTCTTGGCCTTCTTCAGGGAGATGCTCTTGGAGCGCCGCCGCCGCTGCCCCTCGGGCTCCAGCCCCAGGGAGATGTTGTCGGTGCTGGTGCTGCCCTCGGAGCTGGCACTGGGGTAGCCCAGGGCGTAGTTGGCGCTGCCCCGGCGGGTCTCGGCGTAGGCAATGTCCACGGAGCAGAGGGACCCCGAGTCGGTGGGCACCGACAGTGAGCGCTCACGGAACCGGCACCCTGCCCGCTCCACCTCCAGCTGCGCCCGCCCCGCCGCCGGCTCCGGCTCCTCTCGGCTTCCCGGCAGGAAATTCCCCTTGGCTCCCTGGGTGCACCCGGAGCTGGGCGGGGAGGCAGGCACTGGGCCCGAGAAGAAGCTGGGCCCGTTGGTGCCCACGCGCTCCTCTGTGGCGATGAAGAAGGAGGTGGAGGTGGCCGGTGAGCCCGGGCCGGGCGATGCGATGGAGCCTCCCGGCGAGGTGCAGGTGGGCCCCTTGCCCGGGCCAGTGCTGAGGCTGGGGGGGTTCCCATAACCCAGGGGGCTCCAGGGTGGGGAGAAAGGGGTGCCCTGTGTCCCATTGCAGGCACTGGCGAAGGGGTTGGCTGCCCCATCCATGGCAGCAGGTGGCTGGCAGCAGCGGGCCCCGAGGTCACTGAAGGTTTTCCTCAGTGGGGCCGAGAGGGGCGGATGAGGGCTGATCTCCTGGGGCGGTGTCCCCCCGCTCGTGGTCTCAGGCACGAAGCTGCAGGACAGGGACTCAGCGATGGGCGCGTGGGTGCTGGACGTGGGGCCGTTGGCGCTGCCTGTGGGGACAGACACAGTCTGGTGAGTACCATCCTGCCTCACTCACAGGGACACGGCCCTGCCTCCGTGCTGTCCCAGTCTTGAGGCTGCACCTCTGCCCAGGTGTGGATCTGTTGGCTGGAATGTGCCATGGACAAACCAGCAGCCATGGCAGGAGGCTCTGCCCATGGGGACATCAGTCCCATGGCAACCAGAGCGCTGCCCTGGTGCTGCTCCATGGTGGGGACACAGATGGGGTTCAGGAGGAGCCAGGTCAGGCAGTGCCAGCTGAGACAGGGAGGGACATGGTGCCTCACGGTGCCACCCATCACAGCACAGCCAGGATGGGGAAGGAGGAGCCAGCAGCCCTGCTCTGAACACCCCCAGCAGCCAGGGATGCTCAAGGCTGTGGTGGGCTGAGGTCTGACTGACTCCAAGGGAGGAGCTGTGCCAACCAGTCCATGGTCTGACCACTGCCATGGGAAGAAACCTCCCTCCTACCCCGTGAAAACTGCCTTGGAGCAGCTGATGACATGGCTTGCCCCCACAGAGAGGCTGGCTCTGATTTCTCTGCACCTTCCATAGGGGACAGCAGGACAGAGCCCCTGAGCCACAGTGGCCGCGGTTCCCAAGGGTCCAGTGCCACTCCAGGCACTCTCACATGCACACCCTTGGCACTGGCGTGGCCAGCTCACCAGCCCCAGCAAAGCGTGGCCACGTGTGTGCCCCACAGCCACAGCACCCTGCCACAGGGTCTGCCCGCGGGGAAGGTGACACGGAGCTGCTGGAGCCAAGGCTGGGTGACTCCTGCCTCAGAACCCTGACTCAGGACGAAGGGGCTGTCCCTGATGCCATGCCAGCCCCAGGCCAGCCCAGTGTCACCAGTGTGCCCAGCACCTTGGGAGGGCTCAGAGTCAGTGTGGTGCCTGCACCTCCCTGCAGTCAGGGTGTCCCCAGGAGCCTGGCTGTGCCTGGGCTGGCTGCCAGCCCCGGGATGGCTGTGCCACCACCAGGGCAGCTCTGGGGGTGCCAGCCCTGCCCGGGCGCCGCCTGCGCGGTTCTTGCCGTCACCTTGGTCTCGCAGGGACAGGTTAGGGAATCCAATAATGGTCCTTCTGCGCCGCAGGGTGGACTTGGGGTTCATCGCGGTCTCTGTGTTAAACAGGGAGTGACGAGCACTCGCGTGTCTAGCAAAGTGCTGCCCTGTAGCCAAAACAAACAGCCAGGCTGGCAGCTCGGCCCCCTCCATCACCCGTGCTCTCTGCGTGTCCCCAGCCTGGGATGGTGGCACAGGTGGGAGTGTGGGATGCAGGGGGATGGTGTGAGCCGTGTGGGGTGAGCACGGGGCAGATGGAGGAACGGTGGGAATGCTGCAGATGGAGGTGGGATGGGTGGAAAGCTCCAGAGACCAGCCCTGCTCTGTGTGACAGGCACTGGTCTGTGCCGGTGAGGCTGGACCACACCACTGTGCTGAGCCAGACTGGGCATGGGTACATGAGGCATGGAAAGGGACCAGCATGGCCCTGGCACAGCTCTCCATGATGGAGGGGAAGGGCAGACAGACACCTCTGCCCTCAAAAGGGGAACCTCACCCAGGCACCAGCCCCAGACTCTGACCTGGGCCAGAGCATGGCACCTGTGTCTGCAAGGACTGGGCAGGACACGCTGCTGGGAGATGTGGCCTGGAGAGGATGACAGGATGGACAGACAGGGGACACAGGTGAGACAGGCCAGGTGCACGGCGTGTGGTGAGAGCCCAGGTGACAACAGAGCTGGCTGGGCATTACATCAGGGATGTGAGACCCGCGTGGCCAGCGGAGCAGACGCACAAAGCTGCAGATGGCACGAGAGGTGGCTGGGAGTGATGGACACCAGCATGGCCCTGCTGTCCCTGCCCCGGTGCCCACCTAACCCACAGGAACACAGCCACAGCCCCCTCCCAGCACCCCCCTGTCCCAGGTGGCTGCTGGGGCACATCTCTGCCCACATCCCGTGTCCCCCCACCGCGCCAGGGGGTGCTGCCCTACCCGAGACATTGATGGGGACAATGTTGGTCTGGATGGAGCCGGGCTGGTGCCACTGCTTCTCCTCCACGGGGGGCAGGGGGAAGGCCCTGGGCCAGGGGGGCTGCTTGTCCGGGCTGGTGGGGAGGCTCAGGGAGGTGTCAGGAGGCCGAGCACCGAGCACAGTGCTGCTGGTGCTCTCCTCTTCGGCCGCTCGCTGGCTCGGGGGCTGCGGGGACAAAGGCGCGTCAGCCAGCAAAGGGACGAGGGAGGAACACAAACAGGGACTTCTGCCACCCCAGAACTCACCATAAGCACGAACTCAAGGCGCTTGGCAGGTGGGGGTCGAGGTGAGGGCTCAGGGGAGGTGTCGGGAGGCAACTGCCCAGCAGCACGGAAGGTCTGCCCGGTGACCCTGCTCTCCGTGTACTGCTCCTCATACTCCTCTGCAAGAAAAACAGCACCTGGAACCCTGCTCCTGCTGCCAGATCCCGGAGCAGGGGGTACGTGAAGGGATGGTGGATGTCCCCTCTGGCTGTCCCCAGCCTAGCTGGCTATCCCTGCTCAGGACAGGCAGCTCAGAAGGGGAGGAAGAGAGACCCCAGGGAGGGTCTAGGGGAACTGGAGAAGTCCAGAGATCCCAGCAGCCAGCCCACTCCTCCCGGGGCACAGGCAGGGGATGTGGTGGGTCTTGCTGGGAAACAGCCCCAGTGGGCAGAGCCAGGAACTCAAAGTGTCCCCATCCTGTAATTGTTGAGCTAATTAATGCTGGTGGCTGTGGACTGGCGGAAAGCAAAGCTGCTCAGGCTGATTTAATGAGATTACAGGCTGGGGGATGGCTGGGCTGCTGATCTCATCTGATGCCTGAGGAGCATCCGAGGCACGGCCTCGTGACAGCCCGGGCCAGAGATTGGACAGAAACAAAACCAGTGGCCACGCTGATCCAGTTAGGCAGATCAGTGGCAGGCCCCTGAGGCCCTCGTGAAGATCTGTGCTGTGGTGGGGCTCGTGGGTGCCCTGGTGGCCCCAGTGGCCTCAGTGGCCCCAGCAGGCAATCCTGGTCCCAGTTGCTTTGGCACCTGCAGTAGTGACTCGGGAGCAGAGATCAGTGAGGGGCTACTGGAGGCTGGGACCCCCAGGACCCAACTCCTGCAGCCCGTGGCTCAGTGAGTGGGAGGTGGGCTCACAGTCTCATGGTGGCCACCTAGCCCGGGCAGCCCCCCCCACCTCCCTCAGCCAGCCCGGCCCAGCCCAGCCCAGCCCCTGCCCTGGCTACCTTGCAGCAAGCTCTGCAGGTTGAGCTGCGCCTCCTGGTGCAGCTGCTCCATGCCCGGCGGGCGCCCAGCGGCCAGGAAGACGTTCACGGGCTGCTGCCATGGCAGCTTGGCAGGGGCGGCTTTCTTGCTCTCGAGGTCCAGGTTAGAGGTGGCTGCAGGAGGGAGAGAGTGGGGTCAGAGGCAGGTGGGGGGTGGATTCCCTGCGGGTGCTGCTGTGGGATAACTCAGTGCCAGCACAGTGCCCATCCCACCCCAGCTCTCCGGGAATGCCGGGATCTGGCTGTGTCCCACCCTGGCACACTGCTGCCCGCAGGGACCAGCCCTCATCACTGCCACCATGCTGGGGGCTGGACACTGTCCCTGAGGGCTGCCAAGAAGGGAGCTGGCTGAAATTGGGGAAGGAAGCCAGCCCTGCCACCCGTGCCTAACCGCGCCCGGGCACAGGAAGCGCTGCAGGCTCTGATGGAGCAACATCCTGGCTGTGGAGGAGCAGAAATTGCAACTGAAGGGCAGGAGCCAGGGACCCAACTCTTCACTGCACTGCAGCTCCGGGCTCACATGCCCTGCCCTGGCATGGACACCCCAGAAGCTCTCCAGGAAAGGAAACCTCTGTGAAGACTGCTCAGACCCTCTGAAACCTCCCAGCAGGTGGAAAAGTCCTGGGAGTGGGATGTGGGCTCAGCAGAGAACGGGCCCTGTGGGGAGCTGAGCGCTGCTCCCACGAACAGGCTTTGCCATGGGAACCCTGCAGTGCTCTGAGGGATGTGGGTTTGTACCCAGCGTGGATCCCAGGGCGTGCCACCACGGGCACGCTGCCTCCAAGGGCACCATCCACGCCCTGGCAGGCACTGAGCAGGTCTCTGTGAGCTTTACACAGGGATGTGGATGACCAGGGTCTCATCCCTGGGGATTCAGGGCTCATCCTCCTCTGCATGGTCCCTGTCCCCATCCCCAGCAGCTGAGACCCTCTGACAACCAGAGTGTGACAAACACTTCCCCTCTGCCACACACCACTGCCCTGCTGCCCAAGCCTGCTCTGTGCCAGGCCCCAGCTGAGGCAGCAGAAGCAATCCCATGTCCTGGGAAGGGGAATGGCCCCAAAACAGGCATGGCACCCCCAGCACAAGCTACATTTCCCTTTGCCCCCAGTGGTCAGGCAGCTGTGGCCCAGCTCACCTGCTCTGCACCATGTGCATCCCCTCTGCTGCTCATGGTGCCCTCCTGCCCCAGGTGCCCCCAGGTGCCCTCCTGCCCCCAGGTGCCCTCCTGCCTACAACACTCCCGTGCCCCTGGGTGCCCTCATGCCCACCCTTCCCCCGGCTGATGGAGCCTGCACAACGCCCAGCACCCCAAAGCAAGGTGCCATGTCCCCAGCCTAGTTACTTTTATAATTTGTTTCCATAACGACGGGCCTTAACACTGGGTTTTTCCTTTTTTTTTTTCCCCTTCTTCCTCCTCTAAATAATTTGATTTGTTTCCATACCAACCAAGTGGTTTTGGGGCGCATGTGTGCATGTGTGTGCCACGCACAGGGCAAGGCTGGGCATCTCCACAAAAAACCTGACCCACAGTGCCAGGGGCAGAGACCACACCTTCACCTCTGCAGACCCCAGAGCCCAGGGCCTGCTGTTTTTGGTGAGGTGGGGGATCCAGTGCTGCCCTGTCATTTCTGAGAGCACCCCAAGGGAGCACCCCTAATCCTGGCTGGCTGCAGCCCCTGCCTGGCTCGCACAGCCCCAGCCTTTGGCCTCAGCACAGCGGATGCTCCTCGCCTTCTGCCCACACATCCCGCACAGGCACCCCCGGCCAGGGCTCAGGCCCATCCTGAGCAGCCCCTGCCGCCCTCCCCAGAACACCCAGGACTCACCTCTGCACCTCGGCCCTGCTGCCAAGTCACCCCAGCACCCACCCGGGCGCCGACCACGTGGGGAAACCACAGCACCAAAGCCGGGGCCGCCCTGGGCGCGGCGGAAACGTGGCAGCACCCACGCCCAGCACCCTGCCCTGCTGCGGGGGAGAAGGGGAACACGCCGTGCCGGGGTTCTCCCCGTGGAGCTCCCCCCTTGGCTGCCACGTGCTCCTTCGGGGCTGTGAGTGACACAGCACAGTCCTGAGGCACTGCTGAGCTGCTGGCACTGCCAAGGTGCTGGCATCACCACGGCATGGGCATCGTGGGTTCCGCCTCCCCAGCTGGGGACAAGGGCTGGGGGCAGAGAGGGAAGAGCCGAGCACTCTCCTGGCACCCAGATGTCCCAAACTTGCACCGCAAGGACAGCACTGAGCCAGAGGGAGCAGCACCCTGAGGCTTTGTGTCCCTGGGAGCAGCACTCGGAGGCTGTTCAGGGAGCAGTGGCTCTGAGGGTGTTTTGGGAGCGGCACTCCCAGCGCAGCACGGCACACAGCTCGGCGATGGGCTGTGAGGAGCCAGCAGTCCTGACTCGGTGCCACTGCCACACTGCTCCCAGGGGATGGGCAGCGCTCGGGGGCAGCCTGGTGCAGGCTCCGTACAAGGGCAAGTTGTGAGTGCCCGAGGAAGCCCAGCTGGCACCCCCGTCTGTGGGCACGGGGTGCCCCGGGCACGCGGGAGTGTCGGGCAGGAGAGCACAGAGCCCGGCCAGGATCGCTGAGCTGAGCAATGCCCTTGGCTGCGACCTCCTGCCACGCTTATCAGAGACAGGCTCCGAGCTCAAAATACCTCCGAGGGGCTCCCAGCCGCTGGGGAGTGCCTGCGGGAGATGAAGGGACAGCAGAGCCTCAGACAGCTCCATGCCACAACCCCAGCGGTCCCGACCTGAGCCTGGCCAGCCCTGCTGCTGAGGGAAACTGAGGCACGGCTGGTGGGGGGTTCACCATCTCCCTGCTGGCCCCAGGGCGAGCAGAGGGGAGCAGGCAGCATCCCCTGCTCTGCCTGCCGATGGACACCTGTCCGGGGTGTTCCCAGAGTCAGCACCATCAGCTGGATGCAGCGGATGCTGCAGCCCCGCAGCCCTGCTGAGCGTGAGCCGGTGCCCAGGCTCGGGGTGTCGCGGCCGTGGCGGGTACACAAGGACTGAGGCTGAATTCCAGGGAAGTTCTCTTGAAGGGGAACTGAGCTCCGCTCTCTCCTGCGGGAACAGCATCCCTGCAGGACCCGCAGCCCCTCGGCATCTCCTGAGTCACCCCTGCTCCATGCCAGCATCCCTACTCACCCACAGCCCAGGCATCCCGAATCCACAGCGAGATATTTGACAGAGCCATCGGAGCTCTTTCGGTCCAGGCCGAAGCTCCTGTGAGACGACGCCTGTCGCTTGAATTCACCGCCAAACTTTTCCCTCTCAGGCTCGCTCCCCACGCGCAGGAGGTGCCGGGGGCGCGTCTGGAGCCGCTCGGACCCTCGGTGCCAGCGTGGAGCAGTGGCAGCAATGATGTAACAGCAGCAGCAGGCGATGCGCCATCAGCACAGCAGCCATGGCAACAGATACAGGCACCGCGGCTGCTGCCGCCGGCCCGGAGCACCGGGCACGCCGGAGGGGACGGCAGCGAACCGGGACCGGGATCGGGACCGGGGCCGAGACCGGGACCGATCCCGCCAGCAGCCCGAGCCCGCCGGGCCGAGCCGTGTGCCGCAGTGCCCGAGCCGTGTGCCACCGCCTTGCAGCCACTGCCACCGCGTGCCCGCGGTGCTGGGCTGCTCCCGCCGGCTTGGGGACATTGCCGTGCTCGGAGCCAGGCGCAGGCTGCTCCTCGGCGAGCGCTGAGGAAGTGACAAGAGCGCACAGAGGGAGCTGGCAGCGGCTGCAGAAACACCTCCTGTCCCAAGCTCACCCCCCGCCGAACCGGACCGGCCGGACCGGCTCCCTGCGGGACGCGGAGCAGCGCGCACGGCAGCCCCGGGGCCGGATGCCCGGCCAGGTCTGAATGGAATCCTGGAGGGATTTCCTGGAGGGACACCCTGCTGACACCGCCAGGGCCAGCGCCACAGGGCAGCGGTGCTCACCGAGCAGACCTGCCCCGTGTGCCCGGGACGAGCCAAGACACTGTGCCCTGCCCAGACCTGAGCCTCTCCAGGACACCTCCCACTGTCACATGCCTGGTGGCACAGCTCCAATCCCCACCTGCACAGGTGTCCGACCTGCTGGTGGTTGAGGCCGGGGTCTGGAAGCCTTTCAGGGGTGCCATGCCCAGACCCCACACCAGGACCCTGGCACAGCACATCCCCCAGCTCCCCTGCAGGTGCCCAGCAGGACCATAGGCACTGAGGAACAACAGTCTGAACACACTGGATCTGCCAGGGGTTTTCAGCTCTTCCAAGCTCCCTGTTTAACAGGGAATCAGCTGATTTTTGTGCTGATGGGAGATAAGGGCACTGCAGAAGTTCCTGGCAGCAGGGTGGATTTGGCAGCTGTGGGGGCCCTCAGCTCATGGGGGGAAGGCTGGATTATGACGATGTGAGGTTTCTAGGAAAACCACGAGCAGCAAACCAGTCAATGAGGTCCCTGTCCACGGGCAGGACTCAGAGCTGCAGTGTGCGAGGACATTCGGTCCCAGCAGCGCCACGGGCCCTGGTCGGGGGGTTTTGGCAGGAGGGGAGGTGTGTGTGCTGCAGGATTTGGCCAGTAAGGCTGGCCCAGGAGGAGCCCAGTGTGCCATTGGCCCGTGCTGTGGGGATGGGAATTGCCCACGGCCATGCTGGCACCGGGGCCTGGCCAGGGACCGCACCAGGCAAGGTGGACTCAGGCTGCTCCTGGCCAGGGGCTGAGATCCGCTGCTCCTGGGGCAGAGCAGCAGCACTGGGGCAGGCACTGCAGCCCCAGAGTCCGGCTGGACCCAGATTCCTGCACCAAATCCCCACCATGGGCAGCAGGAGCAGCGCCCAGAGCCCTCCCCCAGCCCTGCCGTGGCTCCCCGGCAGCCTCCTCCTTCTGCAATCCTCACTCTCCTGCGCTTCCCAGCAAAACTCCAGCCACAAACCTTTCCTGAGAGCCTCAGGAAGCCTGGCATGGCAACCTGTCAGACCCAGCCAGTCCTGGCAGCCCAACATCACCGTGCCATGGCCAAAGGAACCACTGGGCACAGGGTGGCCACGGCCAGCTGCCGTGATGTCCCCAGCCTGGCTGGGGCTGCTCGGTGGCACATGGAAGCCCAGGCAGTGCCCACCACTCTGCCCAGCGTGGGCTGCCTGTGCCAGAGGCTGCTTCCAGAGGGTCTCTCCAGGAAAGCTCAGCTTCCCCTGTGCCTGGCTGGTTTTACACTCCGGGGCCGGGACAATGTGAGGAAGTCGCCTGAGAGGGGAATGCGGCCAGAGGCCCTGGGACAAAGGGGCTGTGACCTAAAATCAGCTACAGCAGGAGCGAGAGCAGTGACAACAGCGAGGCTCCTGGGTGTCTGTGATGTTTGTGTCCAGCCACGGTCCCACAGTCCCGCTGTGCTCCCTCCTGCTGCCACCAGCACGTGGAAGCTGCCAGGAGAGGACAATACCGCGGGGACAGGCAGGATCTGTCCCTGCAGGACTGATGGGTGGTCAGTGGCACACGTGGGCTGGGAACCTCTGTCTTTCTCTGGCTTTGTCAGAGCAAGGACACCCCAGTAGGCTGCAGAATGGCAGAAGGATTTACAAGGGACAGGGACACTCCACAGCTCAGGTCAGTCTGGGAAAGGTGGCACAAGACTGGCACTGCTGGGCAGCACCGACCCCAGGGACCATTGCACGGCCTCCCGAGGGTCTGTGCCCAAGAGCTGCCCCCAGCCCGGGGTCCTGCCCTGCAGGGTGAGCAGCGCCTGCAGATCCCACCGCCCCCACTGCCCCCTCAGCCCTGCCCTGCTGCCTGCCTTACCTGCCCGCTGCCAGGGTGCCAGGAGCCACTCCACCTTGGCCATGGCTGTGAGGGCAGGGCGAGGCCGCCTGCTCCGGCCACCGAGGAGCTCCTGCCTCAAACCCGGCTGGGAGCACTGAGCTTCCCCCGTCCTGCTGCCTCCAGCTCCAGCGGGGAGAGGAAGCGACCAGGAACTGAGTGTTTGAGTCAGCGCCACAGCCCATTGTCCTGGCCCCGGCCCCTCTTCCTTCCCCGGGGAAGGACGGTGCAGGGACCGCGGCTCTGCACAGCCCATCCCACATCCACCCGCCCTCAGGGCGGGTCACCCAGGAGTGCTCATCCCTCCGCGTGATCCCTGCTGGAGAGGGATGCTACAGCCAGGACAGGCGGGACTCCCCGAGCCGGACAGGGTCACAGAACCAAAACATCCCCCAGCTGTGGCTGGGGCACCCTCTGAGAGGGGTGGATGACCTGGGGGGACACAGCACGTGGGGGCTCATCCTCCCAGCACAGCATGGCTGTTCCTACACGGAACAACCACGAGACTCCTTGTGGGGAAAACAGTGCCTGGAGCCTGTGGCTGCCCCCAGCCCGGCTGAGCCACTGCCCACCAGCTCCCCCAGTCCTTACAGCAAACAAAACCAGAGCCCTTCTGAACCCCCTGGCTCTGACCTGGGAGCTGCCAGAGCTCCCAGAGCTTTGTCTCACTCCGGCTCCTTCCGAAGCCTGAAGCAAAGGCTCCTCGGGGACCACTTTCCCAGTGCCCCAGGGCTCTGTAAAGCTGAGCTGGTTTCTCCCAGAGGATGGAGGTTCCTGGGAGCCAGGAATGCTGCCCCAAACGCAGGCTTCATTCAGGAACATCCCACACCACCAGCGACCCACACCCACCACAGGGCTGCTCCTTATGGAGCCTCAGCTCCCTCCCTTGGCAGATAAGCTCCAGCCGGGACCTGCTGCCACCTCTCTGCATGGAAGCATGTGTGCAAGTGCTCAGGAATGCCCCAGGCACTGAGGTCCCGGCAGCCCTGGGAGTGTCCAAGTATTTGTTCGTGCTTCACACCCAAGATGGGTTTTGAGCCACACAGCGCCAAATCCCCCTCTCCCTGCCCCCGCAGCCAGATGCAGGGACACCAGGACCTGAGGGAGACCTGCTGGAGATCTCCAGGCTGGCGGGGAACTGTGACCTGAGGACAGAGATGAACCAGGGCCTGGCCCCACAACCCCACTTGGGCCCTTCCCGCAGCTCCAAGAGTTCCTTTGACAATGCAGAAGTGTGAGCAGTTCTCCCTCGGAGTGGCACCAGCTGGGAGAGGCAGGCAGGGAGCAGAGCAGCATCCGATGCTCTGGGCACTGCTCATCTTCCCTGCCTGCAAACGGGAGCCCAGGGCTCTGTGCTGGGTAGTGGCTGGCACAGCATCCCTCATCCCCCATGACCTGCAGGCCAGCACCCTGTGGGCACTGCCTCGGGGTGGGGAACGGGCCAGCACCCCATGGTCCCTCTGAGCCCCACAGCCCAACCACTGCCCACTCCCCATGCCCCACGAGGGGAGCCAAGGGTGGTGTGATGGATACCGAGCAGCCCCATGTCTCTCACCCCTCTGACCCGCAGCTGAGCCTCTCTCCTGCTCCCCTCCTGTGCAACCCGAAGTTCTTGTGCCCCATCTCAGTGCTTTGCACCCACTGCTACAACAGCACTTGCAGAATTAGGCAGCGTCAGGCTGTGCTGCCACCCTCTCTGCCCACTGATTATTAAGCTGTGACAGTCACTTGGGCTGTGACAAGCAGTCCCCATTCTCCTGCAGTTTCTAAGCAATCTTGCCGAGGTCTCTCCTAGGGCTGGCAGTTTCCTGCTGCTGCCCACAGCGCTGTGTCCTGCTCCCAAGCCAGCAGGCAGGGAAAGGGCAGCAGGAGCCAGGGCCAGCAGAGCCCAGCGTGCTGCACTCCGGGACTCCAGGGCTCTGATGGGCCTGGTGCCAGGAGTTGTGGCAGACCCCAGCTCCCAGCTCCTCTGCCATTCCCAGGAGCTGGGCTGGAAGAAGAGCTGGAGCACTGGGGAGGGTGGCTGAACTGCCTGGACCAGCTACATGGGGACAAAAGAGTGACCAGACAGGTCCTGCTTGTCTGACCCTGCTTCCTCAGAGGGCACCTGCCCTCAGTGCCCGCTGCCAGCCCCAAGTGAGTCCTCTGCTCCCTCTGCTCCCCCTCAAAGAGCTGCCTGCAGAGCTGCAGGGCTGTCCGCCCCCCCGGGATGGTTTGTGGTGCAGGAGCCCCCAGACACCCACCACACTGCGATGTGTGGGAGCAGGAGCTGGGGCGCGGGGGCTGCACAGCACTGGGCTCCCTGCCTGGGGGGGCCAGCTCCGGGGACAGCAGCTACAGGGGCTCCCCACCGCCGGGGCTGGCTCCCACACCTTGGCGTGCATCCCTGTCCCCAGGCTGGCTCCCACACCTTGGGGTGCATCCCTGTCCCCAGGCTGGCTCCTCACACCTTGGGGTGCATCCCTGTCCCCGGGCTGGCTCCTCACACCTTGGGGTGCATCCCTGTCCCCGGGCTGGCTCCTTGCACCTTGGGGTGCAGCCCCGTGCCCAGGGCTGCCTTCCCACACCTTGGGACTGGATTCCCATGCCCAGGGCTGCAGCCCCATGCCCAGGGCTGGATCCCCGCTGCCCAGGGCTGGATCCCCACTGCATGGGGCTGGCTCCTGTACCCCGGGGCTGGCTCCCCGCAGCTCGGACAGCCAGCACCTGTCCCACACGCTGGGACACGGCGGTGGCCCCACCGCCAGCCCCATCCCGCGCCGTCCCCGTCGGGAGGCCAAGCTTCGGCCGGGGTGACCTCTGCCCGTGTCCTCCAAGCGACCCACCGGGACCGGGGGAGCGAGGAGCGCCGAGCCGCAGCCCGAGCACGCCCGAGCCGCCCCCGCCCGCCGCCGCACCGGGGGT